>QPKB01000012.1:3406825-3715873 GCA_003546025.1 Camphora micrantha | reverse complement strand
GGCCAGCCTATTGGTTGAATTACATTGGAGAGAAAGTTCCCATATATAAAACCCATTTGTATATAAAATACATATTATTCTTCTTCTTATTTTTTATTCTGCAGGACACTTTACTATATGTTGGGTGTCTTTATGCGGATGCTGTGAGTTGGGTGCAAGTGACAACCATATATCAATGGTCACGATAGGAAGATGGAGTGGTATTAATTGTAGGTGACCAAATTCATTGCTAAAATAAGTCAATGGTTTCTCTAGCTTTTATGGAAGGAAGGTGATTGGAAGAGTCTCATCCTGCCACGCATTGACTGTAAGAAAATCTGGCAAGTATGAGTAGTCCCACCCATGAAGATCAAATTTTTTTGACACAAGGCATTTTTACCATGGCCTCATATAGCAGTTTAGGTCACTTGAAAGTGGCAACTCCTAACTCAGAACTGCAAAGTCAACCTGAACCCCACCTGCTGATTTTGGGTTTTCAATGACATAGTTATTTTCACATAAGATTCACATTTGAGATTTCAAATTCAATTAATATGTGGTTGGGTCAAGCATTGAGTCCATTTGTACCAGCTGGGCAGCCAACCCAACCAAAGCGCGTATATGCTGAATACAAACCTAATGCATGTATTAAACTGGTTAAAAGAATTAACCTAAACGTTTAATTAACAAGTCAGATTCAAGTTGAGTAAGATTGAGAACCCACCAGCTCTACTCATTCCACTGTCACTTTTAATAAAATCGAAGCTTAGACCTCCCAATGAGAACTTGTCGCTCTTTATTAGCTGGTAAAGAGCGGTTCTTGTAATCAGAGGTCCATTGATAACCTCCTTACATGGAGCCAAATACTATATGTGTGTGTGTTTGTGTGTGATATTAAGGAAATGTAGTGTGAAGGACATGTCAAGATGAAAATGGAAAAAAAGTGGGGAAACCCTGAAAAGTTATTCCAACTAGAATCTTATATTTATTATGTAACTTTTAATGTTTAAAAAAAAATATTCTCCAATTCAATTTTTTTTCGATAATATTTGGGAAAAAAAATAGAAATTTGAAAATATTCCAACACTCAGAAATGCACATAATTGTCTAACGGAATGTGCAGATTAAATTCACCGAATATGTAACTGTGTCAGCTGAATCAACAGCAGTAAATGCCTTGGTTGAAGTAAATGGCAGAATGCAGAAAGAGGTAGTGTATGATCAAGAGACCACCTCCTCTAGTTCCCATAATCACGAGTAACTTGGTGAAGCTATTCAGTGGAGGCACACACACTAAATTCTCAACCTCTACAAGTAAATTTATATCCCTCTCTTGCATGGGTCCTGGCCAAATTTCTCTTCAATTAGCAGGCCCCACCAAATATCATCGTCCAATTTCCCGTGATTATGAGAACCAAAGGATGACTCAGTGATCCATCACACATACAAGAATATGAAGAAGAAGAAGAAGAAGAAGAAGAATTGTAATATAGTTGATAAAATTGGATAAAAGAAACTAATCTTTTCTCTTCTCTTTTGACAGTAATAGTATAATCATGATCACAGTGTAGTGTGTTACACTGGTCGTATCATCTACTCCAGTGTTATTGAATGAATGAAGTTATAGTACTCAATCAACACAGAGATTGAATTTGGCCATATTGTAAGCTTACCGATAATATCAACTGTAGTTCGCCCGTTACAGAACCTTCCAGTTGGACCATCGGGGAAATCGATCCCATACGGTTGGTAATTGGCTCTAGCCAATGAAGCAATTGCGTTGTTGTTGCCATTATCAACCAAGGAATCTCCGAAGATGAAGTAGCAAGGGACTTGTGGATCTGGTCGGACCCCATGTAGCAAATTCAACACCAAGAACAAGACCACCACTGCCCACAACTGGCTACGTACACTAGCCATATGATGATAAAGAAAAGAAAGGAATAATAGCAAAGGGTGTGAGAGAGAATTGAGAGTGAGTGAGGAGAGGGGCTCAGTGAGGAATATTTATATAGAGAGAAAGCAGAAGTTTGAAGTAGTCAAGTTTGCAAGACAAGTAGGGAGGGAGGATAGGGGATGATGACTGTTCTACACCTTCCTGGCTTTTACAGTTGAGAGAGTTGGTCGATGCATTCATTTCACTCGGACATAATGTGCACTAAAAACAACAAAAAGTAGAGAAGACCGTGCTATGAGATTTGAAGAGCAGAGCATGAAACCAATCCCGAGGATAACGAATGGGTGGAGAAGTGTCTAAAATGCCTTTACATGCAGTTTCACAATTACTAATCAACACTGTCCAATAAGCTTATCTGGACGCTTCATCAACGCTGAGGTGGGGTTCTCTGCTCAACCCAAAAGTGGGGCACCCATCAAATTCATGGAGCCCCCATCAAATTCTACTTAGAAAGTTGAGCTCTTGCTGTTACTGAGATTGATGTGGAAAAGGTATCTAAACAAATGAGAGAAATGATTTCACAATAAGTAAAGCTCCTAAATCTTATTTATGTTTTAGGTGCTGCTTTTGAGGATAATCTTCCCTCTTAGCAGGCTAGACTATTAGGATTAGATGCTTGCTTTACCAAATATATATATATATATATATATATATATGAGCAAGGCTCTCCTAAACTCAAGGTTAGGATAAAATCTAGTAGGCTCATACTTGTGGGGCCTACCTTTGGTCAATCCAAATGGACCAAATACATAAGCCCTCTAAATTGCACATATCCACCAACTTTTGGTTAGATCGGGATTTACTAGACTGTTGGATTGACTATGTATCGATCCGGATGGACTATTGACCATTAAACTTTTGGGCCCATCTGGAGATTATAGAAATCACGGTTGGAGCTGATTTTTTACGAAGATGAAGATCTTAGGGAGTCATTGAAATCCCCCCCACCCCCATCTCCATGTAGGTCCCCAAGTGGGCCACACCACACACTTGAGCTTACTTTATTCTAAACTTGAGCTTAGGAGAGCTGACTCATATATATATATATATATATATATATTAGCATTAGATGAATCACAATAGACAATGGCTGTTGCAGGCAAATTTTTCAAAATGCCACATTTTAAAAATGCTCCTTTTTCCGCCTCTCCTTTTTTGTCAAAGGGCTAGCCTAAGTCAATCTTGTCTTTTCACACATACCATCTCCTCATGGATAATCACAAGTCCAAATTTGACACCCATCCAACTTATCCTCACCATTGGATTAAAATCATAATAAAATTATACCTCTAAATCATTAAATTTTAGGACTATCGATCAAAAGGTTAGGATAATCTCATGGAGTTAGGATCTTACATATAGATAGGTCTCATATAGATCTTCCCATTCAATGGACTTTCATAATCATCATCCATCTCAATACACTTGATGTGCAAGGGTTTCTATTGATCATAAGAAGCACTTAGTACACTTTGTTCTGTAGGGTCTTTGATTTTTTTTTTTTTTTTTTTGGGTAGAAGTGTGGTTTTGTATTTTAATCTTATGTTGGTTGATTGCACAGAAAAAGAGTAGACGAACTCAATTGTGGGGCCCATTTATTGATTATCCGAGCTATTTAAAATGAATACCATTGCCTCTAGTGACATGTTCTCAAAATTCTATTTCAATAAGAGTTGGTCCCACTATAAGATTGAACACATAATTGATAATGTGATTAATAGTGCATAAGATTATGTTTTTTATATCTTCAATCATGTACTCAATCCGACAGTGGGACCAGCTCTTATTGGACCAGCTCCTATTAAAGTAAATTTTGAAAATTATGTCTCAAAGGAAATAAAGGTCATTGTAAACCGTCCGGAATATTATCAATAAATGGCCCCCTAGTGGAGTTCCACAAATATCAAGGGAAGCCTGTGGTAGACACACATTAAATCCGTACTCAAGAAGAGTAGCCAACAATCAATATGAAATTTCATCTTATAACCAACACATGTGAAGAATAACTCCTTACCTGAGAGGTAAGGAGTGCCAGTTTACCTCTTTCCATTTATACAGGCTCCTTTTACAATTGTGTGGACTTTCTTTCTATTTGTATCCCACTTGAGTTGGCTAACTTCCGGTGTATATACGGTGTATATACGGCTGGCTGTCTGTTGAGTCCAAGACAGGTGAAGTGGCACACTTCTCAGCTTGAGTAGCAATGGCTGCTGCGCTGAGAATCTAATATTGGTTGTACATGTGGTGGATAGTAGATGATCTGGTCATAAATAGCTCTTCTCAAAACTACAGTTTGTTGGCCACCGATTATTCGCTCGGGCTACTTACATTGAGTGTATTATAAGTTATAACCTACAATCTCTGCTCTCTTGCTGCCCAGGAAAAAAAAGAATTCTCTACTCCCACAGAAGCTACTCCCTCAAACAGGAAGGTCTTTCAACCCAGTTGGAATCACTCACAACAAGCAGCCACTTCTTTTCCGACCTCATGGCTGTAGCTATTAATATTGCCTACTTTAGGCGACATGCACAAATGTATGGCTCAGTATTATTTTTAGAACTCAAACTCACAATTGGATAGTTCTAATATCATATTAAATTTTATTTGCTAACTAATTCTAGAGGCATTAGTAAAAACAGTAGAATTGTGTCTCAACATAGGATTCTCTTCCTGGGGGAGCAACTTCTCCATCATTGCGGTCTCTCATGGGTCCCAGACCCCTCAACTAAGTTTTATAAAAATCAAAATTGTTGAAGTGCAGATTATTAGCATTAGATGAAGCACACGTTACAATAGCTGCCATTATGGTCACGTTGCTATTATATTTATTAGGGTACGAAACGAATTTGGACCATGAAACACATGCGTACGTAATTGAGAAAAGGAATTAAGAATCGAAACATGAAGAAGTAAGGAATTCTTCTTTAGCTGTGTGAGGATCAGTAGGCGTACGTGTAGTTTTCTAGTTTTTAATTTTATGGTGGGACCAACTTCTATTAAAATAAAATTTAGTGAAATGTCATATATTTAAAAGGCGTTTATTTTCAGTGATATAGACTCTTAATCTATGCCATACATGTTGTGGGCATCAGATGATCATGGTCATAAAACTATATACAGTTTGATGGCCAATAATCAAATGGCTAGGCCTAGGACTGTACGCTTTATAGTATTTAAGTTAGGATATTAAACAAGAGGGCCCACTAGATGGAGGGTAGCTGTAAAGTATACCCTACAATCTCTACTCTTGTCTCTACTAGTACTACTCATGTGACGTGCCTCCAGCATTGTCACAAACTCACAATATGGGTGATTTCAAAAATATTGTTCCACCTAAATACATGATAATTTTAGATTGGGGATTTAAGAAAAAAAAAATTTTTTTGACTTACTAACATTGAATACGACAGTGAACCCAACCTTTGAATTTTTACCGTAGAGGACCTCCCACCTAATTTTTTCTTTTATCCGACTTCTTTTTTCCTTATCACCGATATCAATGAATAATGCGGACATTTGAATGTCGATTATTTTTCCACTTTCTTCCTCCTCTTCTTCTACACCATCTCTTCTTCGATTCAGTTCATCATCATCTTCTTCTTCGTCGAGAAAGAATTGACATAGTTAGAATATTAGATCTAATTGGAAGAAATCGATTAAAAAAAAAAAAAACTTATTTATTGAAAACCCTGAGACTATAATTTCTAAACAACTATATTTGTGACGATAAGCTTCATGTGCTGGATGGATGATGGTCCCAATATCACCTCTAATTGAGGTTACAATAACCGTGAAAAAGTAAAAATGGCACCAGCCTTATTTAATGGGCAAAAGGCTGGAAGGATTAGATGTCCAGGATCATTAGATCACCGTGATTTTAGGGACATGACCCATCAAGATTGGTTCCAATTAAACCGACGGCTTTGATCTTTACAGTTATCTAGGCAGTAAGTGCAGGAGATGAAGAAGATTCAATTAAAGCCGTCAATGACATTGTGAATGGAATTATTTGGAATTCACCATAGGTTGGCCAAACTTCTCTGGAATAGTTACAGTCAAGTTATGAATTAATGAACCATGGACCAGCATCACATCTACCATGTGCGTGCATCTAAATCTAACTGTAAATCACTTCAATTAATCTATCATGAGAAAGAGATGGGTAGTGCAATATATATATATATATATATATATTTGATGATGTGTAGGGCAATGTATGTTGATTTTTTGACAACTTACAACTAGCCATGGTCATAATTAATAGATTCGTTTGTTGAGCAACCGCACCAGACTTACTAATGTGCCTGTCCGAACGAGTTACATGCTTACATGGGTTCGACCCAGCTGCATGTGAGTGGGCAAGAGATCCATCTCATAGTTCGCAAAACCCACACGCAAACATTACTAGCTATTAAGAAGCTGTCTTTCAGTGTTCACCGACAGAAAAGAGACTTGAATGCAGATTGCATTAGAGAGGAGGAATGGGTGGATCCTGCATGGTTAACTAGTGACAACACAATAAATAATGGCCCCCCACTCTAATGAGATTAAAGGTTCAAGTCTTGTTGAAAGAGAGCTATATTTACATTTTTGTTGGTGAGGAAGAGAACATTATATATATGACTATGACCTCTGGAGGGGATCCAATGGCCTTATGAGGTGAAGATTGGGAGGGTTGAATTGTGGGTTTAAGGGACCAAAAAACAAGACCCATTTCACAATTTTAGACACCTGAATCATATGGGCGACAGATAAATTGAAAACCAATGAAGCTAGATGCTTTGGTAGGCCTCTATCTGAGCTACATAATGGTCTTGCCAGGACTCAAACTGATAAATTTCACTTCCAAAGTAACTTCTACCTAAACGTATCTTCTTAGCAATTCACCTTTCCTTTTTCTAGAAACTGCTAACCTGGAAAGACCTACAAGAACTAGACTCAACTTCATCCTTTTTCAAAATTAAATTGAGTGCCCCATCTGTCCAAACTTCTATCTATGGGGGTGCCATCTACAGCAATACCCGTTCCCACAACACTCTCTAGGGATCGATCCCTACAGGTTTCATTTCTTGTTCCTGGCCACTGGGCCAACTCAGAAAAAGCTCAATCCGTGGGTCCTCTCAGCCCTCTTATCTATGTGTGCTGAGGTTCGCTCCCCTCCCACGTGGTTTCTTTAAAAACGGTTAAATATTTCATTGAGATAATCTCACAATGACTTACACGAGAGGAAGTCTTCTCAATTTATACACACCAATAAGAATAATTTTGCTCTTTGAAAATAAATAATAAGTTTTTTAATATATAAAAACGATCTTCATGTCTTTTTGCTGATCATTATCGATCGCAGATCACCAGTACTCTTGCAATTTACAATTTTTTAATCTCTCCGCGTCGTCCCAAAAGAATGATGGTTTTTATTGAAAGATAAAGTGACGGTGATTGTTATGCGGAAGCATGAGGTATAGGATCGCGGTAAAGACTTTTCAATAAATGATTTTAACGGTCTCACGGTGACATTTTCAGTCCAAATGTGTGGATGAAGTGTAGGTGAAGTCAGCAGGAACCGAATCCATCAATGCCATGGATTCCACCTTATGAGCCATTAGCAACAATTTGATCTGGTCAAAGGGCTTAAACTTTTAATCAGGATCCATAAATGAGAACCGTTGCTAGTTTTGTGCTTGCCGTGCCTACTTGTGTTCATTCAATTGGACGTCTAGAATTGACAAAACACACAAACTTTTGGTCTATGGCCAAGTCGTGGTTGGATCTAATCAACTAACCTAATCTAATTAAAATGGTTCCTATGGATAATTAACAGGTAAAATCCCACTATTGTTATATATATATATATATATATATATATATATATATATATGAAAGCACCTCATTTTGACAATTTCAATTGCGACTTTGACCTTCCAAGCGGCTAGTTTTTGATCATCCCAATTGCAATTTTGACTTCTCAATTTTCTCTGTCTTGACTATCATTGGGTCCAATAGTCACCAAGATGATAACAGGAAAATCACCTTGATAAAAAAATTTTTTTTTAAGTGTTACATTGAACTCAAGACCTCTTACTTTTTGAAAATTCTAAAAACATATCCATTGCACCACATAAAACTTTATTAAGAGATCTCTCCAAATATATAAATATATATATATATATATATATATATATATATAAAGTAGTTATCGACAAGGCAGATGACCTTATACATGTGGGAGATGAAAGATCCAACTTTTATCAAAATATTTACCATATCGTTCGTATGATTCCTTATATGATACATTATTGAGATATATTTATGTTCATTTTTATACACACCATGTAGAATACATAATGATTCTAACCAGGTATGTTATTTTGACTTAATATGAATTTAAAAATATAGGATTAATTATTTTCTTTATGCTATCGAGCTGGATTAATCCTTCCGAGTCCAGAGGAAAGCTGAGTAAACTCCTATGTAACCAAAGTGTGGTAATGCAGTTTCGAACCTACAACCTTCGAATGCAAACTGTGACCCTGTGCTATATGTGGTCCTAAAATTTCATATGCTATGTGTGGTCAACGGTCATGTTTTGCTGGTATATATGTATGTGAAAATGGTTAGATTTTCTTCTTAAAAAACCATGCTAGCAAATAATTTCTTAAAACTAGAATTTAAACCAATCAATCGTTAAAATAATAATAATCATAATCCCAATAGCCTTGTCCCATCAATGTTGACTTTTCCAAAAGCTAAGGGCCTTGTTTTTATTTTCTTTTAAATCATGCAAGGACCAACATTAAAAGCTAAGGGCCTTGCTTTTATACATGCGACACAATCAAATGATCTGGCGAGAGAGTGGACTAGAAGAAAAGGTAAGAGATAAGGATTGCTTGTATCAGCTGCTTTTATTAATGATGGTCCTTGCATGGCTAACAGGTCTATGTCTAACTAATGGTAGCCATTACTCCATACACCAACTACTACTTGAAAAAGACCTGGATCAATTGAATTATCAATCAAACCAGTGTATCCAATTAAAGACTCTTTAGATTTTACAAAACCACATAAAAGCTGTGTCATTGAGGCTAGCTCAAAAGCAATATTAACGTATCTTCTCTCCAACTACACCCACTGATGTTAATAGCTTTCTTTCCTTTTTATGGAACAAGTCTTCTTCAGTGGTTTCATTTTCGCCATCTTTTCATCAAATAAACTTTTAGGGCTTGTTGGGTGGATTGATGTGGCTTGAGCTGACAGATCACATGGTGGATAATCTCCAGTCATTTTCACATAAATGTGTAGCCTTATCTGCTAAAATTGGAGATTAATGAAACCCACTTGCGAGATTTTCCGATGAATATGCTGAAATGGATGGAAGGAAACCACAGTGCTATTGACGGACAATAAGTAGATTCTCATAAAAAGGAGATGGGAGGCCACAGAATAATGTAAAGAAGAACCAGGTAAGCAAAAATATGATCAGTCTCAACCATAACTTCTCAGCTTCTGTACATTATTGTCATCAGGGGACATTGGTCATCAATTCTAACCATCCAATATAAAGGTTGGAGGTTCCATAGCCATAGTTGCACTAGTTAGTCAATCCCGGCAAGACCCAATAGATTTTGACCAGTTCACTGGGACTATGGACCAACTTTTGCATTTATAATATCCACCCATGAGCCCAGCAGAGATGAAAATGTTAAGCAGTAAAACTAGTAAAAAACAGAATTAGATAGACCGCATTTAGAGCACTCTGCGGTAGTGTCAATAGGTGATAAGTTAAGAGAGACTCATTGGTGATGGTTTCGAAATGTCCAACTTAGTACAAGGGAAGTGAGGAAAAGTCTTTCTATACAACTTGATAGTGGGGAGTATGCCGAAAAGGACGAGAATGGAAGGAGTCAGGTTGGACCTAAAGAACTGTGACCTATTCGAATAAAATAGAGAAATAGATTTCATGTAACCAACCGCAACATGATTGGGAGTGGGACAAGCCTCTAAGAAGATGAATCCGTCCACTGGACACCAACTGGTGGATCATGATGACCGTTGAATCTATGGAGGGATTCGATTTCAGATATGATCAAAGGGATAGGCTGCAATCATACAGTTTAGATCACAGCACATACCTATATATGTAGGCCCAGTTCATGATATGGTCGAATCCAGCAATCACTATATCCCACCATGGATGTGGCACTTCAGAACAGACTAATCAATAGTCGACCTTGCTCTAAGTTGAGACATATATACATGGACTGATTTAGAGCAAAATGTTGTCCTAAGGATAGGAAACCTGCTGAAATAGGAGCTGACCAAGTAAAGGTCGATTGCTTTGGATACATTAACCAAACCTTTGAAGTCATTGGCCCAACAGATGGGCATTTAAGAGCTAGAGTTCATCGAAAAGGTGAGACCTGCTTCAATGTGAGCTGACCAAATTAGGTCCCCCTCAGCCCTCTTTATGTAATATCAACACTATCTCCAGCAGAGGCCCATGCGCTCAGCCATGGGAAGATCATTTCAAAAACAATTTTAACCAAGTTGAAGTGTGATTTAGTGTTGAAAAACTAGACATCTAATTGGTATTCCTCAAATTCACCCAATTAGATCGACCAAAGAAGTAATGGATGCATCAGTCCAGACCAGAACATCTAAAACAGAGGGCCTCATTGCAATGGGCTCAAAACTGATATGACTAGATTGGTGAATTTTCATTCAAGACATCTACTCGATAGCTAACAAGATGGGGCAGTTAAAATCTTCTATTTAGTGTCTTTATAACAAGAAACACCAAAAAACTCGAGATATTAGTGAACGACAAAACAATGTATATCAAAGAAAACACACAATCCCTCGCTATGATACCACATTAATAACCAGAAACACCAAATAAATGACCATCATACAGAAACCAGATGAGAAGCCACCAGACCACCGGAAAAACAGAGCGTACATAAACCACATGCAGGGACAAGACCAAAACAGGGCAGGCATAGGGCTTGCTTAGATATGACCTATACAAAGACAATGCACACAAAGGTCCAAAATAGAGCTTTGACAGGGCCTAGAAATTCAGTTAAGAGAAATTGCTTCCCAGTGGGGCTCACTGTTTGCAATCCATACTGTTGGATAGCGTAGGCCAGAATGTCAATCCAATCCATGGGAGATTTGAATGCCTATGATCAAACTGTTGGATAGTGTAGGCCTGAACAACATTCAAAACAGTTCGTGATGCACCTAGAGGGCTTGAGATTCAGTCTGAATTTCAAGCACAATGGTTCACTAAGAAGTAAGATCAACCCAAAGAGGCAAGTCTAGAAAGGTACCATAGTGGAAGAAAAAAATTCTAGTAATATAATACACAATAAATAAATTATTAAAACCATACTCCACCTTCTTTCATTGAGTCTTGGGTCACTTTTTTCTTTATCCTCGATGGATAAAACTCTGATTGAATTCAAATTTTATGTAATAGTAGAACACAAAGAGAACTTAACTTTGAGTGGCTTAGATTTCAATATGAGCCATGGATTAAAAATACATAGCGTCCTATAATGAAATAGTACATCCATTCAATGTAAACAAATAAAGTTTAGATGGCTACCTTTGTTCTTCCCTTCTTGTGTGTGTGTGTGTGTGTGTGTGGTGGGTGCGTGGGTGGGGAGGGGGGGTGCTGCTTCCCGTGTGTGTGGGCTCTGTCTTAGTGTCCCAGCCCCACTAAGATCAGCTTAAATCCATTTAGGTCACAAACAAGTGAACAATGTACCTAACAAATCCAAAATATGTACCAAAATATTAACACAATGCTTATAAACCTAGTCCAACAGTCTGGGGCATTCTAACATTAACCCTTTAACTAAGTGTGATAGAGACGAGAGCCAAATTCAATTGATTATGAGCCTAAGGTCTCATATCTTCAATCAAATGAAAGAAAAACATACCATGTAATCATAAGGAGAATAACACGTAGATCTGCTTACTAATTAGCAATCCAATATACTGTTTTGTCTTCAATCAAATGGAAGCTTGCTCAAACGAAGAAGAAGGAAAAAGAAAAGTGCATATCCTTATTGATAATGAGTTACGCTATAAAAATCCCCTAAAGAAATTCCCCTCTCTTGATGAATGAAAGTGTGGCACATGTCATGGATAATACACATATCCGATTCTCTTTCCTAGACGTTCTCTTACAAATGTGGATCTTTTTAAATTCTCTTAAAATACTCACAAATCATTGCCTATTATAAAGGAGCAAAATTCCCCTTTTGAAATAGGAGAGTTATTTTTAGGATTCTTGCTCCACTTGCATTGCTATTCAAAGCAAGCCACTTGAAGATCATTCCTATTTTGAATCCTTCCACATTAGAAGCTATTATCCAGCTTTACACAAGAGGAAACCATGTAGGAAATAGTCAAAATTAGAAACTACTTGTTTCTTAACAAAAGTTGTTATCCCACTTAATCAGGGCTATGGGCCCACATATGTGGACCTAGTAGACACACCCACATATTGACCTGATCTACCAGTTACTTCTTTGACCTTGTTTGCACCAGATTCAAGTGGATTTGGGCTTGTTCTGAGTTCTTAACAAAAGTTGTTATCCCACTTAATCAGGACTATGGACCCCATATGTGAACCTAGTAGACCACCCACATATTGACCTGTTCTACCAGTTACTTCTTTGACCTGGTTTGCACCACATTCAAGTGGATTTGGGCTTGTCTGAGTGGCCCTAAGATGAATTGTTTGGCTTGGGTCCTTATGGGCTTGATTAGATATCCAACCAAATCCACATAAGAACAACTTTGGATTCCCACAAAACTTAGCATATTTAATTTTAAATTTGTAACCCATCTCCCACATGACACACAATTTCAATAGTTTTCATTACTACTCTCTCATTAAAAGAATGACAACAAAAAGACCTAAGAAACCATGCTTTTAAAGTCATGAATTTACTCTAACAAGTAAAACCTTATCCCTACTACACTCACATGAATGGATTAGTCTATGATTGCACATTACATCCAAGAACTAGTACCATTTTATCATGTTCATCTCCATTCTTCAATTCATAGCTGAGCAAGACGTCGAATGTCTACTGGGTAAGCGTCCGAGGGAGATTCAGCAATGTAACTTCTCCGAGCAAATATCAAATTAAAAGCTTCTGTTGGATGATAAGCATCCCAGAATACATACTTGTCTCTGTTCTCACATGGAGTTTGGAATGGAAGACATGTATATTGACCATTGTTTCTGCCCACACCACAGCATCCAGTATTTGCAACAGTAAAACCTTCAGAAGGAGAAAGAACAAAAAAAAAAAAGGAGATTATTCCAATTGAACACCATCGATCAGACAAACTGAAATCAGAAACAAGGAAATGTATGTGTCATTGAGATTATTACCATAAGATGAGGCCCGCTGCAGGATGTCTTCATTGATGTAAAATCCATTTAAAAAGGTGAAGTTGGCACCATCTAAATTCTTATTGAAATCGTCGATTAGAGATACAACCTTAGAATTAAATATCTGGACTGCGTTGTTGATTCCATCCACACATGTGACACCATTGGAACTATACGCAGCTAACTCGCTTGGAATGCAGCCAACCTGTCCCACCCCAATCACGGCCACTTTCCTTGCTCCAAGATCATATAATGACTGTCCCAAAAATAGAGACAAAAAAAAAAAAAAAGCATTTAGTGAAGCAGTTAAATTTTTCTTTAGATTTTAACTAATCCATGGATACTTAACTTTGGGCCCTATTATGTATTTCACCGCTCTTGTCTAAAGGGCTATCAGTGAAGGATTAAGGGTGAAGATAAAGGTGATTCTAAAGGGATGCAATATTTAAGCTGGTGATCACCGACAACCCTAGATTTTCACATTGCTTTCTTAGGAGTTTCTCTCAACCATACCAACTCTCGAATTGAGATTGTGTATTTTTAGCGTCATCTACATGTATATAGAGGTTGTTATAAAGGTTCACTGTATATCTCCACCTTCGACCCTTCACAGCCACACATCTTTAATCCTACTTTTATAAAACATGTTCTACTTTAAATTTGTAGGACTTTAAACAAAATTTGAGAGAATAGCTTCTCACATAAAGACATGGTGTTTGGAAACTCTAAATTAATTAACCTCTTATCTTTTTTTTAAAGAGCTTAAAAAATTTATAACAAAAGTAACCTCATAAAATTTTCAAAATGATGCAAACGGTGGGTACTGTATTGCAATTTCTAAAAAGCGGGCCCCATTTATCACAATTCTTGGTGGGCTCCAATTGCCTCATGGAATTAAAAATTCAAAGTTAAATCTTTTTTTTCTGGACCTTAATCTAATTAGTTCTTATTAATTAGACTAGAACTTTTAAATGGAATAATAGCTCTTGGTTGGGAGATTCACCCTGAGTTGCTGACTGTATTCTTGAATAAGAAGATCGGCAAACTGCACTGGAGTGTACTGGCGGCCACTTGAGTAAAAAAGAGGCATGAAATAGTTGTTCAGGTAGTCATTACCACCCATCACAACTGTATAAATGCATTGGCTTAGATGATTGGCTGCAGATTTCTCATCCCCTAATATATTCACTATTTGCTCTACTGCAGCCTGAAAATTCCTCACCTGCCCATTCATAGTAATGCGACCACCCTGTAGCAACATAAACAAGAGGAATGAGCAAGTATTAGCACCTAGTTACTGCATTTTTAATAATTAATCCCAGTAAAGGAATGAAAGATTTTTATTTTTTCTCTCACTTTTAAATGAGAGTAGGAAGGAAAATCTTCGCCAAGCAGACTGCATATTGTGCTTACACGGTCCACCTTGTGGGGCCCACTTGGATCCATTCCTATCACTATAGGTAGGACAAATGGAAAAATATCTTAATGGGTGAGGGTCGTTTAACAAAATTAGTCCCATCGGATTACCCTAGTCCTTGATTTAACAACCTATATATATATATATATATATATATAGATTTAATCATATTTGAGCCATAAATTCTTGAGATGCAATTAAATGATGAGTGAAAGTCTGGTGAGCATAAAATTGCATACGGTGCTGGATCATGAGAGGATAAGAATGTGAAAGGAGGTACGTTGATCAAACCAAGTAGGCCCATAGAGCTACTATTCATCAATCCGCTCGTGCGAGAAAGTTCTCCTTATAGGGAATAGGCTTAATTAGAAGGTAATTACCAATTGGTAACCCGTCTCTTCTCTTATTCCAGCAGCGGCAGACGCAAAATTAACACCAGTGAGAATATCTTGTCCTTTTGTAGTTGAATAAGGTGGAATGAAATTATCAAAACCTAATAGTTGAGCTGCAACCATCAAAAGAAGTTAATCACAAAGTCACAAAAAAATGTGTATAGATTAACCCCCAACTTAATGCATAGTAATCAAGTAAAAAATGTGAACCTAAATCCAACTTAGATGAAGGAGCCAAGCACCGTAAAATTCATGACATTTGAGTTAATATAAATCAAGCAAAAAAAAAAAAAAAAAAAGGGGGCATTTTTGCCCAAACATCCAATGGACATGAGGCTTATTTATTGCTACTCAGCCTAACAATAATTGCAAATTAAAAGCAGTTTCACATTTAATAAAGACACACTACAACCTAAGCATTTAAATTTAATGGGAACTTTGTGACCCTCCTAAGTGGGGCCAACTTGGAAAATATCATTCCAATAGGAGTTGGGCACACTATCTGATTATAGGAATTTTAAGTTTTCCATTGTGCTCAAATAGATGGTGGTGGGCCCAACTCTTATTAAAGTAAAATTTTACCGGGGCCAATAAAAATAATATTTTAATTGGAATTTTCCATAAGTGGATCCACCTAGAAGTTCTATAAAATGCCCCCTTAAAGCATGTAACTTCTGCTTTAAATTTGATGGGGGGCCATTTATGGGGATATATTTTATACAAGGGCATACAATCAACTTATGGTTGTTCTTTTTGTTGCATATAGTACACATTTTGAAAAAAAAAAAAAAAAAAAAAAACAAGGAAACTACCACATGAATTGCTGAGAGGATAAAAATGCCACCTCATTGCTACTCTTCCTTCCTCTTGTTTTTTTATTGGTTGTTTGGAGGGAAATGCTCTCCCATTGATACACATCCATTGATGTCATTTGCAAACTATGAGTATAGATGAACAAAACTACCCTTTCATCACGGTAGGCAACCTACTAGCCAGAGAGATTCAACACAGCGGCCACATTTCAACTTCAAGAATTGTAGCTATGCTATTTTATTAGAGGTCAACTCCCTCTTTAGAAGGTTTTCTTACCTCTTGCGGTGTGTATTCCCATCACCTAAGGGCTCCCTCTCTGGAGGGCTAGGATCCCTTCCCTCCTAAGTTGGAATACCAAAAACAAAAAACTGAAAATACACTTCTTGAAGCATACAGCGATGCATGTCTTCAAATTTTAAGGCAACGGCTCAACAAAGATGATGGAAGATGAAAAAAAAAAAAAAAAAAAAATTGTAAACAAGTACTCACAAATGGGTCATATGCAAAATAGTAGTAGTAGTAGTAGTAATAATAATAGAGAAGTTATCATAACGATTGTCCATGGGAGCGTGAGATTCAACATCAAGAAAAAAAAAATCATAAATTCAATCTTTGAACCAACTTCTTTATGACGGGAAAAGAAGAAGAGAGGGAGGGAAAAAAAACATGTTTAAATTACATGCCACACCAGCCCACATAACCCACATCCTGGAACACGAGAGAGAGGAAAAAAAAAAAAGAAACACGACCAAACAACAATTTATTTTATGATGAGGGTATTATTCCTCTGGTATTTTACCCATAAGGACAATTCCTCCGGGCATACGCATGACCCTGCAACATACACACGAGAAAAGTCTGGGTTGGGACTCAAACATAAGACGCTAGGCTGCAAGTTACTACCCATACCTTATGCCAATGAACCATCGCCTAGACTCGACCAACAACATTCAACTGACATTCAACATAGGATGACCACTGCAAGATGAGAAAGAAGATGGAAAGCAGCAGAAAGTCTTAAACACTAAGTCCTAAACCGTTAAAGTTATCATTTACGTAACTCTTATATCCAATGAATAAGCAATTTTAAATGCCTTACTGAAATAAATAAAAGAAAGAATAATGTATGATGAGAGTCCAGATCCTTCATTTCCCGGAATAATGAGGACCCCAGTGAACAAATTTCACTTTCAGTAGGTTGGGTCCCACTGAACATTTTTTTGTGGCCATCCATGCAAAGGAGACCGAATAAAGATCAATGTCAAACGACTGGAGATAATATTTGTTGGCTCCAAAATCTCGGTTTTAAGAGTGTTACTGTTGGAGTACAGACACTGTAGTGTGGTACATTGGCCCTATCATCTATCACAGAGTTGTGTGCATCATTTGAAGTCTTAGACTCACATTGGCCCTATCATCTATCACAGAGTTGTGTGCATCATTTGAAGTCTTAGACTCGATCAACCCAAACCCAATTTAGCCATTGTAAGCTCACCTAAGATATCAACTGCTGTTCGCCCATTACAGAACCTTCCAGTGGGACCATCGGGAAAATCGATCCCATATGGGAAGTAATTGGCTCGAGCATTCGAAGCCATTGCGTTGTTGTTGCCATTATCGACCAATGAGTCGCCGAAGATGAAGTAGCAAGGGACTTGTGGGTCTGGTCGGACCCCATGCAACAAATTCAACACCAAGAACAAGACCCCCATTGCCCACATCTGGCTAAGTACATTAGCCATGATAAAGAAAAAAGAAGGAATTGCAAAGGGTGTGAAGAAGAATGTGAGTGAGTGAGGGGAAGGGCTCAGTGAGGAATATTTATACATGGAGAGAGGCAGTAAAATTGAGGAGGAGAGAGAGAGACAGCGAGTAAAATTAGATGTTGGTGATATAAGAACATGACAAAAAGTGTGAGCTTCCCTCTGTTGCAGTGAAAGAAGGGACCTATTAAAGAGAAGAGCCTCTTCTCTGCAATTCCTGACTTTATAGTTGAGAGAGTTGGCCAAGGCATTCATTACACGCTGATGTAACGTGTAGACTAAAACAGAGGTTTTTATTTAATTGAAAAGTAAATTATGAACAAATAAGAAAACTTTGGAATAGTCATGTTTGAGGGTTTTGATTGATCATAGTAGGCCCTTGGTACACCACAAACATAGCCTGATAGTTTGAATCCTATAAAGCACATTGTAATTCAATGGCCCAAACAAACAGGCTAGACGGTTTAGAATTCCTTTTTGTTTTCTTTTTTTGGGTTCTCCACGCGCAGAGGGCTAGGACCCAAGATACCCCACACAATTAGGTATGAAAACAATAGGAATCGATCTTTGGTTAACCAAATGACATGCGGGATTGCCAATAGGTTACATTGCAGTCTTAGCTTAGGTCGCTCATAGAAAAGCGAACAAAAAAAAAGGCATTGCCCTCGTTTTCTGGCATTTTATGTAAGCTTTTCTCACATTTAAATCAAATGACTATGAATGCTATTATGGACTGAATTCTCACATGTGTCTAATCTGGATAATCTCCATTACATGATCAAGGACTGGATGAACCACAAATTAATAAATACCAAGTGGCTCACTTTTCAGTTTCAAGAGAAATACCCCCTCAACAACTCGGTATCTAACTCGGCTGAATATGTGGAGGCAGAATAATGATTCCTGCAAGAGGAGGACCACGCCATTAGATGATCTCATTCATTAGTAGCTCTCTTTTAAGTTTTCAATTTGATGGCCCACAATCAAGTGGCTAGGACCATATGCTTCCTAGTTTTTAATAGAATCCGGATCCTCCGCGGCCTTAACCTAAGAACTCCTGAGGTGAAGGAGTGAAACACTATATTTGAGCTGTCAAAAATAAACTATCTTTTAAGTATATGGGGTATTCTCAAATTTTATATTAATCCGACTGCTGGCTTAACCGTTTGCTTGAGGGCCTATTTCTTTACTAGAAATTTTTATTGGATTTTTGTCATGTAGGAGGTTTTTGGAGATGATGTGACATCTTGTCTGGAATTTTTAAAAATCATGTTTCTTCGCAAGCATTTCAAAATTTCAGCCACCTAAAAAAATCTCAAATGACTTTTTTTAGGAATTTTTAGATGCTCGAGGACAAGGAAGCATCTAGGAATTCAATTATGTCTGAAACTTCAAAAATTCTCCGTATAGAAATTTCTTGAATTCTAACAAAGAAACAAGCCTTGAAAGCACTCATATTGACAGCAGGCAACTTGAATATATACACCTTGAGAAAGTTTATTTTTAATAGTTCTGGTTCCATTATGTGGGCCCCATTTTGGGTGTCACTTCTTTTAACTCAAGATTCCTCTATGTTAAAACCTCAGAGGAACTCGATTTAGTTTAAAGTTGGGATTTTTCCTGAAAATCTCAAAAAGGTCCCTGAATTTTTAGAGATTTTCAAAAAAAGGACACTAAGATTCAATTATTTTAAAATGGATTCATAGTTTTCTAGCGTCGTTTTCAATTAAGTCTTTTCAATCAAATCCCTTACCGCCGATAATTTTCCGAAAAAGTCTACAGACCCCGGGCACAAATACAGGGTCTGTAGCACGGCTATAATTTTCTTGGCCTCATTTTTTTTCTGATGACTACAATGCCCTCGATTTTAAGAAAAAAAAACAAGTGCCTTTTTAAAAACCCTAATCTTTCCCTTTCTTTCTCCCCTTATGTTCTTCCTTCTTGTTAATTTTCTCGTTCTCTTTTTTTTCTCTTCTTCACTAACAACAACCGGCTATCGACGGTGATGCACGCCAGCAGCCAAAGACTAATTTAGGATGATAAAAATGAAGTTGAAGATGCCAAAGGTGAGCAAGAAGTGGTTGAGCTTCTGCGTGAAAATGGTCAAATCAAAAGAGAATAAAAAGAGGGGTCAAATAAAAAAGTGCTAAATTATAATATTTAGCGGTATTGAGAAGGTTTCTTTTTTACCTTTTTGGTAAAAAAAATTGAGGGTTTTTTTATCATTTAATCGCATCAAATTATTTATTTATTTTTTACTTCTTTTTAAAAAACGTAAGGAACTTTTAAAATTTGGTGCTTTATTAATTTGAGTACTCTTCTTTTATTTTCTTTAAAATGATCATTCACTTCTCTTCACTTCACTATACAAGTGAATTACCCAAACAAAGAGAAAGAAGGGGCCGGGAGAGGGGAAATTAGGTTTTTCAAGAGTACTTCCCTTTAAAAAAGGGCATTTTAGATATTTAAAAAAGATAGATGCTCCTATGAGAGATCTCTCTCACCTTATATGAGAGAGATGGGTGGGGGCCCTCACATTTAAATTGTTGGCATTAGATGAGGATGTGGATGTGAGGGCCCCCACTCAATCTCTCATTTAAGGTTAGAGATATCTCTCATAAAAGCATCTCCCTTTAAAAAAATATGATGCTTGAAACTTCGGCTGCGGAAATAGATTTAACCAAAAAGATCCAATTGAAAAGACCTTGGAAAACTTAGACCCCATTTTGAAATAATTGGTTTTTAGTGTTCTTT
Source organism: Camphora micrantha (assembly GCA_003546025.1). NCBI lineage: Eukaryota > Viridiplantae > Streptophyta > Magnoliopsida > Laurales > Lauraceae > Camphora > Camphora micrantha. The sequence continues at coordinate 3,695,385 of QPKB01000012.1, read as the reverse complement.
TTGAGAGTTTTCACTTTTCCCCCTGAATTTGAGACATTTAACAGAAGCCCATATGGACATACCCAATCACGGAAGTCTTTTTCCTACTTAGAGTTGTCAGAAGTACATGTGACATCTGGAGAAAAACCCAAACTGAAAAAATTAATAAAAAAATACATATACTGCAGTTTTAGTGGGTTTAAATCCCAAACAAATTATATTTATTTTGAGCCAATAATCCTTATGTGGATGATGGTCCCAGCATCAAGGGGCTGCTTGAGATACAGTAATTGTGAAAAATTAAAAAGGCAATGGCCTCATTCAATGAGCAAAAAGTTGGATGGATAGAATGTTCAGGACCATCAGATTACCATGATTTCAGGTCATGTTTGGTTATCAGATCTACAGGAAAGAAGATTTTGACTTTTGATGAAGTGGTTGAAAACTCAGGCCGGCAATTGCCGAACCCCAAGGATTTGCCCCAGTAGGAATCCCTCATGTTTGAAAATTTTCAGGTCTAACCTCCTGGTCTAGGGTTTGGAAATCCTTACTGACGTTGAAACCAAATTTTCTCAACTGTATGTATTTATATGCACTACTTATATCCTTAGCTATATAAAACCTTAGCAAGAAATCCTAGTAGGCAGGGCGGCGAGGAATCGTCAGATTTGCTAATTCATCACCTGTCACCAAACATGTTCTTAGATATACGAATTATAAACCGTTTAGATTGAAGAAAATACCATTGTGAGGCTTTTTACGATGTGTTTTTGCAAGAGAGGGTTGTGTGTTCAGCTGATTTTTATTTTCTTAAAAGAGGAATCCCACATTCATACCCTTTCCATAGTAAAATAAAATACTTTTTATCAAGGAAAATTAGTTTTATTTTCTTTACATAAGGAAAATGTATCACACAAAATAATTGAACAATGGGCTACACGGGAAATCAAAAGATTTTTCTTCTCTATCATAGAATCAACTTGTCGCACAAATGCACCCTAGCTTGCTTCTTTAGGAGAGTTCCTTACTAAAATTTGGAATTTTGGGTCCTTTTTTTTTTTTTTTGACATAATGTAATGGCTTGTCTCCTGACAATTGAAATATCATGTTTCTTTTACCAAAATTCAAGATCTCAACCAACTAAAAAGTCTCCAATGACCATGTGGAATTCCTTGAATTTTAAACTCTTCGCATTTTACTGAAATTTTAAATATTCCACACAAGATGAGGATTTAAGAATTTCACCTTAGGAGACAGCTATTGCAGAATTTACAAACTTTTCCAAAATGAAGTTTCTCTTTTAAAGAAACAGGCCCATTAGTACTTCTTCCTTTTGTCAAGTAGACAAAACTTCTTACCACAGTAAAAATAATTCTCCTCATGACTATCAAATCACTGTGCTGAGTCAATCAAGCCATCAATATCACTGCAATGGTGAAATGTGGGTGCATGCCACATCAGGAGAGAAGATATTACTTGAAATTTACCATAGGTGGCCAAACTTGTATATATGGAATAGTTTCATCCATACAAATTAATGAACTATGGGACCGGTGTGACCTGTATCGGTGTGACCTGTAATATATGCATGCATCTACCTCCAATAGTAAATGACTTCAATTTTTCCATGACAGAGGTGAGTAGTTTTGTTGTTGATGTGCTGCATGTGCAGTGCAACATATGTTGATTTTTTGGCAGCTTACAGATACCTACCCACCGCCATTTTCGTCAGTGGAGCAACCACACCACATCACACCACACTTTCGAGTCCGGATCATCTATCGCAATTATTATATTTTTACTGTGAGTGGACCAATAACACTGCGCCACGTCATTTAAAAATTTAGGTGATTCTCTTTCATCTGATTTAAACTTTTTAAACTTCAAAACCACGTAAATTTCTGGATGACGTAGCGGAGTGTTATTGGTTCACTCACGATAAAGATATAATAAATGTGATAGGTGATCTGGACTCCACACTTACCAATGTGTCTGTCCGACAGTGACCAAATTTCATGTGTGTGTTGGGTGGAGTTGGCTAAGAGAACTCAAGAGGTTCAAGGAATTCAAATTACACTTTGTGACCTCAAGGTTACATTGAGAGTGCAGGTGCGGGGATAGGACTATAATTAAGTTAGCTTAAACCTCAAGGCCACATTGAGAGTGCAATGGACGCAAAGGACTTGAATTGAGTTATCTCTCTACAAGAAGCAGAATCAAGATCGACCCTTATCAAATTTTGAGGAGAGCAAGAGACAAAAGGATTTTTTGGCATTCTAAATTAGCAGGTACCATTGACGTTAATTATCACTTATCAAGCGTATCAATGGCGAGGAAATGTGCATTATCAGTTCAGTCATCTGGGACATTTTGGAGGCTGAAATTAGATTTTGTCCCAGGGATTGTAATAGGGCGGCTCATGAACTTGTTAAGTTTGGGTCTGTTAGATGTTGATGTCAAATGGTCTTGTGACTACCCCCATTGGATCTCAGGCTCAGATTTGGTGAATCCACTGTAGCCATTTTGTTTCTTCCCTTTGGGCCTTCTAATGATGTTTAGCAGTTACCAAAAGAGACCATCTGTTATTAGGCAAATATATGGGCGACCAAGACATGAAAAACAATGAGAATGGATAATTTTGGTAGACCTCCGAGCTGCACAAACCTGCTCTCAGTGGATCTCACCATTGAGTTACACCATGCCACAGCTGAAAATTGTATTGACAAGAGAAGAAAAAAATAAAAAAAATCAAGGGCACTATGGGACCTATGGTCTTGCCGGCAGTATAAAAACATACAGACATACAAAATGTAGTGCCAAAAGTATCTTCTGACCTAGCTGTATCCTTTCAGCATGCAGCAGAGCAGCAAGAAATGAGAGGGGCCCACATTCCAAAATTCTCAACCGTTTATATTCTCCTAGCTAGCAATCTTTATGCTGACAGTGTCTAAATGCTAAAATCATTACAGTGGGCGGTGGGCCAACTGTCAGCAGTGACCTTTTTTCTTTGTTTTTTCTTCATGATGGGTTCATTCAACTTTTTTTTCTTAGAAAAAAATAAACAAATAAGAAAAGTGAAAGAAGTTGCAATGTGATTGTCAACTTACCAATTTGAAATATTTTACAAATTTGAAATATTTTACACGTTGCTTGGTACAATGGGTGTTGGGTTGGGGTATAGTTGTTAATATCGTTTCGGACCTCATTTCGCTCTCGCCTGCAAAATGAAAAGTTTCGGCTGATTCGGGATTTCGGCGAAACTTTTTGGAATTACATTTCAAAAAAAATATAACATAATATATACATATATAAGTAAAAAAAAAAAAAGAAAATAGAAAAAAGTTATAAATATAGATTTAATCCATTATAGTAATTTTTTTTGAATTATATTTTGTGAAAAAAAAATAAGAAATACAAAATATATGTGTAAAAAAAGTAAAAAAATAAATTAATTATGTAAAATTCTATTTCAGCCGAAAAGTCACATTTCGGCAGAAATTTCGAATTTCGGCCGAAATCTTGAACTTCGGCCGAGATTGACTAAAATTCAAACCGAAAAATTTTAGCCGAAACGAAACGAAATTGATAACTATGATTGAGGGCACATCAATGATTTCGAGTTTCTCAAGGTGTGCCCCAATTGTGCCTTTATGGCAGGAACTACAAGAACTAATAGCCTTGAACTTCATCCACTTTCAGCCCAAACATGTGAATGATGCTGCGTTTTTTTTTTTTTTTGGGTAAAGTAGAACTCGTTAAAAGAACAACAAAAACAAAAGTAAGGAAAAAAAAATTGATGCATGGAAATGATGCATGGAAACAGAAGGAATCAAAAGGCTCTAAGAAATTAGGCTTGCTTGGATAAGCTACAGTTCATTATTGATGGCCTTTGCATGAGTTGCAGGTCCAAGATTAACACAACTAATCATCAACCACTCAGTTGATGAAGACCTGTATCAATTGCATTAACAAGCAAACCAGTCTATGCAATTGAAGATATATGAGACCACACCAAATCGCATAAAAGCTGTGTCATTGAAGGCCCACAAGCAACATTGGATCTTCTTATCAACTACACCCGCCATGGTTTCTAATTTACTTTCCTTTCACGGAACCATTCTTCATCAGTGGCTTCATTTTACACATTCCATCAAATCAAAAATACACTTTTATGGCTTGTTTGGCACATGGATAATGCTTAAGCTGACAGATCACAAGTGGATTACCTCAGGTCATTTACACAGAATTGAGAAACTTTATCTTCTAAAATTGGAGATTAATGAAACCCAGCTGTAAAACTAGTTGAAAGTAGATTGAAATGGATACATCATAGAAGGAAATCTGAGACTCGAAAATTAATCAGAAATGGATAGAAGGAAATCAGCAGTGTGAATGGCCAACAATAGGAAAAAAATAATAATAATAACGAAAGTTTACATTGCAGCACATAACAATGGATGGCCTAGTTCACAATAGGTGGAATCCAGCCCAGTCACTTTCACAAGAGTAATCACGTATAGAAACTACAAGCCAATTCACGGAGAGAATCTGAAACAGCAGTCCACAATCAATACTTCGTAAATTTATGTGTAAAGTCTCCAACCAAAGGATTAAATGAATTTAGTTACATCTTGAAACCTGTCTACATGTATGAAAAAAGCTAAATGGGCAGCTTCATATGAGAGGGCAACAATCATAATGAGAACAAAAGGAAAGAGAGAGGCTATGACAAATATAAGGCTCAAGAGACAGTTCACAGCACTGAGAAAGCATAGGACCGGGCTGCTCTAACTTTAGAGTGATGCATGGACTTCTAGGGAGCAAGATGTTGTCCCAAGGATTAAACCTGCTGAAATAGGAGCTAACCAAGGATGATGTCTTTGGCTACTTGAATCAAGGCTTTTGAAGTAATTGAGCCCAACTTCTGAGCGGTTAAGAGCTAGAGTTCATCAGAAGGATGGGAGCTGCTCAAAGGTGAGCTGAGGAAATTAAGCCCGATATCTTTGGCTACCTTAAGCAGGCCTTTCAAGTCATTGGCCCCGACTTGCAGGCAATCTCGGAGTAGGTCCCCCTCAACCTCTTTCTGAACTATCAACACTATCTCCCGCAAAGGCCCCTGCACTCAACCATGAGAAGATCATTTCAAAAACAAATATTGACCAACCTGAAGTGGGATTTAAGGTTGGAAAGGTGAATATCTAATTGGCACTCCTCAAATGCACCAAATTTGATGGGCAAAAGAATTAAGGAATGCATCAATTCAGACCAGATATAAAACAGAGGCTCCCTTGTAATGGGCTCAAAATAATTGGCAGTAGTTGGCTGAATTATCACTGGAGACATCTATTTGCTAACTCAAAAACATAGAGCAGTTATAATCATCTAATCAATCTGGGCTTGGACAGTGCCCCATTTGCAGGATGACAAATCATCAGATTGGTTTGATCTAAGAAATGTTTTTTTTTTTTTTTTTTTCTTTTCATATTTAACAAGCTGCATCAGAATCAGATGGCAAACAGCAATTTTGAGTTTTACTTTGAGAAAAGCAGGTACTCAGCCAACCCCATCTAGATGGGATATCGAATATAAAGATAAAGATACAGGGATATGGACCCTCAGAAGCAACCAGAAGTATCAAATAATTACAAAAATTCCATACCAGTAGCACACTGTGCCAACCCCGGACAGATGGGATAAGGTTTTCAATGATGATGATGATGATTATTGAGAACCATCTTTTAACCTACACTGTGAATGAGATGGAGTTTCCTACCAGGTATATAAACCAGGCCGCCCACTTTTATCTAAGCTTAGACAGCATTTCTCACCAGCCTTGACATCTTAACATCAAGCACAATTAGTTAAGAGAATGGATTGGTGCCAATGCTACTGCTTCAATGCCCATGAGCTCATTTGAACCCACTGCACTTCCGTTTTAGCTAAAGTGAGATATTGTTATGCAAAACAAAGTGCTATAGTTCCACCTATCCTGCGAAAAAATAAGGAAAAAGAAAAGAAAAAAAAAAAAAGGTTTTGAGTGCTCACATTACACCTTAGAAATCTAACCTCGGGGGATTACTTTATGCAATCCAAACAGTTGGATAGTGTAGGGCATAATGCCATTCTAATCTAAGTGAAATTTGGATGCCTATATTCAAACTGTTGGATGGTGAACGCCCGAACATCATTCAAACTGTTTGTGAAGTACCTATGGGGTTTCAGATGGACTCTAAATAGCAAGCACAATGATTCACTAAGATCAATCCCAATACTTCAATGTCATCAATAATCGTGCCTCGACATATCTGAGCATATGCCACAATTGTAACCTAGCACTACAACTTACCCAAAAATCGTAAGCAATTCCACCATTTAATGCCATTCATATACAAAATGTCAAGCCGCATAGCATGTATGGTTTGGCACTTACATAGGAATTAGAGGGCTGATATAACATGCAAACAGTACTCCACGGAAGCAAGATATAGTCCCCAAGTGCCAGTCCCCTTTAATATTCTTCAAATTCCAAAATGTGCTCCTATGTTTTCATAATGTTCAGGAATTTTCGGAGGCTTAAACAATAGTAACTATCCAGTCACAATGAAATAGCCATCAACATGCCCTCTTATTCTAGGACGACACATGCTCCAATGCAGCAAATATTAATGTAAACAGAGATAGGAATACGATGGTTTGACCATCAAATATATGACTGAAAATAAGTGGAGTGTACCACTGCCATGGGCAGCTTAGTGGTAGAGATAAGCAGCCAAAGTTTCCATCACAAAGGCAATTGTAATAGGTTTCAGATCTGAATATGAAACAACTACCCAGGCAAACAGAGTAACTTAGCACAAGAACATGAGAAAATTGGCCAAGAACAGCTCAATTCATTCCCAAGAACAACTCTAGAGAACTGCACAGTGGGGCCCATGAACTGAGGTCCCAACAGTTCAAAATACACTCCCTCCAAGTATATGGTGGGGGTACACAGCTACCCCTCAAATTTGACATTAATCTGAGTTTGTCCCAACAATGGATTGACCGTTTGATGAAAAACATGAATAATGAATATGCATTATATTGTGTTAATCACCCCTTTTTTTTTTCTCCTCAAACAATCAATCCCACGGTGAAAGAAACTACCATATAACTATAGGGCTTTTATTTTGAACGATTCAGATTTCAGTTGAGATCATTTGGGTTTGTGGGTCTTCAACTTCTATCATTCCGGCAACCACCCCAAATCACAAAAGCATTGTTCAGAGAAAAAAGAACCAATCTTTTCTACAAACAAGCCATCAATTCCTCTTCCAAGACAAAAAAAGCATAACAGGAAACTTTCAGAAAGAAGCGGTCTTTCACAAATATCAATCAATAAAGGGTTCTTCAGCATATGCGAAACTTACAGAGCGAGTGAAGACGAGTAACAACCTACGAAGGATCGATTTGGAAGCATCCAAAACCCTCTGATAGTTCCGATAAACCCATTTCGCTCTCTCCTTCTCCGATTCGACCCCACCCAACTCCTTCAGAAGACCCAATAGCTCGTTCGCATCGGATACAGCACGCAAGATCTCGTTCGATGACTCCACATCTCTCCTCCTCCACGCGTAGTTCTTGGCATAGTTCCATCCCACCGACCAAAACCCTAACCCTAATCCTCCTTCCAGCTTCGAGGCGATCTTTCTCGCTCTGTTCGCGCCTTCCAAATCGCCTCTCGCTGCGCGGACGTTGGCGACTCGGTTCATGAGCGAGTGAGAGAGCGAGATGATGACTCGCCATTGCCCGATTCCCACGAGTGCTTCTGTTGTTTGCGATGGAGAGAAGAGGAAGTGGAAGAGCAGGAGGAGGACAAATGGGGGTTGGATCTTTAGGCCTTTGGGAGCCATTGATTATTTGATGATTGTAGGGAAAGCTGATCCGACGGTCTTAATTTGTTTGATTTGGTAGGAGTGAATTGTGGTGTCGAGAGATGAGCTTGGGACCTATTTGAGGAGGTGGGGTTTAGGAAACTTGCCTGTTAAGGATTGAGATTCTTTGGGCTTATACCGGATTGATGGGTCAGGTCGGGTCATGTTTAGGTTGAATATGGGTCAGGTTACAGAAATGGGTTACCCAAACATGCCCTTATATGCAAGTCCATCTTGGGGCTGACATAAGGATGATCTGGACCGTTTATGATGATTCTCATCTCCTCCACTTATCGATCTTCAAGTTTCAGTTCAAAATGAGTGGGTTTCACCGTCCAATTGAGCATAATGACGAATACAAAATTAAAATTACGTCAGCATCAATGCTCGGTCGCATTTTCATCATGTGCTCAATAGGACGCTCAGTACCTACTCGTTTTGATTCGAACTTAAAGGATCTGTTAGTGGAGGAGATTAGGAGATGAGAATCATCTTGAACGGTCTGGATTATCCCTATGTAAGCCTCAAAATAGAGTTTTAGGAAAGCATTAGAGCATCTCCAACAGAGGCTTTATTTGTCCAACTCTACCGCCAATGGCTGTAATTGGCATATGGTTTTGCCTCTAAGAGAGTGGTCAAATCTCACATGGCATTTAAAAGTTGTGTTGTGTTGACATACCACAAAATGAGATGCCTTTTCTTTCTTTTAAATAAAATAATGGTGAGGAGGGTAAATGCTTTTGAAATTGGTACAAGTAGATGCTAAATTTGAAATGAGAAAATAATAAAATACTAATTTGACATCTCTCTTGGAGTTGCACAAGTGAGATGCCAAATTTATATATCTTTTTTTGCCACATAAGTCTTTATTTTAGAAAAGACATCCAAATTTGAAGCGTCTCTTGGATATGCTCTTACACGCTTACTAGCTAGGACTGAGGATCCGGACTCCCAACACCACCGCACTACCTATTGAGTCAAAAAAAAAAAAAAAAAAAAAAAAAACCAACCTTCTATATAAATGATAACAACTAATACTGATATGAGAGATGCAAATGCTCATTAAACTACTACTCTCCACTCAATGGCATGCCTCTCGCATCCCAGCTCTTGTACTATTCTTTATCCCTAAATAAAACACACCAGTAGAAATGTATAGAAGAATCTTCTCCAACCAACCAAGGAGTGATAACTCAGTTAGTCAAGGACTCTGCGCCTTAGGAAATAAAGAGGTCTTATGTTCGACACCTATCTTCAATTCGTTGGCCACCTCTCGTAGTTTTATTCGGTGCATGTGGATAGGAGGGTTTGCATGTACCTCTGGGGATTAATTCTCAATTGTCCAGTATCGAGTGTTCCTCGAGTTTAAGGCCAAAGGCTCCCGGGCTGGGTTAGACAAGAGATACCTTGGATTATAAAAGAAATCATCTTACTAGCAGATTGGCACCCCCCACTTTTGACCAATGCAGCTCTTTTGATACACTTCCCCGTTGATCTCGCACCATCCTAGATTTATGCTCATTCAACCTTTATTCCCAACTGAAAGGGATCTATGGTTAAAAGACCATTAGGCTTAATGTTGTTTTTATGTCTTGTATTTCGGATATACCGGATTAGCCCATTGGGTTAGTCGTAGACGAGGCTTTGTATCAAGAGTATTTTAGTCTTTATACAGAGGGGCCAAAAAAGAGAGATTATAAATACAATGTAATATGTAACCCCGACCTAAGTATAGTGGAAAAACTCTTCTCATCTTTTCATGGACATAAGCCAAAAGCCGAACCACGTAATTCTTATTTTATGTGTAGTGTGTGATTGATTTTTTGTTATTTACTCTTATGCCTAGATTACAACATCTCTATCTCTACTCTTATAAAAGAGAGAAAGATGAGTCTTCTTTTCACTACACACATAGCCAATCAAATGAAAGTTGTGGGGCCCACCCTTATTATAAAAGAGAGAAAGATGAGTCCATTTTTCACTACACTCATAGCCAATTATATGAAAGTTGTGGGGCCCACCCTTATATATATATATTTAAGATTAGTCTTTTTTCACTACACACATAGCCAATCAAATGAAAATTGTGGGGCCCACCCTTATATATATATATATATATATTTAAGATGAGTCATTTTTTTCACTACAAATATAGCCAATCAAATGAAAATTGTGGGGCCCACGCTTATATACATATTTATTATGGATAAAGATATGGATAAAGATGGGGACATAATGGGAATTTTCCAACTTCTACTCTTATAAAATGTCTAAAAAAGAGAAAAAGATGATGTACTTTTTTCACTATACACATGTCCAATAAAATGCAAGTTGTGGGCCCATCCTTATGTATATTTATTATGTACATGTATTTTATGTAGGGATAAAGATGGGGACATAATGAGAATTTTCCAATTTGTCTAAAATAGACTTTGGACCAGGCTTGGATTTAGAGGTGTTTTAAGTATTTGGATCAAGATGATCTAGCAGACTAAAGTTTAGGAATTAAAAATATCTACCTAATGGTACCATAATCTCAAAAATCTAAAATTACAAAAAAGACCCCTAAATTCTCTGGAAAATTATTAACAACCTCCCTACTGTACCCAAATGAACTCGGATACAAACCAAACTTGGCACACACATTCCTAATAATTTTTTAATCTCTTATATTGAGTAGATGCTGATATTTTAAAGGTAATAAAATTTCGTTTTAATACATTCCAATGAATCGAGTAATTTTTTTCGATTTCTTTATTTTTATAAGGGGGTGAAGAAAATAAAAGGAAAATGTGGATAAGATTGAAATCTATCTCAAATCAATATCTCAATTGTTGTTTTTTTCCTCTTATTTTTTCAATTTTCTTTTAACATTCTTCTTCTTCAGATACTACAAGATTTTCAATGTAGGGAATTTTGTGGGTATGAGGTTTTTCCTCTGTGAATAATTGTGTAAGGAAGAACATGATATTTTAATAAATTCTTCATTGACTCTTAGCTTCTTTTGGAATGGAGGGAGTTTTCATACATGTAAGTGAACACTGTCTACTGAAATTATTATTGTTTGATTCTGTCTTCTTCTTTAATTTTTTTAAATGTTGTAATAAAATCTTCATTCTAAGAAAAATGGGTGCAACCAGAGTCAATGAATGAAGTGATTGTTTTAAGTGTAAACAACTAAAATAAATATTTGATGCTGAGCTGCAACAAATTCAGTTTGTCTTTATTCGTTTCGAATTTTTCTTACTTTGATTAGCACTCCCATCCTTTTTATAGAACAGAGCAGAAGAGTTAATCTAGAATACCTGTGTTACATTCTTATGTATTTCTTAAGAGGAAGGTCCAATTCTTTTAGCAGATTTGTATTTGTAGTTATTTATTTATTTATTTATTTATTTTTTGTATTTTTTCCCTATGGATATCTCATTTTGTGAGCTTCCATTTAACTGAACTTCTATAATTACTATGTATTATCTTTTTCTTACAGGGTATAAAATATAGCACTTTGTATCAAGCAAAAGAAGATGCTGATTCTTGGAGAGGTATTGCCTTTATTTACTTGATAGTGGTCAGTCTTATAAAATAAAACAAAGCACATGTTAAATACTAATATTGATCAACAGGTGCTCTGCAAATCTTACCCGTCAAAGTTCATATCATAGTTCCACCATTGTTGATCTCTGTTGCTTGAGGACAAGCCATATTACTTCATTATTTTTTATGGTTAGTGTGAGATGTTATTCTTCTTTGTAAGTTAAGACTAAAACCACCATCTTAGTTTTGTTATTCTGATGTCCTTAGGTAAGAGATAATTAATTTTTTCCTTAATAGAATCTGATTTTGTAGTGAACATATAATATTCATGGTAATTGGTTAGAACAGTAAGCTCATCTGGTTCTTAGTTTTTATTTTTATTTTTTATAAAACTGCAGGCTATCAATTTGACTATGTTTTCAACTGGACTCCAACTTTAGCAAGTCAAGTCTACTAGGAAACTGATAAGTCGACCTGACATGTCAAATAAAGTAAATTGAAATTTCTTTGTACACATTCATGATAAAATATCTAGAAATATGTGATTTATATCCTCAAAAAGTTATATAAATTTCATATCGATTGTCTTTTGAAATCTCATTTTTCTCACTATATCATTATTTTATTGTTTTCAAATGTATAGAAAAAAAAATAGTGTCAGCTGTATTTGGACATTGATGGGCCTTGTAATTTACAATCACTCATTTTTTGTTGAAAATTTATTTTTAAATGTCTTGAAGCTTCTACTGAATTTTTTAAGAATTTTATTTTTTAAAAATTTTATTAATAAAACTATGTGTTTGGTGCACGTGCATTGCATGTGCAGGGCTCCACTAGTATAATTAAATGGGGCTAAACGCTTTGCATGACTCCCGTGTCTAAAGAAGACTTTCCAACCATCCTACTCAAACCCCACAACCTCTATTAGAAAAGCATTCAAGTGACGTCCACAAGGTGGACTACAAAGCCCCTCCGATAGTAAAGCATTCTAGTTGGCCCCATGGCTTGGACCATAAAAGCATAGCATTCTAGTTGGCCCCATGGGCTGGACCATAAAAACGTATAGTATGTAGTCTGCTCATAGGTGAAAATCCCTTTTATATTATTTTACACTCTTGCCATGTTTTGTTTTTATAGGTTTGTTGGCCCATCAAATGCAAAAGTGATTTTAGAACTATTCACATAAAATGAAAAAAAAGAAAAAAGATACTGATAAATTTAGGTTCATCAAATAGACATTTTCCCTTACATCCGCAACAATGTATACTTCATTGACTATCAAGCAAATACCAACATCTAATATATATGGGCGATTTGCTCCTGTGCTCTGTGCATCGGGGCCATTCATCACATAGGACCCAATGAGATTCATTGGGGTCCCACCTTCAATGACAGTCAGGTGTGCTGCAAGAGAAAATCATTTTTAATAAATATGATTTTTGCAATTTTGACAAAGTGACCTTATCTCATAGTACCAGTATTGGGCCACAGACTTTGCCAAATCCTTCTGTAGATGCTAAGGATGAACCATCAAGTTCTAGTGATATATAGGGATCTATTGGTAAGCTGGACAATTGAAGGAAAAATCACACCTAACAACATTAAGTTATAGTCAATTACATATACCTGCTTTATTTCTTTTTTCACTTAATAACCAACTTTATTTGATATGCAAATCTTGATCAACGTACCTCTCGATCGCCAATCAATTCCTTGCTTGATTGTTAAAATCCATTACATTTATCTAGAAGGATAAATTTTTTATTAGATCAATCTGCATACGCAATAAATTAATAATATTTCCTTTGCTAAATAATAATAACAAGATTAATAATAAAACAGCCCCTAAGCTATGTTATTTCTAATTCGGCATATATATATATATATATATATATACATACATGACTAAACAAGTGGGAGAGCATTTTTTTTTCCATCAGAACTATATATATATATGAGCAAGGCTCTTCTAAGCTCAAGTTTATGATAAAATCTCGTAAGCTCATGTTTGTAGGGCCCACCTTTAGTCCATTCAAATGGACCAAACACATGACTCCCCTAAATTGCACACGTCCACCAACTTTCGGTCAGATCCAAATTTATTAGACCGTTAGATCGAATATGCATCGATCCAAATGTGGGTCTCCAGATGGGCCCCACCATACACTTGAGCTTAAGAGAGCTGGCTATATATATAGATAGATAGAGAGAGAGAGAGAGAGAGAGAGAGAGAGTGTGGATGCAAAAACCAACTTCTGTCTGCTCTAGCAACAGCAAGATGAAGTATGAGGCAGCTCAGCTCTTACATTCCACTTCCACCACCTTCTATTCATCATGATCTTATGATACGACAGCTCCTTATATATTCATTGGAGAAATTAACATGGACGGTCCACAGTATCCGTAGCTGTGGTGGCCCGATCTCTAGCCATGGCTTTGCGGGGCCACTGAAGTGTAAGACAGCAGCTTCTCCCACCATTTTCTGCTCTAGTGCCGACAGTGGATGACCCAGTCCCAACCCTGATACATGCCAAGAAGGATCAATGGCATGAACGTGTCCATGAAAGGCTACCAAGGCTGGTGGCAGCTCCCCCAATAGCCAGAGCGTGAAGCCTGACTCCACGTTCTTCAGTTCATGTATCATTGTGAATAGAAAAAGTCAGGAAGTGTAAATTTTTTAAGTTTCAAATGATAGGTATATTAGAGTTGAAATAGTTGGGAGCCATTTGTTTGCGAGAATTTTGAGAAATCTTGTTGGGGCTTTTATGAATTCCTCAAATTAATACTATCCTCCATCTAATTGCACAAATGCTCAAGCAGAATGTAGTATTTTGAAAACTCAAAATCTAGTAATACTTTCATCACCAAAAATGACATTTCACAAGTATGATTATGTGATGGCTTGTCACTTGATATTTGTAAATGTGATGTTTTTCATAAGAATTTCAAGATCCTAGCCACAAAGTTTCAAATGACCTAATAGATAGAATTCTGAAATTTCTAGCTCCTTTGCTTTTTAATTAGTGGAATTCTTGGACGCTCATTTATACTGCAGCATCTAGACACTCTACTATGTTTGGAAATCAAGAAATTCCTTAGACAGGAATTCTCTAAATTTCAGTAAATAAATAAGTCCTTGGACAGTGTTCAACTCAAACCACCTTGGCATCTTGGGAAAGGATGATTCCTCATTTTATTTATTTATTTATTTATTTATTTTTTTGAAGCAGAAAGGATGAAGGATGATTCCTTTAATGAAGATATCAACCATCATTTCAAAAATCAACAAACATTCCACCATTTTAATGGTTAGGATTATCAGAACTATGCCGGTATGCCCTTTTTTTTTTGTTTTTTCAGGGCATATACCAAGTTCGAGTTCGACACTTGGATAGTCTCACTCAGAGAAACCTACACATACGTGAAATATCCACAGCATGCAAGGCAGTAGCATCATATGTTAAACTACTCGTTTAGTTGCATGAATTCTGGTGTTCATGGATTGGCATTGAAAACTTGTTAGCAGGTAGAAGGATTTCTAACAGGCTGTAGACAGATTTTATGGTAATTACCTGTTTAGAAGATATATAGAATTCCGAGTATCCAAAGCAGACCTCAATTGACAAGGAATAATGCAGTAGAGACTCACAGCCTCTATGAGATTATCATAATATGGGTGCATCACAGAGACTATCCAGACCATGTGTTGCTTCCTACGAATGCCATAGTTCCCAAACTACCATTGTTTAATGATCCTGACCACATACTTAATCGATATTAATTGGATAATTTTTAGAAGTCCATTGATCATGATCAGGTGATTAAAGTCAAGCCAGTTTGAGTGGTTATTCTTATGTACCATCTAAGGTGTGATAGCCTAGGATAATCAAGACCCGAATAACATCTTATCATCCCTAACCTAAAAATCATAGCTAAAAGGAAAAGATGAAATGCAATGGTCACAGAAGAAAAACTTACTAGCTTGAGCCAATGGTGGTATGTGTTAGTGATGTTGGACCTTCTCCATGCTTGAAGATCAAAGACATTCATGCCATACAACCACACACATCGATTGCGATCCAATTCTGATGGTATCAGTGGATTTGAGAAATTCAAATGATCCCTATATCTCCCTCCCAGGCAACCACTTCTCTCGCTGCGTACATCCTGCGAGCTCACTGCACCATTAACTTTTCCCTCAAGATGCATAGACCAAAGAGGTGATAAATCACTCTGGACTACAACATCGTCCTCTAAGAATACTATCTTCTCCAGCTTCGGAAATAGCTGTTCCAATTCAAATGCTACATACAATCAATCCGTCATCAGTAAATAAATGAATAGAAAACTGGCCTACTATAAACACATGAGTTAATGCTGTTGTAAACTTTCAAAAGAAAGAATAGATTTCATAAAATCACCTTGTCATTCATCCGAGGAATGATCTCAATATATATAGAACTAATAACAATCATATTCAACCATTGTTTCTAAAGAAAGAATAACAACCATTTATTGACACACACTTATATTTATAATACGCACTTACATTTATAAGTAAATATCTCGACCAAAAAACAAGAAAGAAGGAATTTTATAAATTCACCATGTTATTTATCCAAGGAATGATCTCAATTTATACAAGCTAATAACAACTATATTCAACCATTATTCAAATTCAAACTTTATCTCAAGGAAGAGAATTCCTACTGTCTCTAACACCTACTACCAACCTAAATCCCCCCATCGGAAATGCACTTTAGTTTATTCGCAGAAAATCAAGTGAAAAAAAGTTGTTTATCCACAAGGATAACTATTTACACTTGAGAACGGCCTCTTACCTTAGTGATAAAAGGCTTGAACCCTGCATATACCACATTTCCTCACCTCAGGGCTCTCTCACCTCACCTGAGGTCTCTACCCTCGCCGGAGGACAGTGTCCCAACCCCTATAGCTGGGTGCTCCCCCCCAAAAAAAAAAACCTATTCACACTTAACAATGGAAAATTCTTTGCAAAACAAAAAATGCAAAGTGAAGGTTGCGGAAAACAGGAACACCTTTTTGTTCCTTTTCCACATAAAATGTGTACATGCGCTTGGACATCAGCACCTTTGACCAAGTACTCTTCACCCCCTCTAATACCTTCAATTAACATCCATTATGTGAAATAATACTTATTCCAAGTGGTCATAGTTGCATTTTTAATGTATAATTGATACAATGAAGAAATGGTAATTAAGGATATATTCACCCACCCCGGTCAATTCATGGGGCCTTCCTAAGAATGAATGGTTGGAATTCACAAAAGTGGAGTTTAATTTATATTTGAGCACAGAAGGGAACCAACATATATCCTATGGGTTGACTCACTGGAGGTGAGGGGTAAAAGACACGTAGTAGCAATGTAAATACAACCGTCATTTTCTTTGAATTTAAATTACTAAGGTGATTGGCAGGTATTCATTTCTCACCTCATCTTGATTCATTCTTTTATTAGAGGGAAGATAATTTGATAGACATTTTTGAAAATTCACATGTTTCTTTAATTTTATCCATTTTTAGAAATAGAAATCTTCCCATTCCTATGAATAGGCCCTAAGTATTTGATTAGATTTATACAGAAAAAGCAAAATGATCAAGTTTACCCTGCTAGAAACCATTACCATGCCCATACTCTAGTTTCACAGTATGATCAAATCATCTAATAGCCTTGTAACAATTATGACCCCTATTTTGAGTTCATCTTAATATTGTTAAAATGAGCTTTACTATAACATATCATAATATACATTTAGGTTACATTTACATTTGACCCCGTACAAAGGGACTTTTGTGTTTGTAAAAATATTTACTTGCTTTGTATTTCTACAAGGGTACAATTTCATGGAAAATTAGGTGGCTAAACCCAACCAAGAATCCAAGAGCAAATTAGAAATGAGCGAATAGAGACATTTTTTTTTTCCAACAAATCCTAAGAGACCAAAATGATGTGAAACTAGAGTCCAAAATGGTGTGAAACTATCTACCAAAGATATTTGTGACAATGCTACCTAAAGTGATGTTTCATAAAAAGCAATGGACTGTAAAAGGTACCAATTTATTTATATATATGAAAACAGCTGTTTTCAATTGAGAAATCAGCCTCAATTTCTTCAATTGATTTTGACCCTGTGAATTTTTTTATTATTTTGTTTGACTTTTTCCAATGCCTATTGTAACTTATTCTTAATTCAATTTCGTCTTGACCTTTCCATCCCGTTTGGGTAACTTCCATATCCTCTCGTCACTCTTTATAGACATGCGTTATTCCTCACACACTAAATCATTCGGAAAACGTTATTCCTCTTAGTTGGTGAGAGACACAGGTTTTAATCGATCCTTTCTTCATTTTTTTTTTTTAATAATCTTTCTTATATTTCTACCTTGATTACTTGTCCTTTCTTTGCAGGATCGGTAGATTTGGTATGGATCTAAGAAGCAAATCTAGAGTTTGTACTTTTTTTTCTTTTGGCTTTTTTTCTTGCTGGTCTTTTTTTTAGTTTTATGTTATTTATTTATTTATTTATATGTGTGTTAGACACTTTCGAAGGCGGAATTAGACCCACAAAAGCTTCCGGAGTGGAATCATGACGGATCAAGCACAGACCAAGCCCCTGGGGATGACAGTAAAGTCATCTTGTAGTGAGTTATATCTTTGAGGTGTGTTGTTTGTCTTTCTTATTGGATGGCATGTTGTTTTTGTGATTGATTGGATTATAGTTTTAACTTAGAGGTCCTGCCTTCGAATTCCTTAAGGCTTTACCCGATAGAAAGGGCTAGTCATAGTGAAAAGGAATTATCTCAACAATTATGCTTCACGATATGTGGAGCCCAATGTTAGATAGAGAATGATATGTAAAAAAAGTAGGGACTGCATCTTAATAAATTATTTTCAATGGTGATTTCAATAAGAAGCTGACGGTCATTTACAATAATCTAATCTTAAAATAGGAAACCTCTAATAGGATACCAAATCATATAATAATGGGAAATCTATTATCATGCTAGCCTAATATAACTCAAATCTATTCTAATCTAATTTAGGATAACTCCTTGTTACACCCCTACCCGAACTAATCGTAATTAAGGCTAATTAATTGAGATTAATGCTAATTAAGCATGGATAATTGGATTAACTAAGGTTAATGACCCAAGAGAGATAAATCAATCTCAAATGACACATTAAGCCTGATGAAATGGATTTGAATGAATTAGAATGGGTTAAAATGAGTTTAGACTCAAACAAGGTGAATTAAGGACTTTTTCGTAAATACGGATTTATACGTATTCCGTCAAATACGGAAATTCTTGGTACCAACGTGTGTATCTCGAAGAGTACGTCAACTTTCATAATAAGCACGATTCCATTTGACATCAAATGGGCCAAGTGAGGAGTCATTTGACTCAAAATGAGAATATGCTAAATAAGTGGGGGTTTTGGTGTTAAGAGGCTTATATTAGAATGAGAATGGAGGAAATGAGTCCATTTCTCATTTTTGGCTCAAGAACCCTAGAGCTCTCCATTTTCCCTCTTTTCCTTTTCCATTCCTCTTGTTGAGAGTGAGCTTGTGAGTGATTGAAGTGGATTTTGGAGTGAAGGGCTTCAACTTCATCTTCTTCCCCCAAGCAAATCCACCATTGTTGAAGTATAGAGCTTGAGAGAAAGCTTGAGAACTCATTTCCTTTGAGTTACAAGTAAGTTATAGACCTCCCTTATGATTTTCAAGTTGCTAATGAATGGTTAGGCATGATTTTTAGCACAAATGACTCATGGGAGTTTATTTGGATGTTATTGTTGATTAGGGTTTAAAAAGGGATTAGTGTGTCCAAGCCCAAGCTAAGCAAAAGGGGGTTTTTGGCTAATAGCTTCCAAAAAGGCAAGTATAAACCTTGCTTGTGATTGATATTAACCATTGTAATTGTTCATAGATTTGCCATGGATTATATGCATTTTTCATTGATTTTTGGGTTTAATATGAATGTTTAATGAGGTGATTAAGGAATGATTAGAAGTGTGGTTATAGATGAATGTGAATGGATGATGCATGAGGGGGAACAGGAGGTTCCCATTTACCATGCAGATTGTAGAAATGTGCTTAAGGAAGTAGAGGAGAAGAAGTGTGAACTGAATAGAATTCGGGTTGGAATTCTGCACGGTTCGTTCGAGCGAACTGGGGGTTCGCTCGAGCGAACAAGGCTCTGTCTGGACGAAATGAAAATCTGCGCAGTTCGCTCGAGCGAACATGGTTCTGTGGGAGTTCGCTCGAGCGAACAGTGAGTTCGCTCGAGCGACCATTGTTCTGTCTGGGGTCCGCTCGAGCGAACAGTGGGTCCGCTCGAGCGAACCTTATACTGTTAGAGTCCGGTGAATTTTTGGGTTTTGGATTTTTACGAGAATTTAGAGTACGACTCTTAAGTGTAAATGCATTCCCGATTAGTTTTGAAGACTAATCGCGGTTAGACTAAATTATTGAGAATTAATGATATTTAAGAAGGTTCCTTGAGTGAACTATAATTGACAGTTGCCTAAGCTCCATGGGTGTTAATTAAGGGGACTTGAAATGCACATACTAAAAATACAAATGTGATGTCCATCGTGAATAACACGTGCATTTGGAAACCAATGGTTACACCCGAATGGTTGTTTAGAATTGAGATAGGATTGGGATAGGATTGAGTAAAACCCTATGTGGTTAGCGTTACTCTCATTGTGTCATTGTGATCAATCTAACGAGATTGATATTATTGTCATTCCTTCTTTTGTTATGAAAGGAATCATTGAGTTTAATTGGATCCATAAAAAGGATTTCTCACTGAATGTGTTGATCATTGAGTCTGGCACTACCTAGATATTGTATTAGAACTCCAAGTGAGTTCAATGATTAATGAATGACTAATCCTGCTGCAGCAGATGGATATTGGGGTGTTACGGAGCTCCGTGGTTATTGGGGTGTTACGGAGCTCCGTGGTGATGCTAGTATCCCTGACCCGGACACTGGTAAGTCCCACTAAAAATTCCGATCATATCTTCGGGTATTGATCGAAGCCTCCCTTTGAGGGGAGATGGTAAATGAATAATCCTTCCTTTGAGGGAAGATGGAAATGAATTGAAATGTAATGCAATGAATGCTATGGTAGTTGCCAATTGGTACGTGTATACTGACTGATACTGACTGTTATTGTCTATTATTGATTATTGTAGAATTGTCTAGATTCCTCTAGCATTGAAATTGTCATTATTGCAATGGAAATGTATTGATATACTATTGCAAGAATTGTTTATACATTGTTGAACCGTTGTGTTCATAGTGTTATTGATGGCATTACAGGCTCGATTGCCCCTGCCGGCATTGCAGCGCCCCCGGCGCCAGCGGAGGAGGCCGCTCCGGTTCCTCCAGGAGGTCTGATAGAGTGGAACCGGCGGGATACCATCTGATTTGGTATCCGAGTGCGTTTGGAACTTTTGACAATATTTTGAGGACTGTTTATAAATTCATTTTGAGAATGTGATTAACATTTTGGTAATGTAACTAACGGTCATCTGCATAGTATTTTGTATATGCAGCGATTGTCAAATGTATATTGAAAATGATATATGTATAAAGACTTTATTTTGTATACATGTAAATGATAAGTTAATATTGTCAAATATATATTGTTTCCGCAAAAGTTTTATATTTGACAGGTATTTGTGATTGACATCCCTTGTGAATCTCGTTTTAACTTCGGTTAATTCGGGGTTTACGGGAGTAAGTATGGTGATCGCGGCTCGGGTTGGCCGGGTCCTCGGGCCCGGGTCGTGACACTCCTTCTCATAATTAACAATTTTTTATAGCATCCACTATTATGATACATATACTATATATATAGTGCCTTTTTACGTGCAATAGTTCAAACCAAGGAAGGTGTAGGACTTTCAATCTCCACCATTCAGAGGCGGGATGACAGCACAAGGTGGGTGTGGGGTTTTTAATCCCCAACAATCCCGAATGCCCAAGCCTCTCTCTTCCTCAGCAGGTGGCCTTTCTCTCTTCCTCTATCATTGCCTCTTTCTCCCTGGTTGATAAGCCAGATGTGTTGACCTAGTCTAGCTCCAAATCCGCCCATCTCTCCTTTGATGCTGCCTGGGATTCTATTAGAATCAGATGCGCCCTCAGTCCCTGGTTCAAAGTTTGCCTGGAACAGCCTCCTTAAACCTTCAGTCGCTTTGTTTCTCTTGGAAACCATTCCATTACAAACTCCCCACCAACGACTGGGCTCAATCTATTGGCATGCACTGGCGTCCTGCTGTTATCTATGTGGCTCTCACCAAGAATCTGCGTATTCCATATTCTTCCAATGCCCCTTTGCTTCATCTTTTGGAAGTGGTTTGAGGTAAAGGGAATTTTCAGTTTCTCCTTCCAGCTCCGTTTCTTCCATGTGGGACTCCTCTCTGCCAATTCTTGCCTCAATGCTAAGAAGGTTTGGGAGCCCTCTTCATCATCGCTATCTTCAGCCCTATGGGAGGTTAGGAATCAAGCTGTCTTCAGTAACAAGTCTCCTTCTTTAGACTTAGCTGTTCATTTCTTCTTACAATGCCTCTATTTCTATTAGGAATATCGTCATCTTTTTTTGAATAGTCCTACTTACAATCTTTCTTTATTCTATTCTTCAATTGATTTTGACCCTGTGAAGCTTTTTTTATTATTTTGTTTGGCTTTTTTTCCAATGCCTATTGTAACTTATTCTTAATTCAATTTCGTCTTGACCTTTCCATCCCGTTTGGGTAACTTCCACATCCTCTTGTCACTCTTTATAGACATGCGTTATTCCTCACACACTAAATAATTCGGAAAACGTTATTCCTCTTAGTTGGTGAGAGACACAGGTTTTAATCGATCCTTTCTTCATTTTTTTTTTTTTAATAATCTTTCTTATATTTCTATCTTGATTACTTGTCCTTTCTTTGCAGGATCGGTAGATATGGTATGGATCTAAGAAGCAAATCTAGAGTTTGTACTTTTTTTCTTTTGGCTTTTTTTCTTGCTGTTCTTTTTTTTAGTTTTATGTTATTTATTTATTTATTTATATGTGTGTTAGACACTTTCGAAGGCGGAATTAGACCCACAAAAGCTTCCGGAGTGGAATCATGACGGATCAAGCACAGACCAAGCCCCTGGGGATGACAGTAAAGTCATCTTGTAGTGAGTTATATCTTTGAGGTGTGTTGTTTGTCTTTCTTATTGGATGTCATGTTGTTTTTGTGATTGATTGGATTATAGTTTTAACTTAGAGGTCCTGCCTTCGAATTCCTTAAGGCTTTACCCGATACAAAGGGCTAGTCATAGTGAAAAGGAATTATCTCAACAATTATGCTTCACGATATGTGGAGCCCAATGTTAGATAGAGAATGATATGTAAAAAAAAGTAGGGACTGCATCTTAATAAAATTATTTTCAATGGTGATTTCAATAAGAAGCTGACGATCATTTACAATAATCTAATCTTAAAATAGGAAACCTCTAATAGGATACCAAATCATATAATAATGGGAAATCTATTATCATGCTAGCCTAATATAACTCAAATCTAATCTAATCTAATTTAGGATAACTACTTCTCATAATTAACAATTTTTTATAGCATCCACTATTATGATACATATACTATATATATAGTGCCTTTTTATGTGCAATAGTTCAAACCAAGGAAGGTGTAGGACTTTCAATCTCCACCATTCAGAGGCGGGATGACAACACAAGGTGGGTGTGGGGTTTTTAATCCCCAACAATCCCGAATGCCCAAGCCTCTCTCTTCCTCAGCAGGTGGCCCTCTCTCTTCCTCTATCATTGCCTCTTTCTCCCTGGTTGATAAGCCAGATGTGTTGACCTAGTCTAGCTCCAAATCCGCCCATCTCTCCTTTGATGCTGCCTGGGATTCTATTAGAATCAGATGCGCCCTCAATCCCAGGTTCAAGTTTGCCTGGAACAGCCTCCTTAAACCTTCAGTCGCTTGTTTCTCTTGGAAACCATTCCATTACAAACTCCCCACCAACGACTGGGCTCAATCTATTGGCATGCACTTGGCGTCCTGCTGTTATCTCTGTGGCTCTCACCAAGAATCTGCGTATTCCATATTCTTCCAATGCCCCTTTGCTTCATCTTTTTGGAAGTGGTTTGAGGGTAAAGGGAATTTTCAGTTTCTTCCTTCCAGCTCCGTTTCTTCCATGTGGGACTCCTTCTCTGCCAATTCTTGCCTCAATGCTAAGAAGGGTTTGGGAGCCCTCTTCATCATCGCTATCTTCAGCCCATGGGAGGTTAGGAATCAAGCTGTCTTCAGTAACAAGTCTCCTTCTTTAGACTTAGCTGTTCATTTCTTCTTACAAGATGCCTCTATTTCTCTTAGGAATATGTCATCTTCTTTTGATAGTCCTACTTTACAATCTTTCTTTATTCTATGTAATCAACCCTATTAGCTTGTAAGATAGAGCTTTGCTGCTTTTTTCCGTGAGGTTTTTTCTCCCTATGTTTGGCCTCTTTTGGCTTTTGTTTTCCTTTCATTTTTTCTCCTTTCAATTCAATTTGCAATTCAACCAAAAAAAAAAAAAAATCCCCAACAATCCACATAGTCAGTCACCATTGCCCTTTTAATTATAAAGGCGAACAAAAATCCCACAAATTAGGCTTTTAAAATATTTCCTCAGGAATGAAATCCTTCCATTGGGGAGCCTATTAATAGGAAAGTACAACCTTTACACATAGGTCACGCATTAGAGTTTGTGGACTCAATATACCACTTTCATAAATTGGACAAGCATCAAAGTTTGTGGAGTCTACTGGTCTGATCGATCAAATATAGAAAACGTTTCAAAGATAGCAAAAAATCATGTGACATTTGTAGCGGTCGATTGTCAATTTTGTAGCATTGATATATAACTCGACTGTCTATTCTTTACTGATTTGCTGTTTTTTCAGATGATTAAATCCTAAAGCTCGTTTTGTATATAAGAGGTAAGAAACTCTAAAAGGAGTATCCCAATAAAATCTTAAAGCAGCAAACAGATAATGTATCTAGCCATTATCAAGTATATGAAATTACCTCCGGCAGATAAATCCTCATGTAATTCAGAAGAGAGAAGTGTTTAGGCCTTAATGCTTCCAGTCTTCCATGCTCTCCTCCCCCATGGTAGTAGTAATAGTAATGCTCCCGAATCAGCCCATGAAACTCCATCATCTCCATCAAAACAGTACTCACATGGATCGTCCAATCGAAATGCTGCAACCCCTTCACCTCCACCATCGCAGACCCCACGGCGTTAAGCGCAAACATCGCATGCATGGGCGCATACGTCTTCTTATCTGTGATTACATGAAACACCAGCTTTCCTGGCTGGCTGGAGCTTCTCACAGTAGAGGAAACAACAACGAAGGCTGCAAGAACATTATCCGTCAGGAGAACAATGTGATGGTAGGAGGGATCAGAGATGCGAGAGATGTGTTCTGGAGGCGGTAGGGGCATTCGGGCCTGGGAATTGATGGAGTACTCCTCGGAGAGACGAAGGGAGAGGCAGTGCAGGCTCGTTGGGATTCCAATCGATGCAAGCTGCTTGTAGATGAGCCCTTGAAGCTTTGCTGAATGGATCCTACGCTCCATCTTCAGTAGCTGTTAAACAAAGCCATTTATTTGTTATGATTGCTTAGTGCTTACTATATACAAATGCAAATGCTGCTGCATAAAATGATAAACCCATTCATCTGGTAAGAATGACAAATACTGATCATGTATTATTTATTCATCCAGACTTTAATTAATTGAACCACACTGTTTCCTTAATTCGTTAGAACTGCAGACGACCTAAGCTAATTAATCAAATGCAGCTATTCTGAAACCTTTCCATCCCTTAGTCCCGTTGATAATTGGCGTCCATTCTAGATGAGTTAAATGGGGAATACATAACCTTATGCTACAGTTCACAAGAGATCATTAAAAGATGGCTACAACCCTAATTTTATATTAACCATATGATTCTACAATTAAGAACTATTAAGGTTCAGCATTCATTAATCTAATGAACCTCTATTTGAGATAGTGGCGTAAAGTCGGTCCAACAAAGTTTACATTCTAGATCAGCATGATCATCTTAACTTACCAAGTACTAATAAAACCGAAGATTGAGTTCACCATTGGTGCTCTCTCCTTAAGGCCTTACGAAATTTACCTAGCTTCTCGATGGCCCAGAGGGATTAGTCCAGCCCAAAGGGTGAGGACGCCCTCTCTCTCAACAAAAATAGTAGTAATGGGCACCGCAATCAGTGCTCTCTACTAATAAAAAATAATCAACAGGCCAAGCACTAGCTATATCTTACCATATCCCGTAAAGTCAAGATCATGTACAAATACTAACCTATGGTCCCAACCCCCACAAAGTCAAGATCATGTACACATAATAACCTATGGCACCACGAATGAGTATTCAGGCTAGATGGGTGATTTGAGTTCATAGCAGTAAAACAGAACCAATGGTCCTGAATTCAAAATAATTTGCGAGGTGAACGGTAGAAGAAGCCATTTTCAATGGTTCCCAATGTGAATTTTCCTTTCTCAAAGGGTTGGCAGGAGCGTGGCTTTTGCCATCCACAACACATATAGAAATCACCTTTCAAACATATATGATAGCAACATGTATACTCTGCACATGGCACTAACAAAAAAACCCTCCTCATCATGAAGACCTGTGGGCCTGTGGATGATTTCAGTGGTCGGTGCAGCTGCACGTTATTAGCGATTCCTACATCTGGAATCTTGTAGGTAATCAGCATCCAGAGCACAACTTTCCAATCAACTCTCCATGCCGACATGCAAACAGTATAGCTTTCACGTACTGCATGCCACGTGTATGGGTGATAAGTTGCCCCCACTTTCATTTTATGGCTGTGATTAAAGCCAAAAGCAGACCATCGACATAGACCATGTGCAATAATTGCACCACAAGGCAAGGCCACGTTGGGGCCGCAATTGCCAATTCCTTCTTTGCGGAGACATCGCAATCCCACTCAGCCTTTTTATTTGTCATTTGGATTTCATTAGAGTCCCTTCGAATACTGAGAAGACAAGCAGCCAAGACTTTTGAGAGTAGGCACTGTCTACACTTTTAACAAACTCAAGTTGTATTTAGAAGGGACAGAAGAATCATGTCCTGTTCGTCTGAAGCCAAACTTGTATGGTAACTACATGATAGATAAAATGCAATCCATGAATTAGATGCACACAATATAAGAGAATCTGTTAGGTAAGCAGTTTATAAGAATTTGCTTGATACAGGGTTATTAGCATTGACCAAATGGAATAAAAAATGAAGGCAGTGAATCATTAGTAGTTAGATTTGATCAAATTGGTAATTATATTTAATGGGGTTGATCCTATTGAGCATGTTTATCTATTTCATTGAATTCTTGTAAATGGGGAATGCAGGGGCAGCAGGAGAAGTATTAAAAAGGTGAGTCAATAAAAAGAATCTAAAGTGGAGATATAGACGGGATCATTACTTTGCTACGACTTACTTTACTTGCGCGATAAGCAGAGGATTATTTGATTGCACATCGTGGATGTTCACCTTTAATCTTGATCACTTTAAAAATTGAACATCTAAGAATTTCAATAAGAACTAATCTGCCTAATTATATTGTTTGATATGACAAGTGGGCCTCACCGACACCCCCACGTACTAGGACTCTCTACAGAAAGAAAGAGTACCATGTGCTTGGCCATTGAAACGAACGTCTTGATATCCTGTCGGTTGGATGAAATGTGGGCCACAAGATCCTCGAATGACTGAAGAGAAGCATCAATTCCTGCTACTTCATGGGTACCTGTGGCTGCTTCATTACCTTCAAGAAATGCTTTCCTTAGCTCATTCTCAAGCTTCTGTGCAATGCAAATTAATCACACTCTGTAATAGTCATATCAAATGCTTCTATAAAATTCGAAGCACTAGTTTGTTAAATTTATAGCATTCATAAGAGGCCGAGGGTCGCCTCAAATTTTACTTTAATTTGAGCTTATCTCACTGTTGGATGAAAAATGTGAAAATAAATATGCATATGATTGTGTTAATCACATGAGGTTTCATCAAACGACTGATCTAATGGTAAAAATACCTTTGATTGATTTAAATTTTGAGGATACCAATGTATCTGAACCATTCAACTTTCCCTCTTTTAAATCACCTAGGTTAAAGCTTTAAAATTATAGGACCCGGATTCATAAAGGAGGCCTAGTCAAACACTTATTGAGTGGGTCACTTGTCAAAAAGTCCAACTGACTGGAACATCCGAGTGGCTTCCTCTGAAATTTAAATGTTGTTCCCCAAATAAAATTATGGGATGATCAGGGACTGATTTGTAGGGGAAGACCCGGGAACTTTTCCTTGAGGTCGCTTTGCAGAAGAAAATTCTCGAGGGCCCATGTATGAAAAATGTATGTAGTTTTCAAAATATATGGTTGTCTTTTAAAAAAATCTCGAAGGTCCATACGTAAAAAGTCATATAATTTTCTAAAGAAAAAAAGAGATTTTCAGAAATTTTGGAGGGGCCATGAATAAAAATTCATAAAATCTTCTAAAGAAAAAATGAATTTTCAGAAATTTCAGAGGAGCCATATATATGTGAAAAATCATAGAAATATCTAAAAATGAAAGAGGTGATGAATCGCATTCAATGGTGGACTCACATTTCAAATCCTAGATGGTTGGGAATTCAACTCAAAAAAAGAAGGATTCAGAAATCTTCGGACTATAAAACTTTAGTCAGAAATGCTCGCCAACAAAAACACCCTAAAAACTATTCCCACAATTTTAAACCAAACAGTAACGTCATCTAACAAACTACAATTTTTTTTTCCTTACCATAGAATGCTTACATACCATTGAAGTATCACTCCCCCTCAAAAACTCTGGGCCAAATCTCAACCCCAGGCAATCTGAAGAACAATATTAGTAAAATCACATCAGACCCAAAAAAAAAAAAAAAAAGCCAAGAAACTTGTTATAGTACAGGGGTGAAAAGAAAAGAAAAGAAAAGAAAATGGCAAAAAGGTAAATAGAGAGACATTACCGCTGAAGACTGCAGAGGAAGAAGAAGAGCATTTGCTGGCGCCTTGAAGCGCCAAAAACGCGGCACTGATGAAGACAAACGGCAAAATCACCCCCACGATTAAAACGGTAGCCATAACGGATCGGAAGGAAAATCGGCGATTCAAGCCCTTCACCTTCATCACCTCCCAAGAGCAACCTTCTCTACTCCATATCTTCGCTCTCTTAGAACCCCTCCACCAAATGTAGTACAATCGCATCTTTTCTTTCTTTGATTTCCTTCCTTCCTTCCTTCTTCTTCTTCTTCTTCTTCTTCTTCTAAACTAGTCAAAATTCAATTGAGTTTCTTCAAGTTTAAATCTTTGAATCATTGCTATACCTTACTGGGAAGGGAAGGAAGAAAGAAGGTTGGAATCAGATTTCTTCAGATGCAAGAGCAGCTTTTTTTCCGCTGAAAGATGTTTGAAGGAAACTGGATATATACCCAAACAGGAGAATTCATTTAGAATTCATCAGTTCTGACTGGAGAGAATGATATAGAAGGAAGAAATTTAGAGAGAGAGAGAGAGAGAGAGGGGACGTATATGTAGGAGTTTGGAAACAAGTGTGGGTTTTTGAGAGCAAAAAGTCTACTTGTCCAGAATTCTGTCCAGAATTCTGGACAAATAGCAGGGCTCTTTTGAGAGGGTACAGGTGATGAAGTAAATTACGAATGAAGCATTTTACATGATGGGACAAACCACCGACAGATGACAAAGGAGTCGACAAAAGTTGAGTTGAGAACGAGAAAGCAATCAACGTAGTAGGGATGTGTGGGGTCTGATTAGATCAATGGCAACAAGCAAAGGATATTTATATTGCTAAGGGATTGTATCTTGTTTTTCTTTATCCACATGGCTTTAGGTGTCGGTATCTCTTCTCCCTCTCCACTCTCCTCTCTCTCCACTCTCACTAGCAGACCTACATAACTTTTTGAAAAAGAGAACCAGTACATAGCTTATTTACAACTTCCAAAAAAAAAAAAAAAAAAAACCCTTCCTCGAAAAGAAAACCAGTACATAACTTATTCACAACTCCAAATATAGAAAAAAAAAAAAAAAAAAAAAAAAAAGACCGATAGACATACTGATTTTCCTGTGTTGAGGCCAAAACCCAGGTGGGCCACCTGATGACCCATCTGATCCGTGGATCAGAAGGATGATCCACGGGCGACCCAGTAGGTGGTGGACCCGTGCGAGTTGGGCCCAACAGCGTCCGATCAAATGTGGGAGAGGACGTGTTTTAGATGACTTAAAAATCCAAACAGTATAGTGTTTTCCAAAAATTCATTTTCTTGCGTCGAGGCCGGGACCTAGGTGGGCCACCCGATGATTCATCTAATCCGTGGATTCGAATGAGGATCCACAGGCAACCTAGTAGGTGGTGGACCCGTGCGAGGTGGGCCCAACAATGTCTGATTAGAGAGGGGAGATGACGTGTTTTAGATGACTTAGAAATCCAAATAGTATAGTGTTTCCCAAAACTTCATTTTCTTGCGTTGAGGTCGGGACCGATGTGGGTCACCCGATGACCCATCTGATCCGTGGATCCGAAGGAGGACCCACGGGCGATCTAGTAGGTGGTGGACCCGTACGAGATGGGCACTATTTGGCCCACCATCCACAGTCTAATCAGAGAGAAGGAGATTACGTGTTTTTAGATAGATGAAGTGTTTTTAGCAAAATACAATATGTTAATAAAAAAATATTGCTTTCCCAGGTATGATTGATTACACTTTTAAGGCAAATTATAACATATTAAACCGAGGACTTTAGATTCAATTTTGTATGGATTTCTTTTAATTTTAACTTTTTTAAATTGTGCTTTGGTAAAAATTTTAAAATATATAGGTAATGAGATTCAAACTCACGACCTTTTGCCTTGACTAACTTCTATCACATCACACAATATCAATATATGATTGTTTAACAAAAAAATATGTCAAAAGTAGTAAGATGGAGTGGGGACCCTAGCCATGTGGGCCATGCCCGTGCTTAGCACGGGTTATTGTGCTAGTATAGGTGATTGGGTAGAGTTGGGATCCGGATCCCCTGTTTCGTTGGACGAATCGGGGGTGACACGCGGGGCGGAGGAAAGAGAACTTTCTTTTCTCTTACTTTGTCCCCACCCCCGCCCCCCCATGTGGCGACCCCAGAATCGTCCAAACAGGGCTCCCCTATTTGTTTCTGTAGAGTTGATATAAGCAAAAAATGGACCAGAGAGTAGGGCTGCAAGACAGATTGGTAAGGATGCAGGGCTTATAGTTGGGTCCAAAAAGATGGAATTTGAAAAGGTGGGATAGCCGAGTGGTAAAAGGGCATCATCCTATAAGAGAGGCAGAGAGCCCACAACATGTTAACAAAACTAAACAGTTACAGAAGGAAAGACCAATCATACCAGAAGAGAAAATGTAGCAATGCAAATGGTTTGGCTCCAAAATCAAGAGTCCTAAAGTTCAGTGCTTTTATAACTATCACTCCATCAGATTTTAGTTTTAATTCAAACAGTGAGTAGAAAGGTCAAATAAGTGTAGTGACAGGTATAGTGCCATATTGCAGGGGTTAATGAGTGTTAACGGGTTACACTGGTCAAAGGTGGGATCAAGTGAGCTCATAGAATTGGACTGTGGATCCAGTCCATTTATAGGGAGAAGTTTTGGACCATGGATTCTGGCAGGGATATGTTAGAGCTTCAGATACTGAAAGTGGAGCCCGAGTGTCTTTACTTGTAGATTTTCTGCTGAGGGACACTCTGCATCAAACTTTTCATTTGCGCCTCTTATGTTGGATCCATTATCTATATTAAAGTAAGTGGGTCTCAACCTAATTTAGACCATATCTTCTTATTTTGAACCGGAGTTATATCCGTTCTTATAATTTACCCACGGTCTTCCCCCACTTTCAATACAAAATCACTCGAGTCTTCCTCCTACTTTTTACTCAACTTCATTTCTATCTTCAGTCACATATCTCCTTTTTTTTTTTTATCTATTTTCCTCCTCTTTTTATACTACTTCTAGCCCATTTGAATGATTTGGATTTCTTTTTAATGGATCATAGAACATATTTTTATAATTATTGGTGAGTATGTCTGTACTTGGCACTGGTTATTATGCTAGTATATAATTATTCTAATCGCCCTTCTACTCACAAGTCACACCCGTCTTGTAGTTCACACTAGACCCAATTTGACATTAATCGTAACTTTATCCGTTTACATTTATCTAAGAAAGAAAAATACAGCACTTTTAGGTATGTTTATGATTTTATCAAAATCTGATGACGATTGAACTTGGATTAGACTGATACCTGGCCCAGCCAACCCAGCTCGCCCACATGGCAACTAAAGTTCCAATTCTACCTTCATAACCATACAAAATTTCTTTAAGTCAACTAAAAATAGGCTCCAATATTGACCATAGGTGGAGTTAATTGGCCTCATCAAACAAAACAATTACTTGCAAATGAGCCATACATGCAAGGAAGCCTTGATTTAGTTTTTCTTTTTCTTCTTAAAGATACTCGAATACATGCACTCTACGTAACAGTTGAGGGTCGATGTTTCCAACCAACTGAACTACACCAATTCAGCAAAAGGACAATAAAACCAACAATCAAAACAAAGTTGGCATAAAACAAAGCCTTCCATTGCAATGCCACAAGATCCATATGTTCATAGAAATAATAGTCTCTGCTCTCCCACTAGAACAAATCCAAAAAAAAAAAAAAATTAATTAATTAATTAAATATTTCAAGGATGAAGTCATATTTCATATTCCTCCATTGATCAAAAAGGGCAAATAATGTGTCACATCTACACATTTGATTGGCCCATCCTAGGGAACACTTCTCCCTTTGTGGGTACTTGCACTTGTGAATTAAGTCCTCAAACATGGTACCACGCCCATTGTCTTTTTATTTTATTTTTTCATGTTAGACATGGATTCGTCCCTGAAAGAAGTACTTGCAAAGTTGATTTTTGGTGAGAAGTATGTAAACAGCCTTTTATTTGGATGCCAATACAAGTCCTACATCATAGCTTGCCCACTAGTACTTTGAGACCAACAGGGCAAACAGACAAGTGAGTCAACTCGTGGGGTGGAAAAGTTAACTCAGAGTGTTGGGTTAACTTTTAATTAGGTTTGAGATTTTTTTTTTTTAAATCATACATAATTTAGAAAATAAAAAGTATGTTATTTATAATAACATAATTATTCTTTATTCTTTTCAAATAGTTATAATTCAACAAATTATTATGTCTATAAAAAATAGAAATTAATTGGAAAAAAGTACGAGTAATGCGAAACAGATCGAAAAAGTTTTTAAAAAAATGTTCAATGATAATTATGAGAAATTACTAAAAGTATGCTAGTGTAATAAAACTTCCTGACTAATTAAATTCAATAGATTACAATAGCGGGTTTAAGATATTTCTATTGTATTGTTAGGTTTATCGAATTATATTGTATGAATAGCTCTACATCTAGTTATCAAATAAAAACGAAAGAAGCTTTGCTAATTTTAATGCTGAAATCAGAATAAAATTGCATGAAAAACAGTATTGAAAATTCAGTCCAATCAGATTCTTTATCTTTGAGTTAGAAAAACATAACCCCAAGGGGTAGGTCCGTTGGCCTAGAACCATGGTTTGCACCCGAAGGTTGTGGGTTCGAAACTGACTACCATATTGGGGTCACAGGGGAATTTTACCTGGCTTTCTCTCCTGGGCCCGTAGGGATTATTCTGGCTCAAAGGACTGGGAACCCAGTGTTATATAAGATGCCCCTCGAACCCTAGATGGCTAACACATACATCAATCTAGTTAATCTCATAATACAAGACATACCCCAACATATATAAGGTCCATCTTAATAATAAAATGCAACTAATAAGCAATCTACGCAAGCTTCTTTAAAACCAAATGGTGACTTCTGCTATGAAGCATGGGATCTCCAATTCTTCATTGACGAAACCAGTGGGCACAGCTTCTGGGTGGCTACGGGCTAGGGTCTTCACAAAAGTGGATTACAAATCAGATTAATCAATGTCTAAAAGACTAACACTTTCATTCAAATGACATTATGATAATATCATGTGTTCCACGAGTTGATCAATCTAATCATCCATATGAAATTAAAATAACAGTGAAACATGTGGTATCGGACCACATGGGCAGTTAGAGCCATTCCCTCTATTTATTTATTTATTTATTTTCGATAACCCAACCAAGGGGCTGAGACCCCATCCCCTCTTGATTACTTCCTTGAATTTCAGGCACATCAGCACTAGCAGCCGCATCAAAACGCACACAGAATTAAAGAATTACAAGTCAAATAATGTGATTCTTAAATGTTCCGGGCTTCTGAGTTGCACATATTTTTAACAGAGAAGTGGAGATTAGTGCTTCCTCATGGCCGGGATAAGGGTGAGGGGGGCCAATGTGGAGAGATAAAAAAATAAAACTTTTATCTCCATCCCATGATGGATTAATGATTTGAGATGTCAAACCTGCCCTGTAACTAAAAGAGGTTGGTCGAGTTTCAAATAACTTATTTTATCGTAAAACTCATTTGGTATGAATTTTGAACACAACCAGAAGGATGGATTTCTTACCACCTATGCTACTGTAGTATTGTATAGATGGATCCAATGAGTAACGTATAACTTAAAACGAATGCTGCGCAATGGATCAAGCATGCCCAAAGTCCAAACTTGTCTTGAACCTCATCAGAATCAAAGTGGTTCACTACCAAACCCACCCCTAATAAGAGCGTAAGCTCGATCAGGCTCTACCTTGAGTATTACTACTTGTCAAGTGAGGCAAGCTCAAGCGAGGTTTGGATCAGGTTGGCTCGGCTTGTTAAGAGTTGGACTAAGTTTGATTCAAAGTAGACTAGTTAGGGTGTCTGATTTGGCTCCATGTCTAATTGGATTTTATATTTAATGCATAATATAAGTTTTTGGTGAGCATAATAGAATGTTACTGAATTAGAGTTTTCAGAACCTTCTTTTAATCATGTATCCTAAATATATCTAAAATTATAATAAATAATTCAATTTTTGATATATCTAAATAGGGTATAGTAACATCAGAAATAACCATATCAAACTTCTTCTTGTTTTTTTTTTTTTTTCCTCATTAACTATATATCCAAAAATATATTTAAATAAAATCCTAATCTTAACACTGATTTCACCCTTTCATCTGAGGCCTTCAAGTATACATCCATTGAGATTCCATTAAGTTGTTTTTAAGCTATTTGCCTATTTGTTATAACAATAATTAGATACTATATGGTGGGGCTCCAGATTAGTGGTACCAAGGACATTTGATGAAGTGAGCCAAAACTTAGTGGGGCTTTATTTCTAACCCAACCTAAGGTCTAGCTTGAATCGGTGCTGTATGACCTGATCTTATGGCCTCATATATATAAATATACATCACCTCTTACAGAAACTTTTTGAGCAAGAGAGTTACCTTTCAATGAATTGTTTACAACCTAATACAAGTTGAGCTCAAGCTCGGCTAACCTCGGCTCAGCTCGTCTACACCACCAACTTTTTGAGGTGTACCCATCACTTGCTTAGCTCGTCTACATCCCCTGCTTTATGAGGTGTTTCCATCACTATTTGTATGAATCTCACTTCATCTAGTGCTGGTACTTCCAGACCTTGATTCTTAGCATAGAAAAAGTAGTTAAAGTGGTTATTTAGATGAACTTCAAATAGATATGCTACTGGTTTCAGTTGATTCTATGGCCAAAAATAGAAAATAATGCTGTTCCAAGGAATAAAGAATGCAGTATAAATACTGGATCCAAGCAACTTGGTCTTGGAGCAAACAGCGGAAGGGCTGCAGCTGAGGAGAGCAGCCCTCATATATATATATATATATATATATATATATATATATATATATATATTAGATCCCAAGCAACTTGGACCAAATTCAATACACAAACTCATCTTTCAACCAAAATGGCTTTGAATCATAACCTGCAGGAAAAAAAAAAACCTTTAAAGAATAAAGTTCCGTGGAATAATGAATGGTAATCGCATAAATATTGGATCCCAAGCAACTTGGAGCAAATTCAATCCATAATGAGAGCAGTGTTAAAATAATATCCTAGTTATTCTCAAGATGAGAATCAAACATGTCAACCTGCTTTTGAGGACAAAAAGTTCCCATCAATGACATCGCAAAAATATGTTTCAAAAAAAAAAAAAAGTTATGGTAAGGAGCGTCAGTTCCTACCTGGCCGCCCGGGGTTCAAACCTCAGGTTGCAAGCTCCTTTCCCACTTGTGTGGGCTTTCTTCCTGCTTGGGCGGGCCTCCTTCCCACTTGAGTGGTCTATATATACGGGCTCTCTCTTGGGTCCCAGCCCCCATGGCTGGGTACCAAAAAAAAAAATCCCATCTTGTTTAGAACCATGTGAAGTCAGAAATCCTGCACTAGCAAATCTTTGGAACTGTGCTTAGTTCTGTTCTCTGATCTGGAAAAACTTTGATTCCTTCCCAGAACTGTCGATTCGAAAAAAAAAAAAAGAGGCTCTGAGTCCCTTCTTCAGTTAAATCCACACTAGGCACAAAGGAAGAACACAACAAATCTCTCAGGCTTATGTGGCTGAGGTAACTAACATTAAAGATGTTAGGAAAAATGAACTGGACTCTTACGGCTGTATCCAAAATCTCATGACTCAGTGACAAAGCATCCACGACAGATGAAGAAAGAAAGTTACAGAATAAATTAAATGCATCCACATTCCATGACTAGAGCCCAAGGGCAGGTAGTTGCAACACCATGATATAGGCTCGTTACATAACAATAGATCTATAAATAAGGGTTCAAAAATTACAAACACTAGCTCATAACCTTTATATCATAGAATGAAGGAAAACAGTCCCCATACAAAAACAAGAAGCAAACTCGGATTATCAAACAAACTAGAGTAGCTAAAAACAACCTACAAGACTTATTAGAACTCCACAATGTGGTAAAAATAGAAATGATACTTTAGATGTTTAACTTAATGAGAGGATGCTAAAGGACTTTAATGGCTGATGCAAACTGCAAGAATATTTCGGAGGCCTGGAGACATTCAAATGCTTAACGTACTATTTCACCTTCATGTTGGGTTCAAAAACATACTTGATTAGTGATTCCTTGATTGAAAGCAATTCAGGGAACTCTTTCTTCAACTTGGAAGCATCCATTTCATTGTTGCTTCGAGGAGCGACGATCACTTTTGCCTGTTCTTCTAGAGTGAAGTTCACCCACTTAAATTCAGGGTCAATGTATTTCTTATACATCTCTAGAATCTCATTATGGCTCACAACACCAGGGTTTGTGAAGTTCCATATTCCCCGGCAGTTCCTTTTGGCCATCTCAACTGAAATCGGCAAAAGTTCATCCAAGACAGTCATGCTGTTAGGAATGTTAACCACTTTGCTATAACGAGAAATCTTTGTTATGAAGTTGCGGGGATTGCTGAGGTCAGATGATATTGGCATTCTGACCCTAAGTGTGCACACATTGTCATATTCTCTCAAAAGCTCTTCAACCTGGATCACACATTGTTGCAGACAAACATAAGTACGTATTTAATATTTAATGTTTCAAAATGAGAGAAAATTTCTCAAGGGTACTAAGTAAAGTTACCATTGCTTTAGTCTTGGAATAGAAGGAACCGGTGAAATTGGGCTTGTCTTCCTCCTTAAATCCGATGCCCGAACCTTCTGGGTGTTCAGCATCATATTCAAATATACAACCTGTAGCGAAATTCATCATTAGAAGCCCATGCTCCGTACAAATGTCTGCCAAATTCAATGTACCCACAACATTGGCACGAATTGTCTCAGGTTTGTGAGATTCACACCAGTCAACATTAGGCCTGCCGGTCACACCAGCGGCATTAAAAACATGAGTTGGCTTCACATTTCTGAATATCTGCTAAAAGCTGCGATCGCTCCTCCAAACGCCCCTGTCCATACTCAAACGCTATTCCTTGTTTCTCACAAATCTTCCCAAGAAGACCCCCAATCCATCCGGTCCTACCATAAATCAAAAATTTCAGAGACGGTTTTTGAGCAGATCCACTGCTCTTTGAAAGTGGAACAACCATGTGGTTCTGAGTATTGCTTGAGACAGGTGCACCCTTGTTGCTGTCATATTCAGAACCATTAAAAGGACGTTCAATCCCAGGCATCATCAACATTCTTGGGTGAGGCAACAGAGCCCCGGTAACATCACCCCACCAATCCGGATTGCTAGTGTACCACTCCATTGTCTTTTTCAGCCCCTCTTCCCAAGTGGTGTGTTCTGACCACCCTAAATTCTTCAGCTTCTGATCATCCAAGAAGTACCTCTGATCATTAAACGGCCTGTTGTCCACAAACTTAATGATGGAGTTAGAATCCAAGGAGAAAAGCTTACAAATATCCTTCGCCACATCAATCACCCTCCTTTCCTTCTTAGTGCCAATGTTATAGACATGACCAACTTCTCCTCTGTGAAGAATGACTTCAAATGCCTCCGCGACATCCTCGCAGTAGAGGTAGCTCCGCACATTCGATCCATCTCCGTGGATTGGAAGTGGCTTCCCACTCATGGCCAAGAGGATGAATTTCGGAATCAGCTTCTCAGGAAACTGATTGGGTCCATAAACGTTGTTGCCTCGAGTAGTAATGACAGGCAATCCATAAGACCTTCCATAAGCCATGACAAGCATTTCCGCCCCGGCTTTTGTGGCAGAGTATGGATTTGTGGGAAGGAGCTGCGAGGCCTCATGGTTCCCAACAACAGCATCCTCATCAGTCTCTCCATACACCTCATCTGTGCTGACATGTATGAAGCGACGGATCTGGCCGGTGACTTTACAGGCCTCGAGGAGGACATGGGTCCCATAGATATTGTTCTTGGTGAACTCAAAACTGTTGCCAAAGGAGTTGTCAACATGGGTTTGTGCAGCAAAATGCATTATGGTGTCAATAGACTCGGTGATGAGGAGGAAGTTGACAAGGTCAGCGCTCGCAATGTCACCCTTGACAAATTTCAAGTTGGGCGAGGATCGCGATGGCTGCAGGTTCTTGAGGTTGGAGCAGTAGTCAAGCTTGTCAAGGACAACAATCTTGTAATCTGGATAGTTCCGGATGAGGCGATTGGCAACATGGGAAGCAATGAAGCCCGCGGCACCAGTGATCAAGATGTTTTTGGGTTTGTATGTTGCCATTTTCTCAATCCAAGTACACAGCAATACTTGATACTAGATTCAGTCAATAATTATCAAGATCTCAAACCAAAACTGCAATAACGAAATAAGAAAGATAATTGAACCAACTATATTCTTCCTCTATGGAAATCCAAAATGAAGAAAACAGAATCAATTTTAAGATTTAAGTTTCCAGACAGAGAATATCCGTATCAGTAATGATATTTTGCAGGGTAATAATCAAAGATGACCTGTTCATCACCAACTAGCAATATCAATGAAAAAGAGGGAGAAAAGCATAACTAGGAGCAAACTACCAATATCAATGAAAAAGAGGGAGAGGAGCATAACTAGGAGTCTGATAACTTTCCTTGTGTGAAAAAAAATCACAACTTTTTCACTAATTGAGAGCATCCAAACGAATTCAAATAGCATTAGGATTCAATTCAAAAACCCAAGAATGAGTCGCTAAAGAAGATATCAAATCACTGATATCTGATACAGATCAAATCAAACAGAGAAAACAGAGTATACAAAGTAACAATTTTTTATTTTTTTTTTCCAATATGATCAAATCCACAACTCATACACAGATCTGAGCAAATGCAACTGCACTTTATCAAATAAACCCAAAACCCTAGGCCCATTAGAAAACCTATAGCCACTTCTTCTTGAGATCTGGCTTCAAAACACCATAATTTCAAGTTTTCTACAGAGATCTACAATAGTTATAAAAAAAAAAAAGGAAGAGAAGTACCAAAACACAATACAAATCTTGCAGATTCCTTGTGGGATCTCTTGATTGAGAAATGAAAAACCATGTGCACAGAAAGGAAGTATGAATTTAATGCAGCATTGAAGCACTTTTGCTATTTCTATTACATGATTTCAGTACTTAAACGGTTGGAGACGAAGTGGAGAAGAAGAGAGAGAGAGAGAGAGAGAGATACATACAGGTTTCAGATCTTGATCGGTTGGAGACGAAGTGAAGAAGAAGAGATCTGATGGTCTTCGATTCAAACCAATGGACATGTATTTATAGGTATAGATGAGTATTTGAGGCTTGAGAGAAAGAAAGGGGGTGGGTGGATTGTTAAAATTGACTAAGTCAAGTGTAGTGAATTTTTATGATAAAAAAAAAGTACTTTTTTAATCTATACTTCCTCTATCACCGCCCTATAATTCATGCTATTAAATGAGGATTTTACCACACATTTGTAGGTTTACTTTACTTTAACATATCTTTTTTTTTTAACCTTTTTCATGATTGACAATCTATCTTGTGGTGACTCCTCCAGGCATTTAAATGAATAAATGAATTGTGAAGAAAACATATGATTTGATGAATGATTTGATTATAAGCCTCTTTGTTTCCTGTGTTTCAAACAATGTGGGAAATGAATACCTAGCTTAATTGAATCTACATCTGTCCCTTATATTTAGGAATGGATCTACACAATCTTTTGTAATTCTCATATGGTGATACAATGTGGGAAATGAGTACCTTGAATCTACATCAGTCCCTTATATCTTGGGATGGAGTGATACAATGTGGGAAATGAGTACCTTGAATCTACATCAGTCCCTTATATCTTGGGATGGACCTACATAATCTTTATGGGCAGTTTAATCAGTATACTACTTTTGCCCCTCCTCACCTTTTGCTACAACATCTAAGTAATAAAATCAAAAGAGGAGATGGGGTCTTCTTTATTTCTTCAAAAGCAAGTCATTCTAGACAAGATATTGATTGTCCTTATACCTCTTTTTTCTTTTCTTTCTTTTTTTATTTCTTTCTTGGTTTTCAAATACAAATGCCTATTCTTTTTTATTGTGCACGGCCACTTGTCTTATCCTTCGTTCATCAATACTTAACTCATTTGCAATGATTATCAGATACAACTATACATGTAATTCTTCTATGCCTATTTATTGAAGGCTTTAATTCTTCTTTGTCCCTTCTCATTGAAATTCCTCAATCCATCACTATTTATATCGGACGGGCCTCACCTCATCTCTTTCACCTCTTATCTCGTTAAATATATATTTTTTTTTTTTGTGGTTTGACCTCAAAATCTTCTCGGATAAACTTTTTTTGTAATATTTGCAAAACAAACTGGCCCATAATGAAAATGAAAGTAAAAAACGGATTGGATGGATGGTGGGGCCCTGGCCCACAGGTAAAAGGATGATCTTTCTACCAAATTTTGGCCCATTCAACATTGCTAATTAATCATCTAATATTTATTTTTGTCCTATTGCGTGCACCCATTTAGCTGCAAACATTGTGCAAGATTTAGATAGCTTAATTTTTCAACTTCTTTCTCACGTTTAATGACAATGGGACCATGACAATGATAACAGTATGTAATTTTCGGCACATCGTCTTGTCATTTAATATTACAATTAATGAAGTTGGTTAGGAGGTACTCAATTTGGCAAATGTGGGCCTGTGGGACCATAGATGATCCGAACAGTTGGTTGGGTGGAAACCACCTTTAATCTAGGGTAATTTTTGTATATGGAGTGAAAGTACAAACATGTTTTGAAACAATATTATGGACACTCGAGGCGTGGGGGATGAAGGGACTTCACGTGATCAGGGAAATGGTCGATTCTCAATTACACCAAACACCCTCCTACTCAAATACGCCAAACACCCTCTTAGAAGGAAAAAGAAAGCCATATTATGGACAACCATGAGTGGGGTCGCACATCTTTATTAGTCTAAAAAAAGAGGACATTTGGTCTTTCTTCTACGGTGCAGACAGTATAGACAAACTTAGGGGTTTTAAACAGTCAATCGATAGATTTTCCTTGGTGGGGGTAGACCCACGATTTTCTTCTGGTTTAGTGGTGGACCCAGGATTTTTATGTAGCTTTAATTTTCAAGTTTTTTCCAAGTCGGATGAGAAGGATTGCCACCAGAAACTATATATATATATATATATATATATATATAAATGCTCCTATGAGAGATGCTCTCTCCTTACTATGAGAGATAAGGATGAGCCCTCACATTTAAGATGTTGGCATTGGATATGGATATGAGGACCCCCACCTTATCTCTCATGAAAGGTGAGAAATATCTCTCATAGGAGTATCTCCCTTTATTTTATATATATATATATATATATGTGTGTGTGTGTGTGTGAGAGAGAGAGAGAGAGTCGCCCTTCTTGGTCATTTGATAAGAAATGAGAAAAACAATTTTTTTTTTTTTTTTTGCTTGTTAGTCTATTTGAATCAATGAGAGAATATGTAACATAGTGATTTTGATTTTCAATGGTTACATTTCCAAAATGCACTCAAAGTTTAACCATTTCAGAAGTTGATTTAACGCCAGTAAAATAAATTATGGCTTCAAATGGTGCTGACCTCGTGAATCCAGGCTCATTTGTCCCATTGGGGATTGAATAGTTAAGAATTCTAAGCAAATGTCTAGCTAAAATAAACTCTAGACTTTTGACTGTCCCTCTCCCTATAAAAACTAATAATCCCCAATCCAAAGTAGGCAAAAGGACCCTAAAGGCCAGTTTCTTTGAAAGATTTCATGTCTGAAAAAATTCCCCAAAATTTGTTCCCTAAGTGGAATTCCTAAAACCCTCCTCTTGATTAGAGGATTTGCAAATGGAAGAAAGTTGGAATTCTAATAATTCCAAGGATAAAATGAGACATTTCTGATTACTAAAATTTGAAATCCTAATAAACAAACATAGCATTTTCAAACCGAAAGAAAGAATTATAGTAAACAAGGGCTGCTAAGTTGATTGAGTACTCCACTTCTCACCAATGGCCAAGATCCCTGGAGTCCTTCTTTCCTATAGAAGTAGATTTCTTTTTTTTTTCCTGGGTCATGTCCCAGTTTCCTTGGCTGTATAAAAAATAACAGATGATTATATCTCTTGAAACTAAGATAGACATGCCCGTTAGGTGGGGCCAGAAAAAAGATTTGCAGGTATCTCAAGGGGAATTTTCCTGTCTTAAAATTTTCTTCCCAGAATTCTTTCTGGCATTCCCAGAGAAACATAATGCATGTTGGTACTCTCCCTCTCTCTCTCTCATTAAAAAAAAAAAAAAAAAAAAAAAAAAAACACACTTTCCCAGGCAAGAAAATGTTGTCATACGCTGCTTGCTTGAGTTTTTCACATGTGTTGTCCAGTAACTTTTTTTTTTTTCCAGGCTAAACAGACCTGCCAATAAATCATACTCTGCCATTTCTGGTGTGGGTGTGTCTTTGATCAATGGCTAAAATCTTCTGTCCATCATTTTTTTAATGGAGAAACTTGTACACATAGCCATGCTCAAAGACACTAGTAAATAAAAGAGATGCATAAAGACGTACACTTTGTACCCATCATCTAAAAGACCTATTGTCAAATTCCATGCCCGTCCCATTAAAGATGAAGGTCAGAAACCCTCTTCTTAAATCTTACACACTTGTTCATATGGGGCATGATTACATCATCGCACACTTGGGGATGCATCACTCTTGGATTTCTTATTAGATGGATTGGCCCTATGGGGATGGAGAACAAAAGCAGTGAGTAGCATTGTTGTTACAACACAGGACTATGACATCTCATAGCTATATATAGTGTCCATATCTGGAAAAGAAAATCCCACCATCTAGATATGACTGGAGATATGACTACTGTAATGTGCACAAAGAATAAACAAAATTGTGCGATCGTATGAAAAATGGTGACTATCATTGGTTATACCCAAAGCAACACTAGCACATGCAAATAAATCCAAATTGATCTGACAGTGGATACCGTTGGATTTATTTCTTATATTTCAGATTAAACTGTCCCTTGGGTTAGTCAGGGACATCTTGGCTCAGGGTTATTTTGTTAATTGTATGGAGGCGTTAAGAAATCCAA
This sequence comes from Camphora micrantha, assembly GCA_003546025.1. NCBI lineage: Eukaryota > Viridiplantae > Streptophyta > Magnoliopsida > Laurales > Lauraceae > Camphora > Camphora micrantha. Next base: position 3,651,719 of record QPKB01000012.1, on the reverse strand, counting down.
ACTTATATATGATATAACTTGTAAACTCGCGAAGAGCATAAGTAACTGGCTGCAGAAAAGAATTTGCTCTTTATCCACATGTGTTTGCTTTGTGTGATATAATTGTAAACAATATCAATATCAGAATTCAGGAAGAAAATCAGATATGCAGGTTTTTTACTGTGGTAAAAACAAAACCACACAGATCAGCACCAAATATATAGATAAATCAAGAACAACTAAGAACACAGAAGGACTATCATACCAAACATTAAAATCAAGATGAACCTGTAGGGATAATATTTCTACTTTTGTGATTCTGTTTACAACCATGTAAATATGCAAACATAAATCTAGAAATCAAAATGCAAACTTATAATGACCGAAACCAGAATTGCAATTACTCGATCGCAAAACTATAGAATGGAAGACTGATCTAGGCTAGCGTTTGACGTTATGTACTTAAGACAGATTCGTCTTCACTTCGGTGCTTACGATTCTTGAACGTCTTTCTCCCATGATACAATGATCACGCATGGAGAAACAACATTACAATTTGGAATTCTTGCGAATCAAAATTATTTTTGTACTCTCTCAACGACTCAGTGAATGAATAAATGATTATCCCACCTCCCATCCAAGGAAAATATTTATAGAAATAATTGTGACTTTTCACAAAAGTCAATAACCTGAAGGACATGTCTCTTTCTGATGAAGAGTTTTCTATGAATAAACACAACTCTATAAAACTTTAATCCAATTTCATTCAAACTTAAAGACACAATTTTCTAACAAAACCCACCATATCACTTTCACAGTTATGGGGATTTCAATCCACAGGTGTAAAAGCCCATTGCAATTTCAACTTCACACATCATAAAATCGAGAAAAAAAGAAAAAAAGAAAAAAGAAAAAACCAGTATGCATTGTCCTGGTGGGTAAAACTAGCCGACAACAGTGAGGCCCAATCCATCTGAACCATAAAATTGTGAAATTCAATTATTTAAAACTTTACCAGGACCTTCTGAGTTAGGTTGCTCAGTGAAACCATGTGGGTTGGGTAGGTCGCCCCATTAAATTTGATGGAACAGATGAAGGCCCACCCAATCAAGAAGCTTGACCCTTACTCACAAACGTCGCTCTTGAGATTTTATCATTTCAGGATGATACAACAGAACTCTTACTTTTTAGGTTTAACTCAACATATATATTATTGTGAAATCTCGGTTATAATAGAATGATTTGAAGATAAAGAACTTAAAAAATGTAACCATGAATTTTGCTTAAGATATATAAATTAGAGCCTGTTTGGATGCACAAAAAGGCATAGCAAAATAATATAAGAGGGTATAATTTTCTATTTTCTAATCTTAAAGTACTTATTTCAAATCCAAAAGTATTAACAAGATCTTTCTCTCTCTGTTTTTTTTTTTTTTTTCGAAAAGTTGAATAATTTAATTTACCTAAATGTTTTCTCGCTATAATATATATATATATATATATATAATGGGAGATATATTATCTCATCATCATCATCAAAACTTTATCCATCTACCGAGAGGGATCAAAATATATTCATTACATTTTTATTATTTCCTATTAAATACTTTATGTATATTTTTAGATTTTTAAACCACCTTCTGAGAAGAAAGTTTTATGGTCTCTCAAGAAGTTCATAGCTGATTCTCATCTCCAATGCAGCAGAAGAAGAAAAATCAACCATGATGGGACCTTGCAATCCTACACAACAAGTTAATTTGTGGCTTCATGTGAGACCTTCCATGAGGATCAGATCGCTCCTAGTTACCCTGATTTTATTCCTGCAAAGTTGGAAGAAACAGCATAGTGTGTTGGCCCGGCAACCGAATCAAACTAGCAACAGAGGACCTACAAATATAAAAGTAAAAAGGTGACACATGGAATGCCATTAGACACACTGATACTAGATAGTTTGAGGATTAGTTATCATCTAACAAAATCAGCTCAATCAAATTCCTGGTCCATTTTTCTTTTTATATATAAAAAAGGTATCCCTGTGGTATTACCATCATGGTTTAAAATCATAGTTTCGGTTGCGGTATCGGCCGGGCTGAAAAAAGTGATATGATATCGATATCGGTCGCGGTGTGAATTTTTTTTTAATCCAAAAACATTAGCAAAAATATTCAAAAAAATCTAGAATATTAAAAACTGCTGGAAAACAAAAATTTTTCCATTAGTAACAACAACAAATCAAAATACCGGCCACCTTATACTATGAGTCTTGTCTGTCTCGCGGTTCGTTATTGTCTCCAATATTTCATATAATGCAACTATTATATTGGCTCATGATACAAAATAGGGGATTTGACCATTCAATTCCCTTTATACACTCAATCCCCAAATTTAGGACTAAAAGTTACTAAATGTCACCAGAGTCATTTGTTAAAAACCCATGATATCATGGGATCTAAGTAGCTTTTCAACTTTTAACATGTAGATCCCATGATATCATGGGTATTTAAAAACCCATGATATCATGGGACCAAGGCCAAAAAGTAAAAATAATAATAATAATAATAATAATAATAATAATAATAATTTGACCAAGAGTCAAAGGACTTTGGTGACATTTAGTAACTTTTAGTCATGAATTTGGAGATTAAGTATTTAAGGGGTATTGAATTGTCAAATCCCCTAAAAAATAGTATAAGAAATATTCCAACAATTATTTTTTTTAAAAGTAGAAGATTTAAAATAAAAAAAAAAAAAAAACCTTTTTTCTACACCCAAAATCATATATATGAGTAGATGTAGCATGAAAGTATGTAGATCTAACTTCTAAGTGAAGAATACAACACAAGTGACAAACCCAATGCTTTGTTAATTCGTTTCTATGCTTTATCTTAAAATAAAAAATAAAAAACACATAATAAGTGAGTTAGGTTGATTTTCTCTTACCAAATAAAATGTTTTTTTCAATAAATAGTGTTGAAATATGCAAGACGAATGAGCGATAGAGATATGGCTGCTCTAACGAGATAGGGGAGAGGAGAAGGAGATGGGAAAATAGGGAAAAATAAAACTAGGGTTTTTGACTCATACACCATCTCGGCCGATTAGTAATACCGATATTTTGGTTATCTCGACTGAGATTAACCGATATTTTCTGATTTTTTTGGCCTTACCGGTATCACGACAAAAAATCATACCGGTATCAACTGATTGTCTGAACCATGATTACCATCAAGACTAATTCTTCGGGTGCATGCGCTCACCCCACACGTGCAGCATGTAAATCTGATGGGATGTGAGTACAGGACTGCTGGGAGCAAACCCGTGCCTTATTCCAAAGAGCCAACACCCAGAGGTGTAATCAGATTTTAAGTCATCCATTTTCAATTCATCCCCAGTCAGAGTGATAACCGACCGCGTACTCGTGTAGAACAGTTGTGAAAAAACACCATGGAGTATGGAGTATCCATGTTGTTCTGTTCAATAGTCTTTATCATTGTTGAGAATTCATTGAAAGCATGACCTGTGTTCTCCAGGTTGCCAAGCATTCTCTTGTGTCGTTGGCAACGGCTACACTGGAGTTTGGTAGAATTCTTGGATCAGAAGAGGCCACGAGGATTGTATTAGGTAGGAACAAAAAAAAAATTTGCAGTTGCTGGTTGTGGGCAGACATTTTGGGACCTCATCAAGCAGGTCTCGAGTTAAGTGGGAACGCTTCAAAGTTGAGACTCATGAATGGTTTGGTCCACGTGATATTTCCAACTACCCCTCTCTCAAATATCACTATTTTTATGGAAGAAGAAAAAAATCAGAAATCGAAAATATCATATCCTAGAAGTATGGGCTAGAGATTATAGTCATATGTACACAGATATTGTGAGTTTATTTAGATTAAGTAATATTAGTTAGTGTGATTTCATCATCATCAACATCATAAGTGTCTAAGAATTAATGTTGGAAATGTGACAAAAGATTCATGTTGGCTATCGACCTGATGCAACCCCTCTTTTAGTGATCCCTCTGCATATGAGAGTAGCTATCAGAATGATGTAATTTGGGGTGCCTGGGATCACATTGTAAACTATCACTCCAAAGTAGTGAATGCAATAGAACTCGATCTCCTGCTGGTTCTGAGTGGATAAGCAACTGCGCTAGAGCTTTCTAGAGCCCAGTTACCTTTGTACATTGTGCATTATTTCTTTGGATATCTCCCACGACAAAAGGGTTTTTAAAGGTCTTCCTATGACATACCTAAATGCATGCAAAAAATCGAGAATCATTTGATTAATAGAGTTACTGTTTTGAGGACAAATCTTAGCCGTTAGATAGTGTATGAATGGAGCCAAAATTTGCATGATCAAATATGGGGCCTACACAACTAGGAAGAATTCGAATTTGGGTTAGTGCAAACGGTCCCCTAGGCAGGACAAATCCTAATGTCGATGGGAATAGTTTGACCATTTTTGAAAATTTGTGGAGTCCGAGTATGTTATACATGAGGGATACTAGAAAATAACCCACCAGTTTCTTATAAGATCACTCACTTCCAGTGGGGCCTACCAAGATGTATGTCAAACAATGAGAGGAAGGGTAAATGAAAGTGTTGCATGAATGTGGATCAAGGGAACACAAAATATTAGTCCAATCTAATCATCATAACCCTTAGTTTTAGATCCTTTAAGTTCAACAGCAATACATTGTGTGAATTATTGTGGGAAAAAAAGATACAACCATGACTAATGTCTAAAATAATGTGAAATTAAGATGATTGCCGATGCACGTAAAGAAATTGGATTGATCAAAGATGGGCACTTATATATATGAAAACTAAAAAACGAGCAAAAAAGTGGCTTATCTAAAGAATTTGTCATTGTACATTGGCAAGTCGGCCCTATAATAAATAGCCAGCAAGGCTATTATAGTGGCCTAGGACCGAGTCTACTCATGTACTAAACAGCCTCATTTAAAAGCCCAGGCCCAACTCATCGAGCACAAATATGTGTTAGGCACATGGTGTATCCAGGTCAACAAGTCAGTTGGGTGAGTGGAATGAGTCTGGCTGAGTCTAATCTAGTACCTAGTTGGACTTAGCTGAGTTACCCAGCATGGTGACCTTCAAAGTATAGTCTCCAAGTCGTTAAACTACCATCATACCATTTTATTCGGATGTGGCCAAGAAAGCTAAGAATAGTTTGATTGTGACCTTCAAAGTATAGTTTCCAAGTTCTTAAACTACAATTATATCATTTTATTTGGATGTGGCCAAGAAATCTAAGAATAGTTTGATTCCTAAGTCCCTTGTTATGCCAAGCCCAAGCAGGAACAAGTATCTGGACCAGTTAGGGCTATCAAAGGCCTGATACATTTGCCACTCATGTGCACAAGACTTTAGGTCCCCTGAGTTTCTAGCTCACTCATTCTATCACAGCTTTTGCGTCATCTTCAGGTGGATATTTTGTTTCTATGCTTGCGATTCAGATGACATTAGCAACATTATGTTGATGTTTGCATAAGGTGTTTTTCATAATTCTATGGATATACTCAGGGATATATATATTACTCTCCGCTCTTCTTGTATATGTTTCAAGTTTGAGAGACGAACACAAATCCAATTCAAAATCTGCATTTTCAATTTGGAAACAAAATCTCAATGAGGATGCATGTTGTAAGCTTTGGACACTGCGGAAGAATGGATTTGCAAAGGGGTGGCCGCTACAAACGTGAGTAAAATTGTATTGGTTTGGATCAAGCGCTAGATGAGGTGAGTCACGATGAGGTGATCCGTGACTATCTAAAAGAGATCAGCCACATGTGAGTCACTTTTCACGATCCAAGGGCTAGCATCGATACCTAGGATGTGGAAGATAATGATGGATAATTCAGATCTGATGAAAGGAACAGGGTGTATCCATTATAGGACTCACTGCCGGGAGGTTCAGCCACGGTCCTAACATTGACAGGCAATTATACACACATAATCATCAAACAGTTTATATATCTTGATCTAAAATCGTGTCCTTGGGCACGCTATAAGTTGAAGGGTCTTCATGCACATATGATATGATATGATATGATGAATACTTGATGAACGGTAATGTCTTTAGTTTTATGAGAGTGTAAAGACCATTTAAAAGAATCTTCCAATAATAGTCTTTTCATTTATCAACACAAGTATTTTAACTCACTTTTTTTAATCAAAGGACAAAATTGTTGGGACCATGAGCACTTTTATGGTCCAAGATCATTTTAGTGGTTTATATGGATACCTCTTGTTGCTGTTCATTAATTAAATTAAATGATGGAATCATGAAAGGACTATGAGTGCAAGAATCACAGTGATCCAAAGGTCCATAGACAAGGAAATAAGAGAGAGAGAGAGAGAGAGGGGGGTGGCAAGGCGTCTGTTAGGGCGAGACTCAGGATCCTTGATTGGGAGTGGAGAGCAACTTGGCAAAGTTTAATCCAAGATAAGCGATATATTTTAACTAGTTTAAAATTTTCATATCTAACCCCACGAAAGAGTCCTAGAAAATTTTCATGAATCTAAACCTAAAAAGATTCCCATGAGTTGTATCCATCACTTTAACATGAGTTGAGTTATGCCTACCACCACATAGTTTAGAAACATTAATTAGGAGTAACATCAATTGATTATGAAATAATAAAAACTCATTTGAGATTGTTTGATCATATTCAATGCAGATCAACCACAGTGCCGTTGAGAAAATAATCCTATATAGGTTGATGGAAACCAAGAAAAAGGTGATTGACTTAGGAAGACATGTAAAGAATTATCAATGATAAATATCAAGGAGTGCAATCTATCCATAGATTTCACTCATGATAAACCAAAATAGAGAAATAAATTATTGACCCCAACATAGTTAAAATAAGACTTTGATGACGATGATAATAATATTTATAGATTACTATTAAAAATTAAATTGCTTTATATGGGAGGGACCAACTTTAGTGCAGCGATGCTGCATATTAATATGCTGCAGGGTCTTTCTCCACCAATTCACAATAGGTCACATCAACTTCAAGGTATGAAATCAGTAACAGCTTGTCTCTACTTTTAACGAAGCACGCTCATTGTATTACAGTTTGGCCTCACTTGAATTTGAGTCCATGGGTTCCACCTTTATATCATAAGTTGAGAGCTCTTAAGGCTAGTATGGGAAATGATTTTGTTACTATTGAAAATGGTTTGAGAGCTTCTAAATGTAATCTCCATTTTTCTTTGCACACCCACTTAATTTCTCTCTACACCCATCATTGAATTTGAAAGTCTCTAACTTTTCTTTACACACTACCATAATACTTAAACTAACCTCAGCTTCAAACCCTACCCTCACCCCAACCACCACCACCACTACCACCCCACGGCAACATCGTCAGAGAGAGAGAGAGAGAGGGGGCGGTGGTGGTTGGGTTGGGGGTAGGGTTTGAGGTGAGGTTAGAAGGAGAGGGAGAGGAAGAGAGAGGGAGGCATGAAGAGTGGGGTGGAGGTTCTGAGCGTTGGAGGTGTCGTTGGTGGCCGGGGAGGGGGCGAGGAGGAAGGTGAAGTCGTGGCCAGAGAGGGAGATGGTGGAGGGGGTGATGGAGAAGATGAAGTAGGTGGAGAACGGGTAGTTTGGGGATGTATCACACGAGCATATTCGTAATAGTTTTTTTTTTTTTTTTGTTTAATTATGGGTGTGCAAAGAAAAACTGGGATGCATTTAGAAGTCTCTCAAATGGTTTTGTTAATAAATTAACAAGGACAATTTTGGAAGAAAAAATAAATATAGGTTAGTTTTGGAAGTAAAAACAAGGTACATAGTTAAGAGAGTATGCTTGGTTAAGAGTAGAACCAAGTTGTTCTTGATTTAATAATTAAGCTGGTGTGGCAACCGTGATTTAGTGGCGATGGCATGTTAATGAGTCTGGATCTAACGAGGTTTTACGCTACGGTGAGCGTGGCATAGAACAATCTCGGTCCGCCACTTCTCCATGGAGCTGGCACCAACGCTCACTCTGTGTCAAATCCCTAGAGGATCCTGATTAGCATGTTAATATATTACATCACCGCACCAAGCCAGTCCCTCGATGGGATGTCAATGTAATGGTCGAGGGTGCCTCTTAGTCTAAGGGCCCGTTTGGCAAGTCTTATTTCAGCCTCTTATTCCTCTTAATGACTTTAAACAATTTCAAAACTCAAATAGTCCGTTTGATAACTGATATGGGATCTCCATTTGAAAACAGATAAAGCCAGAATCCATCTGTTTTGGAAAGCAGCCAAAAGTGGGTGAAGTAAAACAGAATTTAAAGTCTAATGCAGAAAGACAATCTCGATAACAAATATGCCTTCAAAGCGTTATTTTTTGCATCATCATCTTTGATTTTTCTTCCTCATATTCTAGGAACCATTATGATGATCTAAGCCGTTAGAAGTCTAAAGAAGACCAAATACAGCCACTTGTCCGAATTTAAACCATTGATCTTTCTTGGATCTCAAGATATTTACAAAAAAATAAAATCATAAATATGTATTTTTGGACTTTTGTGGGCCCCACAAATATGATCCGAACCATTTATCCTCTTTGGAATAGGGGAAATGACTATGGGTCCAAATTTCAGCCAGTGATTAGGTGTACATGTCGATAAAATTGAGAAAAACCAAGAGTCGTTGGATATACTCGGGTCAAAAAAGCTGCATTCCACGTGACCTTTTATCAGTCCGTTTTTAATTTCTTTTTAAACTTATGGGATCCTTAATGATATTTGAACCATTGAAACTCTTTACAAGCTCAAACACAACTATGTGTTGGAATTTGAGCCGTTGCTCACTCTCAAATCTCAAGAGATTTGTAAAAAATGCAGCACCATATACTTGCATTTTTGGAATTTTGTGGGTCCTCCCATCATGATTCTAACCGTTGATCTTCTTTAGAATATTGAAAACTTATATGGGTCCAAATCTCAGGCCCTAATTCATTGTAAATCTCGAAAAATTAATGAAAATCCTAAAGCATTGGATTTTTAAGCACCTATTTCAAATAGTTTTTTGTCTTACCAAACAGTCTATTTTTAAAACATATATTTCAAATTGCCTCATTTAAAATAGATCTATATTGATCATACAGATTTATTTCATATAGATAAGATTCGCTAGACAAGGCCAAGTGGAATATCACTGCGCCCATAGTAGGGGCATATATTTATGTGCTGTTTAAATTCTATAATAAGTAGACCTCAACCTCACAAATTTCTCGTGCGAGTCTAGTATTGCAAGGATCCCGACTCACATGCATCTAGTGGAAGTGACAAATAAATACCATGTCCCTCAATGAATGAGTCCGATTAGTCGGCTGGTTAGAACATGTGTAGTATGTGAGTTCAAATTCCGTGTAAAGGGTGAGAAAAAGAGAAGAGTTTTGTAATATTCCCAATGTCACCCTCATGCTTCCTATGAAGGAGGGACACACTATAGTTTAGCCTAATTATTTAAAATTCGAGTCACTTAAAACGAATACCTTTATTATATAATGAATGCATGTTCCCAAATTTGTTCCGGTAAGAGTTAGTCCGTGAACTGGGCATTATATTTTTAATTGGAGGGCTGCACTGTAAGAGTTGATCAACTCCTATGCAAAATCTCTATAAGTAAAAGCATGAGAGGATCCGGACTCATTTGGTTTCTAACAAGGGAAAAGCTTTCTGCGCTCATGACTGGCCGGATCAATCGGCCGGCCAGGTCTTATTAGTGCTACCTCTAGCAAGATTAATGTCTAAAGAAATCTACTTTTGTGTAAATTGATACAAAGGCTACAATAAAAACAACAAAATACATGACCCTTTTTTGAGGTCACATTATATACATAAATGCTTGCACTGAGCACAAGTTGGCTTGTTAATATTCAAACCAAGATGAACCTAAGCTTGCCTCACCGTTGTGGACAATTGATGCTAGCATTGTGTTTCCAAAACCAAAAGATATATCCTCCCAAATCCAAACCATGAAAGTGTCTAAACTACCAAACCACCTAAGCAACCAGCTGATTTAAATGGTGGCTACAACATAAACCCATGAACAACAAACAACACCATCAAATCAAATTGTCTAATCAGGCAAAAGATATCATTAAAATAGGCTATTCAACCACACAATCGCAAACCAACACCACACTAGTACTCGATATCACACAGTCATAGTAACATCAATATTAAAAAGGAAAAAGAAAAAGAAGAAGGAATGGAAAACACAAAGAAAGAAACTGACTATAAAGGTGAACACTTGTTTTTTATCATCATATTCATGGTCTGAGCTTGATCCGACCCTCGTTGGCTTGTTTGAAGAGCTGGGCTTGAGCAGCTGCAGCCTTATCGGATGAAAGTGCAGCCACAAACCTGTCCTTGACTTGCTGAGTAGTGTAGGGAAACTTGTTGCTGACCATTGAGTTGAGCAAAGAGGCCGACCCTTCGCGGTAGAGAGAGCCCATCCCATCACTGCGTGTGTTAGCCAGTGCTTGCTGTAGGCTAAGGCTCGACCCCAATGTGGGAACACCAAATACTCCACCCACCGTTCCCCAGTAGCCGAAAAGCCCCCATATCCACGTTGGGTGGGTCTTCCAGAAACTATCAACAAAACCAACCAACCCATCAAGTTTTATATCAATCACTCTCTCTCTCTCTCTCTCTCTCTCTGAAATTAAAAAAAAAAAAAAAAAAAATTACGTTTCCTGGACCTAGAGTAAATCTTGTTTTTCCAAAAATCTAATTGTCGCAAAAGAAAAAAAAAATCTCACTGTTTTGAAGTAGTTATGTTTTTATGTTACAAATAAAATGGGTTTATGGGTAGGACCATCCATTTTTTTTTTTTTTTACCAAAGTCAAGAGTTTCCCATGACAGTTTTTGCTCATTATAACATGTGGAAAACAGGTTCAAGAGGAAATAATCCATAAAAATCTCTACAGTATATTCCAAAGTAAAGTGTAGTGAACAGTGAACTACTACTTGGAGGAACAAGAGGTTTAGAGAGACTTACGTGCAAGTGCCAATGATGAATGGAGGAGTGTTGGGGATCATCGGTGTAGATGGGGTACCGGGGTCTATGTATGGAGGAGTGATGGATGGTGGGGATTGGCCACAGCAGCGTGGAGGTGATACTATGGTAGGAGGAGTGACGACTGGTGGGGATTGGCCACAGCAGCGTGGAGGTGATACTATGGTAGGAGGAGTGACGACTGGTGGGTACCCACCATAGCTGGGAGTGGGAGGTGGAATGTGGTAGCCTCCACCACCCTTAGGGGGTGTTCCACATGATGGGGGCTTGTGTTCTGTACCATGCAAACATGAGAATTAGTGGTTACGAAGTACATACGGAATAACCACTTCAAAGGAAAATGAAACTTCTATGGGGCTCTTACCCTTGGGGGGGCTCTTATGTGGATCATGTGAGTAGTAGGTTTTTTGGTCATTGAAACCTTCCTCCAAGTTTCTACTTGTCACCAGCATCACCATGTTGTGAGAAACTAGGCTTGCTAGCAATACCCATATGAGCAAAGCATTTTTACTCCTTTGTTTCTCCATCTATCCAGCTGAGAAATGGATCAAGTGAGGGAAGTGAAGCTATATGTTTCTATGAGTAGCAGTGGACTTATATACAATAAAAGAGTTTTGTATTGGAAAGGGCAAATTAATACTACCACTAAAAACCGGTACGTGGTTAGTTGACATGCTGCAGGTGCATTTAACGACTAGTAATATCTCCATGAAGGAGAGAAAGGAGGCCTTTGAAATTAAGTCTTCTTAAATTTTTAATTACAATGAAATGAATGAAATCCACCTGCTAAGTTTATTAGTGGGTAAGACCTCTCTCTCTCTCTCCGGAATGCGATGGGTCTGTATAACAGTGAATAGATATCCCTGTCATCACATGATGCAGATGAAATCGATTGGCAATTCACAGTCGTCCCTACGATTTAATACAATGGTGAACATTACATATTCTTTTGGTCAAATTAAGTGACACTTGGACTTGTCTTTATTCACTTTGAAGGGACTCATCTTTGTAGAAAATGGTGTGGTCATATACCACTGGTCACATGTTAGATCAAGCAGATAGAGGCTTGCAAAGAATATAATCTCACTTAAAATAAGACTTGATTTGTCCTTACAAATAAGATTCGCACTAGGATTAGTGAGTGTGAGTTTCTTAGCAAAAAAGTCTCCGTAAGTATGACTCTTTGAGACTTGTTTATATAAGATAAGGGAGCCTTAAGATTGGATACTCACTCCATTCCAATAGGTTAGACAAATACGAAAAGACCCGCGGAGCAATCCAATCGCTAGAATGCACATAAATATCCAACTTCGTGTTGGAGTCTCCATATTCAAATCCATAAGTCTAACGATTTGGATTTGAGCAGGGTGTAGAAATTTCAGGGAATACATCACATTTTTTGTAAATCCTAATACACCTGCCCGGTCTCTTTGTATAATGTCTATGCTTGCATGTTAATTCTCACCTTTAATATTTTAAACTTTTTTGTTAAAAGTCATGCAACCCACGGAAGCATAGATGGTACTTTTAAAAGGCATAAATGAATGTTGCAATAGATGCAGAGTTAATAGCTACAATATTTTATCATCAAGTCCACCTTTGTACCTTTGTGCTGCAATAAAAGCAATAAATTTCTATGCAAGTCTTTTATTTTATAGTTTAGCAGAGCAGCTTTTAAGTGAAAAGAAGAAAATTTTAAACTATTTTTTTTTTATTAACCTTTTTAACAAAACCAGAGACACACATATAGAAAAATAGACCACACATATGTTTAAGGAGCCTGCACATATACGTAGGAAAAAAGCAGCATAATTAAGGTTCGAAAGCCTAAGCCGCACTTGGGTTAGAAACCACATTGCCAACCAATTGAGCAACTTATAGTTCTGCGAGTTTGAGGTCATTGTGTGAACTACTTTTCAGGAGCACCCATGCAGAATTGCTCCATTGCCTAAACAAATTAGTTCAAGGTGAAGTACTGCAAGAATAGTATTGGGCGTTGAATTAAAACAAAATGCAGATATGGCAACGGATTGGGTGCTGTTACTGCTGTATCATGTGCTCTGCCGAACCAGAAATCAAAATCACCACTGTTGGTTGGGATAAATTATTACCCTCATTAACCCACGCATGCCCAACCTATTGCCAGACCTGGCTTATGTACTGTTCAGGGCATGTGATGTTAGATTCAGATCAGGCCAACTTTGATACAATTTATCATACCTGCTTTAGAAAAGCGTTACATAGTTGAAGAAAACATTTACCTTGATGATAATTAATTAGTAAATATCTAATTTAGAGTCTTCGCGGTCAAAACCCAAATCTGCCCCAAAATTCTACTCAGGCAGAAATTCATAAAGCCATATGTAACTAGATGTGTCAAAAAAAAAAAAAAACTTGACCCAATTTGGCAGGTCCCTCCAACTTTCAAGCTATTACATAATTTAAAGTTTTTTTCTTCTTTTTTTTTTTTTTTTTTTGTTGGTAAATGAAATTCTTCTTTTTTTTTTTTTTTTGGTCTTTTGGTAATGTAAAAGATTATATTGCCTTAAACATGGTAAGGGATCCAAGGGCACCCTAATAAATGCCAGTGCCTCCTGGCACCACCAACTCTTATACCTCAAGATTTACTCTAAAACAATGAGGCAGTTCTTTCTCAACAAGTAGCTCGTTATAAATGTATCAAGAAACTTTCATTTGATGGGTAGAGAATAGGACGGCACTAATTGTCCTTCTCTCTCTAGTGCATGTCTACCAGTGACTCTCTCTCTCTCTCTCAAGTACCACTCTTCCGGAGACATGCAAGTTATGTGTGACAGTGATCTTGATGCAACAAATCCGCATCTTTCACATGGCACCCATAAATCTCTCTCTGATGAGGCAATCTCAGCCACATATGATCTGTTGAATGACCATAAGATGCATGCTTGAAAAGGGAAACAAAAAATGGTCCAAGGAAAAAAAACAACTTTCAGAGAGAGAGAGAGAGAGAGAGAGAGAGAGAGCAAGCATTCACATGATGCATAACTATGAATTATGATCCACCCACCCTACGGCATAGGGTATAGTATGAATTTCTCTTTTCCCATTTATCATCTCATCTTAATGAGGTGGCAGAGAAGTAGATGGGGGTGTCTGTAACACATATGGCACAAGACAAAGAAGAAGAAGAAGAAGAAGAAATTAAGAGGTTTTCTCCACAACTTCAACAGCCAAAAGCCATTCATGATGTGGGCCGTAAGCATTTACTAGTTTTTGACTGGTGTAGAGTGAAGAGACTGTACATTGCACTACTGTAGTGATGCTGCCACTGCAATGCAGCGACAGCTAAGTTTTCAGAGCAGGAAATTAATGCCAACGTTATTAGTAGAAATTGATAGTTATTGATCAGATTTGAAATCAATAGAACCGAACCACATCTTTTGGAAATTCTTTAATGGTAGAGAGAGAGAGAGAGAGAGAGAGAGAGAGGGGTATTCGGAAAAGGAAAATAGCTCAGGAGTCAGAAAGGCAATGAAACAGTTGTATTCTAGCAAGCTAAGGGAAGGTCACTATATATCTCTACATAGATCTTCTTCCTCACACAGAAGGTAAGATTGTATAGTGCTAGTACGGATTACAGTGGGATGTGGAATGTCACCGATTTATATCAATTACAGTTGAAAAATAAAATGGTAGCTACTGTTGGAATACTGTTAACATCTGTGAGACTGTGACCTGACCCCTATTCAATGCTGTGCATGTAAATGAATAATGACTCTCAGTTGGATCCAAGACCGTAGACTAGATCCAACTCAGACTAGATTATAATGATATTAGTAGTACTAAGGATATAGCTTATGTATCCAATTGGATCGGGAATGGACATGGTCCTAGGACAGGGTTTAACTTGGAGAGGTTGGAGCTGTCAACTTTTCTTGTAGCTACACCAGTCGATCAAACTATATTTCTATGAAAGTATTTTTGTAAATTTGATATACATTATTATACCGTTTTCTTTCGGCTTAAACTTTTAGAGTGAATGGTTCTCAATATGATATCGGATTTGTAAGGTTTGAAACTAGTTTAAGTTATTACTTCTTATCCGAACAAGTTCCTATCCCCTTGCCTCAAGTGGAGTGTGTGACAACAAGTGATCTCAGGAATATCAGACAGGACAACCAATGAACCTGGTTCCATCTAAACCATCATCTCCTAACTCCTTTGCTACAGTTTTTTTCAGGTAACAGATAGGGCTGTCAATCGTGTCGTGTTAACTAAATTTGGATTACGGGTTAACGAATTCGGGTTAAAATCACCTCAACCCGTACCCGACCCGATAACTTAACGGGTCAAAAAATTTAACCCGAACACGAACCCGTTAATTTAACGGGTTACCCGACCAAACCTGTTAACCCGTTAAGTAATTAAGTCATTTCGAAATTAAAAAAAAAAATTATACAAAAATAGAAGAAGAAAAATATATAAGCCACATGAAACTATTAGTGAGGATCTCAAGTGGATCCCACCTAAAAACCCATAAACCAATAAATTTTAATTTTTTTTTTTATGAATATAAATTAATTTATTTACATTTTGGGAGTAAAAAAAAAAATTAACGGGTCAAGCGGGTTGTTAACGGGTTACTTATTTAATTCATACTCGACCCGTTAACTTAACGTGTTAACGGGTTTGACCCATTAACGATCCGAACTCATTAAGAGCCAACCCAAATCCGTTAATATAGTGTGGGTTCGTGTCGTGTTAACGGGTCGTGTGACATTTTGACAGCCTTAGTAACAGAGGACCTTTTTTTTAAATAAATGTAACAGAGGACTTAATGATAAAAAAACAAAAAAAAAAAAAAACACACACACACACAACTGGTCAAAATTAGCTTTGTATTGTGAAAACCGGTCAAACTGAACAGTCTACCAGTTGGACCAATCATTTACTACTTTAAATATTTTATTTTTATATAATTCACAGTACAATTGTACTGGTTGGAGTTGGACCCAACCATTCAGGTCCAGATTTTTGAATAATAAGATTTTTTTTTTTTAAAAGGCTCCAATATTTTCCATAACTTCAAATAAGCCATTTGTATTTTGAGTCAGTGAGGCAATCCGATCAAAAATACAAAGTTAGAAGATAGGTCAACTTTTTATTTGTTAAGATGTACGTCACTTATTCTAACCTTAACAGGAAGTCAAAATAAATTTTAGTAAAAACACCAAATACAAGGGCCTTTTGAGGCTATGAAAAAAATAGGGTCTTTTTTTTTTTTTTTTCTTTCTTTCTCTAGATTGTCCTACGCAGTATTACTGAAAGGCTTAAATTTTAATACCTTAATAAGTAGTATCTTTAAAATTCATCTGACAACGAATATAGTCTTATGAGTGTCAAATTGGAGTGGATGTTGGTCATGAAGAGGTAGTAGGTGTGAAGTGGCTGAGTTGATGATAGGTGGACCTCTGGGTCGGGAATAGTTCCCCTTTCTGCAAGTATTGTGAGAGGTACCTCTCAGTGGGACATTACCAACACACATACGCACATAAAGAAGGACAGATAGGGGAGGGTGAACATAATTGCATGCAATCTGGCATTTTATACACATTCAAGGTCTCCATCCATTGCCCATGGGTCTTCCAACATTCCGTCACATACAAATTAAAACTTCATATCAGTTGTATGTTTTGAACTCCACATCTGTGGTGGCTCCCATCTAATACGTAAAACTCCAGTCCCCTCTGTCTTTGTCCAATGCATAATTTTATTTTTATTTTTTTTAAATCGAGCAAAGGGGTATGGACCAATTGAGAACCCGCGTACACATACAGGAAGACAGCCCACTCATTTCAAACATCATCATCATCTTCTGGAGATATTCAGCAAGCAAATCGAGAAAATCGGGATGGTGTTATCAACAAAGAAGATGAAGATCTAAGGAGGCCATGGACAAAGAATAAAATATGGTTGGATTCAAGTGCAGGATCATTAGATCTTTAAGTTGGGATGATTTTTGGAAATTTTCACAAATCTCATAAAAAAAAAAAAACTATGAAGATTTAAGATATGAAATATGCGTCTCAGGGTATAGTTGGCCAACAAAGAAAATTAACAAACCGGAATACCAATTTAGGGCCTGAGAATAAAAAAAGCGCAAAAAAAAAAAAAAAAAAAAAAAAATGATTGAAGGGGTTTGGACTTGCAACTTATTTAGATGTAATTGAGAGGCTGAAAATGGTCTCATTTACATATCATTTTCGTACTTCATTTGTAAATCACATGCGTACGTGAGCTAATTATATATAACCATTATGTTTGTGCATTATTTACTTATGTAAATGAGTGCAAACAAAAAAAAAAAAAAAAAAAAGACCCTTACAAGAAAAGAAGAGATACATTGGCTGGATTTAAACCCTCGGCTACAGGGTTATTTATTTCTTTTTGTGGCAGATTCCATCAGTATGCCTGTAAACAGGCCGGCTTCACAGTGTTCAGGCCCAAATCCATTTAAACTTTAGGAGTCCAAGCCTGGTCCAGAAATTACTTAACCGCAATGCCTGGATCCGAGCCCACTCTTTTGAAAAGAGCAGACACAACTTCAACCATTAATAATGCCCATTTATTCATAAACAATAAAATCTGAAAAAATTTATAATTTTTTTTTTTTTTTGTGGCATATGCCTGTTTCATTTAAAATCATTTTCTTTAGTTTGTGGAATATGGTATAATATATAATATACACATGTAAAATACAGACGAGACTAATAAGACTCCATTGGGCCGGGTTCATCGGGCTTGAGGCCCTATGTATGGATCTGGCTCATTAAGAGTTCCAGGTGATCGATCATGAAAAATGATCCAGAACCAGCCTTTCCAGATGCCTGCCTGATTGAACTCCCATGCTGGACCCCTGGCCTGATTCATACCCATTGACAGTCTTATGCACATGATTCTATCTCATAATTTGTCTTTTAAGCCATCAGATGGACAGTCTGTAGATAAAGGCAGGAGTTTCTACCTCAACAAATCTTTTTATGGCTTCAGATCGAATGGCCAGGAACTTTTGACAATGGTAATTAATGGCCAACTAACTATCTAGATAAGGTTAGAGAGACCTATCTAGATAAGGCTAGAGAGACCCAGATTCCTGAACCTAGTAATAAAAGAAGAATACAAGGATTTAACACGGCCTGGCTGGACCAGAGTATGTGGATATCCTGCTGGAACTGCATGTTTAGGCCCAAGATTTAGAGTCATCTCCAACCTGAGTACATAAAATTCAGCCCTAAGTCCTAGTCCATATAATTAGTAGGACTGTTAATTTTAAATTCTTGGGTAGGTCCAAATCATCTAATCAGGCTTTTAGACCTAGACTAAAGCCAGCTTGTTTGTCTACCGAACCAAGTTGCCTGATACCTTATTTACATGCAAATCTGATTACATTAATCACATGGTCAAGACTAAAAAATCTGTTATGGGTGTGCAGTCCAAACGCATGATCCATGATTTATGTATAAAGATAATCACACTCAACTTCCACTGCCATACTTAGGAGTTAGGTCCATGCAGTGTGTGGCAGGTATCTGCTGGGCCTCAAAAGCAGGCCTCGTCCCAGCCCTCCTATCTGTAAGGGAACAGGGGACAATGCAGCCATTGGGACTTCTTGCGAGAGATCATAGATGAGTTACTTGGGAATTAGATTATTAAGAAATCCCCACCTACTACTAAACTCTATTTAACAATGGGTTGGGTTTATCCGGGAACTGCTCAACCCACTCCTATTATCGGCATGTTTGGTAGTAAGTTGATCAGGTTAGGGACCGATAAGGGTTCTTGACTTCTTGTTCTTAGACCGGAGTCAGGTTCTGGGCAAGTTTAGCTTTTGAGTGTGCATGACCCCCACCCTATTTGTCTCACTCATATGTTACTCAGTAAATTTTTATATAAAACTACCGTAGCACAATGGTTGAAGACTATGAATCCTACTCTTGGAAATCCGACCCATATCAGTCTCGGGTGGATTTGGCATCATAAAACATAAATCCATCTGGAGGTAGGTCAGGTATGGAACAGATGAAGTGCCGTTCGGGCTAGCCTAAGTCCGAACCCAACCCAACCCAACCTATTGTCATCTCTATATGATATCCAAATATAATGTTAAAATAAGCAACATATCATGTCAATTCGTATTTGATACTTTGAATACGTCTCTATCTTGGCATGTCTATGTCATATCTAATCATTATAAACTATGAGAGGAAATTGTTTGCAAGCATTCAAAATTTAGTACCTCAGGTGAAAAGGAGAGTCACTATTTGAGCTCTGACAGTGATTTTCCTGAATTCACTTTAACTTCTGAGCTGTTTGGGTCTCAAGGCTCACACATCAGATGCTCATATTCTACATCTAATGGTCGCAGCAAGAACTATCCAAATCTTTTGGAAGCCTCATGGAAGAATTCATCACAGGTTTCATGCATCAGCCTGTTCTGGTATTAGTAAATCCAGCGCAAGTAAAAAACTTAATTGGGTTTAGGCGTGAAGAAGCTTCATGCATTAACTTTTAAACTACCTGAATTATTTGTAAATGACAGTTGTTTTGCCCTTTACCATAAGAAATCACAAGTTCCATGAGTTACATGAGA
Organism: Camphora micrantha; assembly: GCA_003546025.1. NCBI lineage: Eukaryota > Viridiplantae > Streptophyta > Magnoliopsida > Laurales > Lauraceae > Camphora > Camphora micrantha. The sequence continues at coordinate 3,632,069 of QPKB01000012.1, read as the reverse complement.
TTGAATTTATTTACAGGTTAGCTTAGTGGATGACACCAATGGGGAAGAATCAAAAGGGGGCCTATGGATATATAGTTTCAGTGGTCCATCACAATAAGTGAACTGATGGTCACTTAATATGAAGAAAAAAGTAGATGAAGTTAATGGCCCCACAAACTGTCAAGGTGGCAAGAAGAGAACCACATCCTGGAGAACAATGACCATTAGTATTAAGCTGAAAGGACTGGTTCTTTTAATTTTTTTTGGGTAAAGTATTGAAAAGGACTTGAAACGTCTATGTTGCTTTTAATTGTCCCACTCAATCCACAAACTTCATGAGATATGTTTTACACGTTATCCACCTCTGCTTTGCTTTCTTTATTTGGTCTGTAGTTATCTCATGGGCTCGGGATGTTCATGTGCATGGGTTTCCCAAATATAGTTTAGTTGTTACATGCTTACATCAGCTTAAGCCATAAGAACTATGGTTTGCCTCAAGTCATGTTAATTATGGCAACTTCTGCCATACTTGATGGAAATGAAAATGGGTTGGAGTTGAGATCTGTTCACAGCATCCTTTGGCTGATGCTTACATGTAAAGTAGAATATTAATAGACACAAATATAATAATATATATAGGGGGGAGATTTTCTCCTGTGCAATGCATTCTTAACCGGAAAGAGAATCCAGACCATACTCAAAGTCGGACCCCCTATTTCCACCAGGGCCGCAGTGACGACAATACCTTGGCTTCATCGTTAGGGTTGGTCCTCTATTTAATATGATTAGAGGAGGGTGCTAAGCCAATGAAAAGAAAAATATGAATTTTGAATGACTCGCAACCATGAAGATGAATATTTATCCAACCTACGGTGGCAAGATCTTCCAGTAGAGCCCACCTAGATATATGACAACCAATGTAGGCTAGGAGTAGGAGATGGGAAGAGCACGCTAAAAATCAAGCCAATCAATTTGATGCTAGCCTTTAATTTTAAGCCTCAAGATTTTAATATCCGTACAATATAAATTCAATGGCGACTTAACATTCAAATCAAAAGAGTATACTTGTGCAAGAGGATGTATTTGTGTGTGAAGCAATTGGATTGATAACAAGAAAACAAAAAAAAAAGGTACAAAGAAGGGGCTTATGCACTATAACTTGCAACCTTGTAGGTTCAACTCGTAGCTCAAGTGGTGTTGCATTTCACTATCCAAAGATACAACTAGGGACCAATTGGTGGACCTTGGTTAGGTAGCGTGAGTGTGTGGGTGTATAACAGAGTGCATCCTCTTTCATGGCTCTAATGCCAAACCTAGTTTTTATTTAAGAGTGGTTTGCATAGCCAAATGCATGAAAGGAAGGAAAAGAAAAACAGCCCAGTGTCATTCATGTGCTGCACAATTAAAAGGAAACCGGCACCTTTGATTCTTTTTTGGGTCAATGTCCCATCTCAGAAGCAATAAAGCTAATGGCCCTCTAAGAATAGTATGTCCAGTACATCCTATAATTCCCAATGAAATAAAGTTGATCAACTTTCTCCATCCTTCTAAACAAATTAAGGATTTTACATATTGGGAGATACATATGTGGTGGGTGGGGTTTAAGGTAAATGAGGGATTTGGCTTGTGGATGTTTTGAATTGGTGCAATATTTCACCATCCCAGAAACTATCACAATCTTGTCCTATGTAATTAATGAATGAAAACATTGTTGACAATAGGTTAGTGAAAAGCAAATGCATCCACTAATACTTTAATGGACAAGATGACTCACTTCACATTCCATTGGACCATGGCCATTGGATTCGGATGCCTTTCCTGCCGACCTCTGCTTTCAAGTCAATGTTAGCATGCAGTGAGGTAAAAAGACAGATATAAGTTTGACCATGACAGGGACTTCACTGAGGTGGAGTGGAGCCCTAGTTGGGATTGTGCAAGATTTTGTAACTTTCATCTTTAGACTCACTGATTGTAGGATTACAAAAGCTTCAAGCACGGAAAAGATAGAAGGAGAAAAGGTACACGTGTTACACGCCCTAATCTGCTCCATTAAATTAGACCTTGATGGACATTTTTTTCCATCATCCACAGGACGGCCAACATAGAAGTAAAAAAAAGCTAGAATGGTTAGACATGAGGTGAACTAATTGCATCTTAAAAAGTGGGCCACATCTCTCATTTTTGGGCCTTTCCGACTCCAATTGAGATGGTTTTTTGTGCAAATGATAACTACAAAAAAGTTAGGCTAATATCAAATTCACATTAGCAACATTATATGGACACTTTAAACAGAAGGTCTTTTTTCCTCTTTCAGCAAACGCAAGTACCAAAATTTACTTCGCAAGCCCTAAAAACTTTTAGAGCCTTTTTGTTTGCAAAGAAATTGATTGCAAATGAATTCATAAAAGAGGTTAACACATACAAGAATCAAACGCAAAGGAATTCGTGCCCTAGCTAGTTAAAAATAAAGACTAAAGGTGAATATCTAAAAATAACCATCAAATACTCAATCATCATCACTCTCGTGATTTGAAACTTAGAAAATTTAAGGTCTCATCTACATCTCTACCGTACCTCCTTCACCCCTCATCCCTTTAATAACCCTTCGGTGGGCTCATTTCAACGTGAATTCTTATATATTTTAAGCAAACAAACAGACCCTTTAGTAAGGGCGCTAGTTTCTACCGTCTAAAATATAAAGAGATCCTTGTCATGGAAACTATGATGGAACTAATTCTCACAGGAGGCACATGTTCCACCAAAGGCCAAGTCAATTAAAGATCATATCTATGTATCCAAGATGATGAAACCGACTATCAAATGGAATTATCATTGAACAACCCAAATATCTATATTCATTTGCCTGAGATTAGATGGCTAAATAAACTTCAAACCAGGGTGTTTCCATAGAACCATCATCAACAGCCCAACTACAATTCAACATGTGTCTCAATTATGAACCATCAATTTCATGTAGCTGTTGCGTCTCTGTTTGATAATTTCAAAAGTCATGCTAGTGTTCAAAAATATGTGTACACCATGATGTACATAGGACCGACAACATTTCAATGGGGGCACAATGGCACATTATAGAAGGAATTAGTGAATCATCTATCCATAAAAACAAAAACAAAAAAAAAAAAAAAAAATCTATTTTATTGTTTTAATCATCTTCTAAATTGTGACCAAGTCTAAATGAAGGATAGCCCTACTTCTTACTCAGAAAACAAAAATTACAAATCAGTGTGAATGAAAAATGTAAACAACTCTGGAATCTATATCTAAGTGGGTTTCAATAGAGAATATTTATTTTAAGAAAGTTGGATGATTTGTATTTTATTAGGACAATCAAATTCGTGTTATGATGTGACTAGGATTAGCGTTAAATTAGATTGATTTATGATGTGATTAGAATTTGGCTAGATTAGATTTATGATATGATTTGGTTGTTGAAGTTTCCTGGTTATGATGTGATTAGAGTTATTTAAGATGAGATGATCTTGATTGTACTTTATAAGTAGCCAAATTACTCTCAATGAAGTATATCTGGGAATTGATCAAGATGCAGTTCCTAAATGATCTCAACTGCGTGGACACTCATCATCCACTTCATATCATGAACAGCTGTTCCTCATCTAGAAGTTATTTAGGCTCATTAAGAGCATGACTTCCAGCCTGCTAATCAGGCTGGGAAACATAAGTGAATCTTAAGATGAACCCATGGATATTATGGATCCTCTGTTTGTGGGGTTGGGGGAGGGATTCAAGAGAGTTCTTTGAATTTACTGCTTTGGATTTATCAATAGGCTAGGGCGTGCACCTTTGAAACAATCCCAACTCGTTTTACCAATTAAATAAAAATTTCACTCTAATCATTGTTATTTTTCACTTTCAGACTAACCACGTCTAAAACACATAATTAAAGTAAAGAACAAAAAAGTTAAATCACTTGTTTTGCACATCAACAATCTAATTGTGGGCATACACTTTGAGATGAGTCACATTAAATCACAAACATAAAATGAGGAAATAAAACTAAACCACTTCTTGTACATATCATGTGGGAGAAAACTTCCATAATTGATAAAACAAGGTGGGAACATTAATCATCTGCCCATTTCAATTTCAAGTCATGGTTTCACACGTTGGACTCCCACCATGTCGGCAAAGGTGAAATGGTGGGGCAGGCATGAGTCATGACTCATGAGTACGACAAGCAGAGAAGACTACCGTTGGAATTGACTTAGCTGTTCAAACAGACTGAAGATCAGCTTGATCTGACCAATCATTCCCACAAATGGGTCATCAGAACCGTTCATTAAATGAACCCCACCCTCGATAATCAATGATAAGAAAAAACACAGAGGCCCAAGACTCATCTTTCCATTGTGGCCCACCCAATGAACCGCCCTGATCACAGATTTTTCTGAATTGGGAAAGCCATATGTCCTATGTCCATCTACGGTGGTTGTGGCTAGTGGATCCTTTCCATACACTCAAAGCTTTGTACCTTTTAGAAAGTCATGGTCCACAAAAATTAATGACACTCCTCAATATGACCGTTAATCTTCCAAACACCAATCACACACACACACACACACAATACACAAAACATAACGTCTCTTATTCTTAAATGAATGGGAAGACTCCAATTTCCATCTACTAACGGTAACTCTACCATGGGCTTATATTAATACCAATGCTTCTTTGCATTCTTGTCTCCAAACAATTTTTTTTTTGCTGAAGCATTTCCATCTCGTCTGTCGTGTATTATTTTTAGTTGAATCCGTGTATTGTACCACACACGTTTTCCTTTCAGTTCTCTCACATCATCTTTCTAGTGTTATATATATGCCACTAGTTCTTCAGTACCCAATACTCTCACATTCATTTGATTTGAGCAATTGAGCTCTCTTTTCAAGACTATGGGGATTCATGAGTTTCTCAGCATTTTTCTTGTAATCTCACTGAATCTGATTTGGTCTTCTCATGGTTATGATTTTCCTGTGGGAGGGAAAGATGGTTGGGTTCTGAACCCATCTGAGAACTTCAATAACTGGGCTGGGAGGAACAGGTTCCAAGTCAATGACTCTCTAGGTAAGAAATTTTTTTATAATCTTTCTATGATCTCATTGTCTGAATTTTTGGGATTTTGTTTTGGTTCTTATAAATGGGGTGGTTGTTTTTTTGGATGTTGGGTTTGCAGTTTTTAATTATAAGAAGGGAGAAGACTCTGTTTTGGTGGTGAACAAAGAAGATTATGACAAGTGCAATACAAAGAATCCTCTAAAAAGCTATAATGATGGGTCTTCGATGTTCAAGTTTAATCAATCTGGTCCTTTTTATTTCATTAGTGGCACTCCAGGAAAATGTGATAAGGGTCAGAAGCTGATTGTTGTGGTCTTGGCAGTGAGACAAAAGGCAGGTTCAATTACCCCTCCAATCTCTCCTCTGCCTCCTAAATCATCCAAGTCTCCTCCTCCATCTTCTTCTCTATCTCCTTCTCCTTCCTATTCAACTTCACCTCCATCAACTTCTCCAACATCTCCACCTTCATCTCCATCATCTTCTCCAACATCTCCACCTTCATCTCCATCATCGTCTCCGACATCTTCACCTTCATCTCCATCATCCTCTCCAACATCCTCACCTTCATCTCCATCATCCTCTCCATCATCCTCACCTTCATCTCCATCTCCTTCAACTTCACCTACATCTCCCTCTCCATTTTCTTCACCTTCTCCATCATCTTCAACTATATCTCCCTCACCTTCTCCATCATCTTCAACTAAATCCCCTCACCTTCTCCATCATCTTCAACCTCATCTCCCTCACCTTCTCCATCATCTTCAACCACATCTCCTTCTCCGTCTCCATCATCTTCAACTACCTCTCCATCACCATCTCCATCATCTTTTACTGCATCTCCATCACCATCTACTTCTGCTGAAACACCCACATCTTCTCCTGCATTGACTCCATCTCTAACACCCGCTGCTTTGGGGACTCCATCATCCACACCATCCCCAACTACTTCTTCTTCTTCAGAGACTTCACCTCCAGCACCTTCTCCACCTAGCGGATCTGCTGCTTCTCCCCCAGTGCTTTCTTTGACTTCTGGGGTTTCTTTTGGGGTGGCAATGGTTGTGGTGTTTGGTTCTCTTGTTGGATCTTTTTAGATGGATTGTGATTTGTAAGGTTCCAAGGCATGGATTCTTTTGAGTTATATTTTTCTTGTATCTATTTCTAATAAATGGCTTTGTAGATTTTGGTTCATGTTCTTGTGGTTTGACAGGAGGATGGCTGTCTTATCTTAATAAGAGGATGGAGATGAGTTTTTGTATGTATATGAATGGATTCTTTCTTTTGCATCATATTAGTTTTTCAATTGGCCTGCTTCCTCAGTGTTAAGAAGAGTGTTCAAGTGAAAAGTTCTTCCTATAAACCATTTGAGCAGGCTATAAATTCATGAAGGGGTCCGGCATCTTATCAATTGAGAAATGTCACTCTGTCAGGCTCTGATGATGTGGTGTGGCCTCTTCTGCTTTGTGACTTTCATATCCCTTTTGGAAAGTTGCTAAGTAGGAAAAGGCCAAAAGACTTTTCTGAAGCTATGAAATCGGACTGATCACTGATGCATCAGCGATTTCCCTATTGCCACAATTGTAGATGTGTTAGTGTGGCCATCTTAATGAAATCTAGATTTTACTCAAGATTAATTTTCCTGTCTTAGGTATAAGCACTTTGGAAAAACCTCAATTCAAATTAGAGTCAATGGGTTTTGATGTATTAGTCTTCCTTAAATATATATATATATATATATATATTTTAATTTCAAGACCAAAATTCAAATAATGTCCTTGCTTGACTTTGGTCAACATTTCTTTTTTTAACTCTTTTTTTTCCGGATCCCATGATATCACGGTATTATTCCATAATGTTGTGGCTTTCAGCATCGTAGGAAAAATCTCTTTCAAATGATAGAACCTAGGAAACTTTTCATATAAAATGTCATTTTTCATATTATAGGAAAAATGAACTCATTTGCTAGTTGCCGGAAATTGATATATCTCATGATTTTATAAAGTTAAAAAAATTCATATTGACCAGAGTCAAAAGGACTTTAGTAATAGAATCTAAATTTGGGTCATGAAATTGAAAAAAATCGAATTAAAGGAGGAGTGATATGTCATATTAGTGAATTCCTATAAACACCCCTTTATTTCATATTAAGTGAATTCCTATGAAAGACTTAAAATTTTAGAAGTGGTAACCATTTGAAAAATAAAGGCTAATTGACCAGAGTCAAAAGGACTTTAGTAATAGAATCTGAATTTGGGTCATGAAATTGAAAAAATCGAATTAAAGGAGGTGTGATATGTCATATAAGTGAATTCCTATAAACACCCCTTAATTTCATATAAGTGAATTCCTATGAAAGACTTCAAAATTTTAGAAGTGGTAACCATTTGGATACTCAGCTATGAGTATGACCCTGGTAATTCAAATGACACTAGGACAGTAAACTAAGGTACCTTCCTCTGTATCTTTGTGAATCAAGTGCCAGCAGGGATTCAGGCAAAGAAATAAGTTTCAAGGAAGATGGGAAATTGGATATGCAGGTATAAGTATGACCCTGGTAATTCAAATAATGACACTAGGTCAATAAACTAAGGTACCCCTCTCTGTATCTTTGTGAATTAAGTGCAAGTAGGGATTCAGGCAAAGAAATAAGTTCGTGGACGAGTACACGCACCTGTTCAACTGAAATATCACATCAAACAGAGAGGACTAGTGTTGAATGAATGCCTTTTTGTTTTTCTGATTTAGTCCTATGGTTTGGATCTCTTCTTGGTTAACACTTGTGTGGCTATGATGATATCATGAACGACAAACAATTTTCAGTCTCTGTCAGTTGTTGAATCAATCATTTATGCTTTTACTCTTTCTTTTTCTTTTTATCAAGCCTTCACTTTTTGACTGGCATTTTACTTGGATGGTAAAAGCCAACTAAAACCCTTTTTTTTTTGGATAAAATATTACATTAAAAATATTTTAATTTAATATTTTTTTTCATTTTTTAAAAAATAAAATAAAAAATCAACTATTTTTATCCACTGAAATAATATATATATATATATATATATAAAAACAAACTTTAATTTCCGTATAAAAAGTCAAAAAATTTTCATAACAAACAATTAAAAATAAAATATCATTATAACCCATTTATATTTTATTCTTTACTTCACTTGACTCTATCACTAGTAGAGTTACGGAACTCTTGAGACCTTAACTTAGTAAGATTTTGAGTGTTCATCTTCAGAAAAGATTTTTCATACTTTCATCCTTTCATCTTCCCCATTTCCATTTTTCTATTTTTCTTATCTCATTCCATTACTAATAACAGTTACCAAATGGATATTATTAAATTTAAATACATATGTAAATTTGGATTGGGCCGGGCCATGGGCTTTAAGTAATGTCTGGACGTAAGCTTCCGATTATTTTCACTCAATTGTGAGACATTTTTTCGACCATTTCCTTTATCAGGAGTGAGGTTTTTGTGTTTTGGATTTAACCTGCCTCCTTTAAATAGAATCTAACTTACTATTAAAAAAACAAATTTAGATTGGATTGATCATAACCACCTACCACAGAAATTTGTAATGGGGCCCACTCTTCTAAAAGTATTCCACTTCTATTTAAAGTCTCGGCCCAAACATCACACTCTTTGTTGATGATGTTTATCTGCTTTCCAAGTACCCAAAACACAGATTGTTGGGGACCCAGAAGAGACTTGTATGTGTTCCTGAGAAAGCATTGTCAAGGCCCACCAAGAAGTGACATGAGAAATTGCCTTGGAAATCTAAAAAGGGAAAACCAATATCTACAATTGTGCTCGAATTCAGTGGTTTGGATTGTCCCCACTGATTTCTTCCTGGATAAGATCACATCTCAGTGGGACCCACCTAATCTTGATCCCATACACACGTATCATAATCGTTTGCAGCATCCCTAATTGGCCCTATAAAATAATATATATGTAGGAACAAGTAAAGACGAAAACATTCAATGGTCCATTTCAATTTTTTCAAACCACAGACAAAATGTATAATCAGTGTGAATACTTTACTTGGTCATGGAGTAGGTGGCCACCAGATGGACGGTTTAGATTGTCAGATTTCCAACCCAACCAATATGAAAACGACATTCAATTAAAAGACTTGTGAGGTTGATTAATATTAGCACTTATCAGTGGGTTCCTTCCACATGGCAGCAAGTGTGGTTTTGGGGTCCACATTGCAACTCTCTAGGGCCCCACCAATACCATTTAAGTTTCTAAGGTCACATCCATTTGTTTCAGTCAATCTGACATCATGTACTTGATTATTGGTGGCCAAGTGAGAAATGAAATGGAATTCAGCAATCTGACTCCTTTTTTTCTTATTTTTAACTTCCTCTAATATCCTTCTTGTCAAACAAAATGATGCAATTTGGAATTAAAAGAAACCAGAGAGTTGGATGACTAGGACTTATTTATTGGTCGAGAAGTTTGCATTGGGTCCATAATAGAACAATATGAATGATGTCGTAGGAACAATTTCGGCCGCAATCGAATAAGAGTGTGTTGATGTCTCGTGATTTTATGATCGAGAAGAAAATTATTCTGATTTTTCATATAGTCTTTATTCCGTTGTTTGATTTTTCTTAATAGAAAGGATTTCAATTTTCTATAAGAAGATAGGAATGTAATATCCCTCCTTCCAATGGAAACAAAAATCTACATGAGTGAAATTCTCTAGCTGTGCAAGTCATAAGTGGAACTGAAAGTTCTATGTAGGTAGAGACGCACAAAAAAATTAGTCTAATGACTCCGATCACACTTTCAAAGGTATGTATTCAATGCCTCAAGTATAAATAGTGAAAACACTAGAAAATTTTTGGAACAAAAGAAAGTGTGATCTTTCAAAGGTCAAAGTTAGAGTAATGCTAAGATGGATAAGGTAGAGTGAAAAGTGGTGAGCTGCCTATGACTTAATCTGAATATCAAGTAGGGAAATATAATTAACTTACCTACATAAATAATTCACATCAATCTTACAAAATATTAATCTAAAAAAAAAAAAGAGGAGACGATAGATTATTTAATAAAAGTGCAGATATATATGTGTATAATTCCATATATTTTAAAGTACTTGCAGAAATTAAAAAAAAAAAAAAAAAGATTTTAGAAAGTTCAGTAGGAAACTGTGTAATGTGTGTGAATGGCAATTGGTCAAGAATAGTCCAAATCATAAAAAACAGAAAAACTCACAGTGAATTGAGATTTGACAGTCATCACAGGCTTGGGACACTGTTTTGATGTGGGTGTGATAACAACTACAAGACCTCTTCTGGCCTTGATCCTTGCAGGAGGTGAGGATTGAACCCTGTCCTGACTAGCATGTATACATCCACACACACAAAAATAAATAAATAAATAAATAAAAAGAAGGTATAAACAATGTTTGCTTCAAAATCTGAAAATTAAAAATCATTCATTTGGTTTGGCTTTTGCAGATTGCTGCACATCAACATAGCCTAACAAAATGAAAATTAGGAAGTGAATAGTAATTTCTGATGGATGCAACACTGGATCAATATTCACTTTAGACAGATTCTATCTATTTGTCTCGGATAAGGATACCCAGGGAATGTTTGCACCCAGGGAATTTTCTTCTTCTAGCAACTGCATACTAACCATATGCAATCCAATTCGTGGGACCCACTTAGATGCCTGACTTTTCATGGGCCGACCCACAAAACCCACATGAAAATCCCGAGTTTGCCCTAAAACCCAACATCCTGGTGAAAATCTTGGGTCCACCACTGGATGCATCTAATGCAGAAATAAAATGGTACAATTTCATTGGATCCATATCATGTTGCCAACCCACATGCAACCAACACACATGAAATCAGATTTGGGGTTCCACCATGCAACGCTGATGAAGGCGCCCGCCATGTTCATCATTGAAACATAACCAAAAGAAAAAGGCCTACACTAGGAATTATAACAGACATTCTTACATACATAAAATATTTAGACCAAGCACAACTTTCTCGTCCCTATGATGCTCTTAAGAAACACAGCCTAATAATGATCACCATTTCAAAAATCTGATTTTAAGCACAAAAGGAAAGAATTGAATATAGCTGGACTAAAGCTCTAAAGTTCTTCCTTTGGGTGGAAGGAAAATCGAGTTAAACATGCAAAATCCAGGTTGCAGCAATGACCACATTTCAGCTGGATTGGCTGTCCTCAATTTTGCATATAATGAAGACCTGCCACCTGTAATTCTTTGTCAAAAGAACCACCATCTACGTTGCCTTGGCCTTTTCTGTATCAAATTAAGAGAATTAAAATTCAAAAGATTACAAAGCAAGCAGGAATAAGAAACTTAGATGTCGACAAGAATCTGTAATTTTTCTTCATAATAGAGAGATAATTCAAGGTTTTACAAAACATTATACGCAAGGAAAACAGCCCCCATATGACATATTGAAGGATTAAATGTTTAAAAACTATGGAAAAGGAAAGACAGCAAATAGCCTAAATATAGTAGTAAGGGAAGACATGATGGTTCGTGGAGTCATTGTAAACAGGGTTCAGTGGAAAGCCAGCAAAAAGCCAACCCACATAGAAAAAGGCTTCAACACTGATAAACTGATAATGATAACATGCCCAAGGGCAAAAGGAGCATTACTAGTAGGTATAAATTTATCTTTTAAAGTCCAGGCATTATAGACATATATGTAGCATATATGAAAGTGATAACGAACAACTTTTGCACATGGTTAAGTAACTAATTAGTTGGAGTCTTTTTGGAAAAATAATCGGTCCAAGGTTTTACAAACCATTATATGCCTCTGGGAAAATGCAATGATGTGAGATAGAAATTAGTGACTTAAAGAACAACATGGATATGTATACCTACAAAAGATGCATGTGTTGCACATGGTTAAGTAATTAATTAATTGTAGCAATGATGGTGACATTAGTAATAATTACTACTTACTAGTAAAGTATTATGATGATGATGATGATGATGATGATGATGTAACATACTATTAAAACATTGGTAGCAAATTTATAGAGACTATGGGTTTCCTAAAAATTATCTGTCCAACACTGCACTTCAGAATTATCCATTATACAATAGAGTGGAGGAAGATTCAATAATGCACTGTGAAGTGCAGCACGTGAAATGTAAACTAAAACGCTAAAATCAACAATTATCAGACAAAAGCTATCACACATAAGAAAAATCTACAAATTTTTAGTGCAACATAACAATTATAGTCCAATGTCTGAATTGTTACTGATTTTCTGCAGAGAACAAATATATCTGCTCTCTTTTTCTTTCTGGATTGGCAAAAAATGCCTTTAGTAAAATGAAAATGATTGATTGCAGAGAAAATCAAAACTAGATCCTTCTTTGTTTTAAATGATTTTAGGGTTTTAGCCTTCAACAAACTTAGACCGAAAAGAAAGGCACAAGGAGCACTGCGGCCTGAGCAAGAAAGAAAGAACAATGATCAATTCATTCAGTAGAAAATCAGGTCAGACAACTAGATAAAAGGGCTACTCTCTACTTTGTCTGCATGCAATTGTACAAGGTTCTTTCATGGTAAATAACAAGTAAAAACATGCGAAATAAGACAATATAAAGAGAGAAAAACCTGTTTATCTTGTTCTTCAGACTTTATGATAATGGGCTGGGGAAGAGCACCATTGTCAATGCTCTTAATGTGAGGACGCACCTTCTCTTCCAGTAGCTCATTCAACTGAAATACAGATGGACTTGGGCATTTAAGATGTGAAATAGAAATTATCATTCAAATGTTGAACACAGGTGCACAAACTCATGAGATATGATCTCAGTTCACTATGGCCCTGTTTGTTTGCATGCTCTTTTGTTTGTTTCCAACAACAGCTTATTCATGAGCAGGAAGGGAGGGGGTGGGTGGGTGGTGTTTGGGTTGGACGTCGACTTCTTTAGGATTTGAATTACTAGAGGGGACGGCTGGGTATTCATTTTCCATTTCCCTTTAATTTAAATTCCATTAAGAGGAAGATTATTTCATAGCCTTTTATGGATTTTCACCTCCAATTTCTTTAGTCTGTTTTGGTAAAACTACTTGTAGGGTGAAGTGAAGTGAAGCCTCAAATCAAGAGAGAATAGAATATTAGGGGGTCTAATCATATAGTATGGATAAATTTTGTTTGTAGTGGCTTGGTAAGGAATCTTTTTGACTTTTTGGGTAAAAAGTAGAGGGGGTTTTTGTCTTTTAGTGGCTTGAGAATGTTGCTTTTTGACTTTTTTCTAAAAATGAAGGGGGGAATTTTGAAATTTTGTACTTTTGATATGACCCCTAGTCTTTTCATCTTTGGTGAATGGAGGATTCACTCCACTTCACCATACTAGTGAAATGGCCCAACAAGCCAGAATACGTTTATTGCAGTCCGATGAATCCAACTCCATGCAAACAGGCCCCATGTAATATTTGTTTAAAGTAGCCTTCAATGTCATCTTCTAACAAATTCTAGAATTACATGATGTTACAAGCAGATCTCTTTCTCAAATAGAAAATTACATCGTCCACACCACATTATGAATAGGCCCATTGTGGGAACCATTAGGTGATCCACAATGTCTGTTGGTCTTGTCGTGGATGATACACAACCATTGCCTAAATGTCTTAAGTAGTAGAAATTGCATACCTTATCTTGGCGCCATTTGTTTTCCCACTGTGTATCCAATATATTTTCTGCTATTTCTCTCTGGGCATCGAGAAGGACAGTCATCTCATATAGTTTCTTTGGATCTTTGAGCTCCTCCTGACTCCACGAGGATGCACTCAGCGGAAGGTTCAAGTCCTGCCAAACATCTATAATAAGATGAATTACTAAAGAAACAATATGTGGGTGTTTCTAACATATGTCCACGTGCATGTACGTATGCGAACATATCCTTGAGGACATGATTGTCCACTGACCAAATTAGTCATATTTCCATTTTCCCATTGACCGAAAATAGTCCCTGAGAGGTAAGATCAGTAGATTCCACCAGATACCTCCGATTTCTAATAATAAGTTCTACTTTCAACTATGCATGGCCTGGGTACTAATGGATCTTGGGCCTAGCCCACCGTATGTCATTTTTAATCTCATATGTAGGCTTGTGGTTCAGGTCTGCCCATGCCAAGTAAAAATGCTGAGCTCAGATCAAGTTTGACAAGTTTTTTCTACAATGGCAGGTCAGAGAACAGATGTAGACCAATTAATGGTTGTTAGAGCTATCCAAAAGTAGGTTTTTTTTTTTTTTTTTTTCCTTTTTTAATTGGCGGGATGGCAAGCTATCCATTCCCTTGTTGGCCAATTATTAAATTGATACATGGAGCAGCATAAAGCTTGAATTCAGGCCTAATAAATACAGGAGCCAGATTCATTCAGGAAAAAAAATACTGAGTCAGATTCAGTCAGTCAGTCTGACATTGGAATGGCCCAAATTGGCAAAGACAAAGCTAGTCCATCAGCGAGTCAAGTGGGAATAACACATGCTCCTTGCCACCCCTAGAACATTCAGAAATTCAATAAAACTGAAAGAAAATTCCAGTTCTTACACCCCAGTTTTTTGGTCGTGGTGGAACATCAAGCTTCGTCACTTCTGCTTCTAGCGCTTTCTTGGCCTTGTAGTAAGGGATGTTCTTCACAATAATTGGATCGTCCTTTGCACGGACTGGATCAATAGAGATGAGAGCCTGTCAATGAGAAATAAATTCGAAGTTGAAAATTCCACTAATATTTAGTAACCTCAGAACCCACACATACATTTACACCTTAAACTTATAGAACCAATTAGCCTTTAGCATAAAATTGAGATACCTCAATTCATAAGAAAAATAAAATTTATAACACTGATAAGCACCCATCTTAAATAAAAAAGTATATATTTAAATAAGAACATATGACTTAAGAAATCAACAAATTGAAAATGACAAAAAAAAAAAAAAAAGTCTATAACACTGACAAGCACACATGATTAATGAAAAAAACTATTCAAATAAGAGCGTACAACATGGTACCAAAAGATTAATGGAGCACCAATTATCATTAAATTGAAATTATGAGTCACATTATGAAACTATAGGAGAGAGTAACGAAGCAAAGACTCAGACAAAAGACCAAAATATCTTAAAATCAATTTAGTTTCATGGCAGAGAGATCAACTATGGAAGTTATATTCTCAGACAATAAATGAAAAAATACCAAGAGAAGGGAATAAATCTTCATCATCAATCTAAAGAAAGCATATGACAAGGTACCTGAAGATTTCATTCAGTAGTTTTCTATAAAAAGGAGTGTCCCAAAAGGTTATATTGACATCATTTGCGACATGTACTAGGGAGTGGTAAGCAGGTAATTAGTGTGAGAAATACCTATGATGAGAAAGGTGAATTTCCAGTGACCATAGGTTTTCATCATGGGCCAACTTTAAGCCCTTGTTTTTGCACTAATTATGTATAAGTTAACTACTCATATTCAAGAGTAGGTACCTTTGTGCATGTTGTCTGCGGATGAAACAGTGTTGGTGGATGAATCGAGAGATAGGTGTCAATGCGAAACTTGAGAGATGGCGGGAGGCTTTAATATCCAAGGGCTTCAAAATAAGTCATATAAAGATAGAATATATGAATTGCTTCAATGAGGGTGTACACAAAGATGTTACTTCTGTGAGAATTGGAACTCAAGAGCTTGTTTCCGACACCTTAGTTCTATAATTAGTAAGGACCGATTGAGACGGTTGTCAAACATAAGATAAGAGATGGATGATAGGAGCGGCGACTTTCCTCTGGAGTGCTTTATGATTGACGCATACCAACAAGATTGAAGAAAGCTTTTTACAAGAAAGTGATTAGATGTCGACCAAACATAACGATGGCCAATCAAAAAACAACGCATGCAAGGGACTGGAATGGTAACGTTGTAAGGAACTTCTCGGGGCCTGTGGACTCTCTGAGTGCCAATGAAGCTAAAGTTTATGCTCTTCTTATTGGTTGTCATGAGTTGTTATCTTTGGAAAGCCTCGATGCTATTTTTTATAACAATTAAAATTTTATTTCGGCACAAATGGATAAGACAGAAACAAAAAGGCAAACTAATTACACCCCAAAAACAGCAAAAAAACAACATTAGATATAAAAAAGGATAGTATCGAGAGAGAGCCCTTCCTTAGCAAAACCATTAGCTATCGCATTGGCCATTCTAAGAATGTGATGAAACAAAGCAAGAAGCTGCTTGGAAATATCCTACACCTCCTCCACCCAATGTGTCAATATCCAAGATACATGGTCTTACCTGATCCCCATTGAATAGCAGAAAAGAATCTCCTTCAATAAGAGAGAAATAACCACCCAACTTAAACAATTCCCGACAACCAACTAACAAAGCAAACATTTAACCTTCATTAGCATTCGAGGCTTCTACTAGCCCAAAAAAACTCCTAACAACATTACTAGAAAGATCCCTTATAGCACCCCCTATACCACCTCGCCTATATGATCTGTGAAAGCTCCAATCAAAACTAAGATTTAGAATGCAACTAGGAGGCGGCATCCAGCTGATCTGACGAGTCGAATTAACACGCCATCCCCCTTTTAAAACAGCATCCCATATCCTATTAAGATCATCCAAAAAAATTCCTTGAAATGCATCTGTCTTAGTCTGTAGTTAACCATTCTGAAACAGTCCTGGCAATTATCTCTACAATCTCTCCCACTGTACTACTGTTGTTCTTGAGTGTTCTATTATTTCTTTCCAACCAAACCTTAAAAAAAAAAAAAAACATATAACAAGAATTTCCATAAAAATTCTACCACGAGCAAAGTGACACTTGAAGTACCACTGCTGAAATAACTGGAAGGGGATTCCTATTTGGCTATTCAATGGGGTTCTAGGGAAGCTTCTATTCCTTGGCGATTTCTAGATTGGGTGGAGGAGGTGCAGGATATCTCTAGATATTTGGGTGCTTTATTCCATCATATTTTAGGAGACTAATATAATGGCGGATGCTCTTGCAAAAGGGAGAGTTTTTCATACTTCTCTTCTTTTTTATTTTAAGGTGATTTTTTGTTTTTTGTTTGTTGGGGGCTTCTTGTTGTTGTCCTTTGTTTTGGGTGTGTTCTTTTATTTTTCTCCTTTTGGTGCAACAAAATTTACCGTTATAAAAAAACATGCAAAAAAAAGAAAAAAGAGAGAGTATAGCAAAGATGAAAATGTTGAGATGGATGCATGGTAAAACTAAGAAAGATAAAATCAGATCGGCAGCATTTAGACGTAGCATCAATGCATGATAAATTAATAGAGACTCGTTTGAGATGGTTTAGACATGTCCAACACAGGCCAACAATGGTGCCGATGAGAAAAAAAATTTCCATGTAGGCTAATGGACCCTCAAGGAAAAGGGGTCGGACGAAAAGAACATTGATGAAAGTAGCAAGGACTAAGGATAGATCCGAAGAAGTGCAACCTATTTGAGGAACTGGCTCAAAATAGGATACAATGGAAAAATACAATTCATGTAGCTAACCACAACATAGTTGGGAGAAGACCTTGATGATGGTAGTGGTGGTGATTTAAATAAAGGCCATAAAACATACAAAAATCTAACATCTTGTATTCATAAAATCAGATAGAAGGAATTCCATCAGCAACAGATAAGTTGGTTTTACTATAAATATTTAAATTGCACAAAATTCCTATTAAGATTTTGACACTCACTTCCTGCAGATGCTCCCACCCAGGTCTTCGCTTTGCTACCAAGTCTCGGAGTTGGTCGTAGCGCATAGATTCCTACATATGATCAAAACAATACAAGGTACAAATCACTTAACCTTGAGAAAAAAATATTAGATCTTCAAAAAAAAAAAAAAAAAAAGACTGCAAACATTAAGCAGAATATACGGAAAGCCATAAAAAGTTCTGCTAAGATCACAAAGAAAAAGGTGGACCACATGACATAAACCAAGCAGCCACAGTGCTAGCCATGTTGTGATCTACTTAACTTAGATGCGTGCATAAGCCATTAAAACGCAATGACAATAAAAACAGCAATGTCATGTTAATTTATATTGCAAAAACGTATTAGCCTATGATGCCCAGATACGGGAAGGATACGGTAGGGACATGCTATGGATATGGTCGGGACACTGATTTTACACATAAAAAGTGAAGTATCGGACGCGATACGTTGCCCATTTTGAAGTATCCGTGCATCATAGGTATTAGCCCATTGAAAAATTTTAAGTCAAAGACTTCATGTTTAGAGAAATAACAACCATTCGGAAGTATAAAGATACACTGTAAATAATTCATAAAATACATGCTGCCAAAATTTATAGATTTGAAGAGGTGCTACCTATCAGGATTTGGCTCATGATAGATCAAAATGGAGACAAAATTCATGTACCCGACCACGACATTGTTGCTAGAAAGGGAAACCATATAGGAGCGGTGGAAGTGGGGAGGTGAAAATATTTTATAACTTCATTTCAGAATATATCTAAAAAGCTGATCTCTTATAACTTCATTTCAGAATATATCCAAAAAGCTGATTGAGACACCTATAAACAAGTCCAAAGTAAATGTGCAACACTTTTAGATTGTTTCCCACATTTTAGTAGCTGTACCTGGTTACTTCATTTTCAAGATAGAGTTCCATCATCCTTATCTCTTCTTCATTCTTGATATTATAATGCACATAGTCCATTACTCCATTGTGTGAACGTTCTGTGATTTTAACCTAAAGTCAATTGGTCGGGATACACCCCACCACTTTTAAAGGAAGCCCATAACTTCCAGCAATTGCAGCCTGCAGGCTGGCTACCCATTTTCAGGGAGAAGAAATTGCATAATTACGTAAAGAAAATCTCGAGGCACAATAAATGAAGAACCCTAATGAGAATGGATCCCATAGTTTATACAGGACTCCTTTGTTACAAAACTGCACCCTCTGAGCTTTAGAAGGCACACGTAATACCTTGCTTACACCTCTTTAGACTTCAGCGATCCAGGCCAAAGTGACAAAGTCACCTAACATCACGTGTAGTTGTTTACAAAAGAATAGGCTTTTAACCTTGAAGCAAAAGGGATATAATTCTTAGTTTTCCACCTTCATATGATGAACTTTACTTCTTTTCTTTTTTCTTTTTCTTTTTTCTTTTTTTTTTTTTTTTTTTTTTTTTTTTTGAATGATACCTTCGTAAGGTGAACTATAACGACAATAAACTAAATTATAGAAAAGCATGCTCCATCTTTAGAAAAGGATTCACATAATGGACATAAATTTCACCAATACTCTAAATATTCTTTTTTTTTTTTTTTTACAGACTTACACCCACACACTTACTCTACCCAAGTCCCTATCCAAAAGTCCCAGAGATCGATCCCTGGTTGTATCCATGGATGAGGAGATGCCTCCCCACTTGGGCTACAAATGGATATCAGAATCCTACAATTCGTATCCCGAATCTCAAGGAAAATTATTTGTATCTATGTAATGAATCTCATTTACAAATTACTCATAGGATTCAGGTGTAAATCCTACGATTCGATACTCATTTCATCGAATCTTAGGATTCAAGCGAATCAGCTAAGCGAGAATGATTACAGCCAATAAGTTAATATTAATAATCTTTTACCTTTTTTCTTTCTTTATTCTCTCTTTCTTTTATTGCTTGTATTCTTAAAAGTTTATTTAGTAGTTAACGAAACCTCGTAAGAATTTTTGCGGATTTGATAAGGTTTTAAAGATGAATAAAGAACATGCATTTAACTAAAGCATCCGACTGTACGTATGGTGCTTGTCTATCTCTTCTTCTTCTTTCTTTTCTTTTTTTTAATCTAGTTTGGGTTTTTCTCTTCATGAACACTTGCTGAACTTTAAGAGATTTCCTATAAGAGATTTCCTACTCTGTAAGATTGATGGTTTGGATTTTATTTTATTTTTATATTTTGATTTAAAGATAATAAAATATATATATTGATACTTTAAACTTATTTAACTATTTAAACGTCATTTATTTCACATATATATATATATATATTAATGTATGTAATGATGTTCTTGATATGATTGTATGATAGACTTACATGTTATTATATTTATACTACTATAAATGGGAAAATGGATGGTTATGAATAATTACTATTTATTTTTTCTTTTACTTTTTAATCATTTTTCATTTTTATTAGAAAAATTAAAAAAATCCTATTATTCGTGATTCGATTCATGGGTATGGACAATTTACGATACAATTCCGATTTTGAAAACTCATTAGACTATTTTCTACACAATTAATGGGAAATCATGCACAATCACAAACTAACCTGCAAGGCCTGATCCAAGAGAACTCCGCTCTCAGTTCTATTGCACATGGACATTTCCACTATGTAGCTACTAAGATGGACTGTCTCCATTCATCTCAGAAAAGTCACATGAGTTTTTTTACTAAAATATAACTAATGTGTGCCTGACTCATTTTTAACACTCCAATCTAATAGGGATGGATTTCCTAATAAAATGCTTTTAAAGACATAGCAAAATACCGGTCAAAACGGCCTAAACTAAATACAACAAATATGGAGAATATAATTATAAATTTCTTATATAAGTGAAGGATGGTTTTCACCTATGAGCAGAAGGCATACTATACTTTCTTTTTTTGAATAATTACGCATACTATACTTAGGCAGTCCAGCTTGTGAGGCCCACTTGGATGCATTCCTATCATTGAGGGTATGACAGATGGAAAGGACTCTTTATGGAGAGAAGCGTCATACAAAAATCAGCCCCATCAGATTATCATAGCCCTCAATTTAACGGCCTAAAAGTTTAATTGTCTTTTAACCATAGTTTTTTTTTTTTTTTTTTAGATTCAATCCAACGGTGAGTGAAGATTGGTAGTACCTGGACCCCATTTTAGGGGCTAGAATTTTTATTTAACATTTTATATATTTAATTTCTTGGATTTTGATATATATATATATATATATCTTGTGTGCATGTTCGATGAGAATAAAACTGAGCATGGTGCCAGATATTGGGGTGGGGGGTTGGGTGGATATGAGTACTAGAGGAGCTGCACTAATCAAAGGTGGGCCCAAGTGGGCCCCATAGAGCTAGAATGTACATGCAGTCCTCTCATAGGAGAAAACCCTCTAGAAAATGAATGCATAGGGATGCCAATACGGACAGCACCACAATGGTGATGCATTGCTTGAATCTAGATTGTAGACCCAACTTCATAAATCATACTTACTGACGTATGGCATTGGATCAAACCCGTCTCCAATTAAAGGCCATGGACCCAATATCACCCAGATAGGTCAGAGTAAAATTAACCAGAGGACAAACTCAGTAGTCAGTTGTGATCATTCTCTCACATTTTGTATTGGATGGAAATCATATCATAAGGCTGACATAAACCAATGAGATATTAATCTGATGTGGGTGATCCAATCATGAACCTTAATAATGATTAAAGCCGAAAGAACAGATTTGAAGGGGGTGCACCACAACCAGGTGGATGAGAAAATAATCATAAGATGGTGGGCACATCTGTGCGTGTTTATAATTTGAGAAATGAAGTGAAAAAGATTTCTCATCAGTTTCATTCTGAACTTCAGAATGGAATATTTGGCTGAACAGGCTGAAATAAATGATATTGATGACTATAAGACATGTATTATTAAAAAGTATGAACAGTAATAGAAGCATATGTCTGCCTATGTAGTGATAAAGCTGAACAGTGAAAACAGATTAGGAAAAACAAGTTCCAAGATACCATGTGAAAATAGGAGAAGCTAGGCACCACAAACCTGGTATTGCCACCAAATTTTCTGCTTTACATCATCATCATATTCAAATCCTCCCAATATCTGAGGCATGGTAAGTAACCAAAATGCAGCAACTTTGGGATCCCTCATGCTATGAGCAATATGCTGAAAGAACAAAGTTAGATCACAAAGAAATGTTAGACAATCGTTATCGATCTTAAGGGCACACCGTGCAAAAGAAAATTGCCTGTTTAGCACAGAAAATTCAAAATTTCCTGTGAAAGTTCAAATCCAATGTTTGGTACAGAGTTTTTCCATGGATATTTTGGGGGAACTATACAACTTTTCCACAGCAATCGGGTGGAGAGCGGGAAGGGTGCTCGACTCTGACATTTTTCTAAATAAAGCCCCCTCCCTCTCCTCCTGTCTCCTTCCTTCTCTCGCTCTCTCTATTTCTCTCTCCCTCTCTGTCTATCTGCTTCTTCCTTTTCCTTCTCCCTCTGTCTCTCCCTCTCTCATCTTCCCTCTCCATCTCCCTCTGTATCCTCTTCCTTTAATTTCTCTGTATCCCTTAAACTAAACATACTGGAGAAAAGTACAAAGAGAGGAATCCTCTCCCAAATGTTTTGCAGAACAAGTACACCATGGATTCCACAAGCCGTGAATTCCATGGCTGTTTCCAAGCATGCGCTAAATCTCCAAAGAAAGTTACCTGGTGTGGGTTTTCTTATGATATAAGCAATATTTTGATAAGCAGATCACACTGATAAAAATGTAGAAGAATATTATCGATATTATTTATATCAAAAGCATAGTTACCATGTGTTCTTTATTGGCCTATAGTTAAGCTTGCTAAATAAGTATGGATCTAACACATCTCTAGTCTGTTATTTTTAGGAGGGGGTAGTTATTGAAACACCTCTTCTACAAATAATTAAGTGCCAGGGACAGGTCCATTTCCACACTATTTATGCTCAAATAATAAAGGAATTAAATCAACTGTTCTTTTTTTTTTTTTTTTATAACCGAGGGTATCTCCAGCCCAGCCCAGCCCAGGAGCCTTTGGCCCTAAGCCCAAGGGACGCTCGATTCTGGACAGTCCTCTACATGTCTACAATCAAATATTTTCTTACAGCTGCAGGCAATTGGAGTCCTTGTACATATGTGCACAGAAATATGGAACATAAGGGCCTGTTTGGATCTGTGCAACCTGAGTTACACATAACCCTATAGTTCTTGTGTTCAGAAAACCGAGCTACATGTAACTCTACAAGTCTTTTACTTGGAACAATCAATTAAGGTAACCACAGTTACAGGTAACTCAAATACAGGGTCACTGAGTTCCAAGGATCTAAACAGGGCCCAGGGTCAGAAGCTTTGAGTGATTCATAGCTTAAGTAGAGAAGTGTATGCAAGATTGAAATATAACAAACCAGTCCCAAAAAAAAAAGGAATCTTGATTTAGGCAGAAATGAATCTCAACTATCAAATTACAAAGGGTCTCCCACTCATATGAAAGAAAAGAAGCTGCAACAGTCAAATCTTTAGGGTCTGTCAATAAAGCAAAAGCAAGGGAATGAGAGTAGAATGGCACTTGCCTCATAAGGGTACTCCATTTTGTTGAAGACATTATATGCTTTCCATGGTGGCTCCATGATCTGGAGAATCAAGAGAGGAATAAAAATACAATCGTCATTATGCAAGCACGCACACACACTCGCGCACACACAGAGGTGATCTACTATGGCAAGGGGCAATGACACCTTGATGAGTGCGGTTGGGAGGCATGTGTAGAGGACAACAAGAGCAGAGGACAGTAAATAAATACTCACATATAATCACTCTAGTTTTATAATTGGAGCCATTGAAAACTATTGCAATTATAAAGGGGCTGACTAATTCAGGACCTAAATTCTAAGATTAGTTATCTAATGGCAAATCTCATTCATTGCCACCTCCTAGGTGAGCCCAACAAAAGGTTTTATGCATTTTTCTTGTAAGAACCATACTGCATCAACTCCATGTGATCCACCTATGAGGCCCAACACGAGGCCCAACTTTCAAGTGAAGGGAGCTCATGGGAAGGTCAATCAGTGATGGCCAAGAAAACCGTCCTGATCAAATAAAGATATCCATCTTACAGCCAAAAAGATTTGACAGTTTAAGAAGCATGGCGATTCAATAAAACCACTGTTGAAATAAGTACAAATACAATGTGTTCAACCAGGCAAATGCAAAAGATAGGATCTATTGAATCAGCATAAATATAAATTGATTTAAAAAAAATAAATGTTTTTAATATGCAAAAAATGCTAAAAATAAAATAAAACAAATCTTACTCTAAGTTATAAGTAATAAACATCTCCATATTTTGCATAGATATAAAAAAGAATGGAAGGACATAGTAACATTATCCTATTAAACAATGTACAAAAGGATCGAGTTCTGTTATCAAGAATCTGACATGAGAATCCATGTCATGTGATATGGAGCTCATTTCAAAGAATCTTTGCAACATAAAGTACAATAATGTTTCTCTCTCTGATCATGATCAAAGTGCAATGAGTGCTCAAGTGTGGGTAGATAGAGCAGAGAGGGGCATGTTTTCTCTTATGTCGCTATTTAATCTAAGTGGCATGAATGTAACTCAAGCACATGCCGAGGAAGAGAATAAGAGGGGCCATGTGCTTTCTTTTGTCTTTATTTAAGAGTGCTTCTTTAGTGCACCTAGATACTAGATAATGTTAAGTAGTTAATTTGCCACACCTTTAACATCTAGGCATTTTGGGTATATTGGTTAGCAACTCAAGATGGTATCAGAGCCAACACGTCTCGGGTTCAAATCTGCACAAGGTAAAAAAGCTCCCATGCTGCACTTACGTGCGGGTGCATGTGCACAGGGCAAAAAGGCCCAATGCAACATCTTGTGCGGGGCAGTGTCCTGCTAGTTAATTTGACATACCTTTAATGCCTAGGCATTTTGGGTGTATTGATTAGCAACTTGAGAGAGAACAGACTCAAAATCTAAATGGTTAATGTGTAAGTTAACTGCTGTTTGAAGCCTCCATTTGGTATATCCAAGAAACAGAGTAACAGACTTGAACAAATGTCAAGCTTTTAGACAATAAACATTGAAGAAATATGCAATTTTTTTCTATCAATAACAAAGTATGCTTTTGTATAAATAAAACTAGCTTCCAAGACTTTTGAATATACAGAGAGATTATATCTTTAAAAGATAGAATTAGGAAAGAAGACAGCACATAACTCAATAATTAAACATAACAATACACAATAAAAGCAGAAATTAACAAATTCACAATCAGACTCACATTATCTAAAGAGATCTTGACTTGCAATTTGTGTTTACATTCAGGACAGCCCATCACACCCTGCAATATCAGTGATACTTCTTAGTCACATGCTAAGAAAGGATATGACATTATATAAGTGTTTTTCAGTTCTATAAAAACTACAATGCTCACAAAAAAGAAGAATTTTGCAGTTTAGGTAGAAAAGAATCGATTTACAGAAGAAATAAGGACAAAATGCTTTTCCTGCATACCACCAATAACCACGGAAACCATGCCCAAGTTGAGATAATAAACATCACTTGATTTGCAATCACCAGCCAAAAGTGCTTCATTTGTATTATGACAGAAAAATATCACAAATGACATTTTGTTTTTCTTAAATGAAGGGCTGAAATTTTAAGTTTCCATCTATCATTACTTATGAGTGAAAAATCAAATTCAGTGTCAATATAACAATAATATTATATCAACAACATCATCATCAAAGCCTTGTTCCAGCCATGTTGGGAAATAATATCATGTGTGCATGTGAGGATAGCAACACAGAAATGGTAAGAACATTCAAGCAGGAAAGTTTAAAGAATCCCTGGGTATAACTCACTGATCCATCACATGTGGGGCACTCTTTAGATGGCAGCGGCGAAGGAAGATCAATAGCAGAAGGAAGGTGAACCAATTCTGCCCGGTTGTCTGCAATGGCTTCAGCAATGGACTCAGCTGTTGCCTTCTCTCCACTGCAACAATTATAATGCTATGAAAAAGGAAGCCATAAATTCCTCACCATTTCATGAGGATCTTGCTATCTAAAAAAACTCTATTTCATCAACAATGAACTATGGCATGCATGCTGGGAGCATCAATTGGATTCACAGTCACACTCTTTTCAAAACCATTAAGGGGGGTAGGACTCCATGCATGGAACATGGTCAGAGCTCTTGTCCCTACAAATGATTGTAAACATTCATGAAGGAGGTCAATCCACTGATAGCACAGAGGTTAGGTATCTTCCTCTCCACATAAACAACCAGGGATTGATAATCCTCGATTGTGTTGATGAGGGACCCGGATTGTGTGTGTGGGTGCATGAGTGTTCACCAAAAAGGGAATGGAAAAAAATAACAAAGGAGGTGCATAAAGAACCTGACGATTTTAATGGAGATGGTCAGGATCGCCAAGATCAGCAAAGGAGATTATTAGGATCACCTTTAAGGACTAAGGGGAGGTCATTACCCAGTGTGGGTCCCACTGAAGCAGGGTCTTGGAAGGGTCCAAATTGGAGACAAACCTAACCTTTGGCAATTTTGCACAAAGTGGCTGCTCACAGGTCTCAAACGTGCATTATCACGCATGGCACCCAAGATGTTTACCATTGCACCCAAGCACTGACAGTATGAGACTAAGGCGAGGTATTTTGCCTAATTTAGAAACTGAAGTGCACATTTGAGGAAAAGACTACCAACAGTCTAAAAAGACTTAAAGTCTAGGTTAGAATGAGCATGATTCAACATTAAAAAGAAAAAATAAATGACCACTTGTAGGGAGACATCATCTGCTTAGGAGGATTAGATTTCACAGATCCTTGGCTTCGCCTGGCTCCTAAATAGCAGTTAGACTCATAGTTTTCCAACCTAGTGGATTGACTAGAACCCGGCCGAGTTGACTTGAGCTAGTAATGGATGGATGGGCTAGGTAAAAACTCAGTTTGAACGAATCTCAATCAACCAATTTGGTCTACTAATGAATGGCTTGACTTGTCTACAGTTTTGGCTGAGTCAATGAATCTGCCAGATCGAGATGAGGTTATTTTCATCCTTGCATGTTACCACAAAGCAAATCTATAAATAAACCCTGGTAGAAATTAAAATATACTTGAATAACATTTGAAAATCGAAATTAGAATCCATTGCAACTTTATCTAGATCTGTCCAATATATATATATATATATATACTTTTTATTTCTTTTACATATTTTTATATTTTAGATCATACAAGTGTGTACATTTATACTAAAATATTTAAACTCAATTTAATGACATGCCTGATCAACTCACCAAGTTGCTGGTCTTCTCAGACCCTTTTATCAGTTTATGGTCCCTTTTATCAGTTTATGGTCCACCTGACCAGTTATGGGTCGAGTTTGGTCAACCCACCAGTTCAAAAAAAAGGCCCTTGACGTCCTAAACCCATATCGAGGGACACATGCCAAAAGCTTAGGTTATTTAATGGTACAATATGTTGGGATATGTTAGAAGCTGTGATAGGATTACGATAATTTATTATGGTCATGATAGGTGATTATTAGTTGAGAACTGCCACAAGCGGCAAGCCAATCATTTTTTGGAAGGTAAAGGCAATATTGTATTCTATCTTTGCTGATTGTGTTGAATTCCTCCATGATAAGCTAAGCTACCATTGAGGTTTTATCTCTTTTTTCTTTCTACCATTAAGGTTTTATCTCTTTTTCTTTCTTTTCAATCTCTCTTAAGTCACTGATAATGCATGGAAAGCTAGAGGTACTAAGGTCACGTTTTGGCAACCAAATTCTCAGGGAAAAGACTTCTGATGCCTTCAAAGTCGTGAAAAGCCCACATTTGTTAATTGTAAATCCCCAAAGAAATGGATCATCAATCAGGTCCGAACTCCAACCTCCCCCCATAAGATGTGGAAATCTTCAGCCAAAAAGGGAGGGTATAAAATCCTAAAATCTGAGAATTCCTCACATGTTACCAAACGTGACCTAAGAAATCCTCAAGTATACAAATCCTCAGTGAGGAAATCCATGTTCCAGGGGCAGTGAGGAATCTGCAAATCTGTGGATTCCTCACATGTTCCCAAACATGACCTTAGGGAATTTAAGCCTGGCTAAGAGCTTGAGGCTCTAATAGGACTTATGGGAGATTATGGGCTTTGTGTAAATAGGCAATGAATTGAGTATATTCCTTTCAAGAGGAATGACTGAATGAGGCACTAATACAAAAAGATGCAAATATAAATCTTAGATGCAAGGTCATAAATAGAAAAAATCATCCTTATCCAAACCATAACATTATTTGAATTCTATTATTATGTAGGCTTTATCAAGTTGAAACAGTTGCAATTCCAAAGGAAGGCCTCTGCTATGGTTGGGGGTGGGAAAAAGGCCTCTACCCCCAACAAGATCTGACCTAAAGGCAACTAATGTGAGAAAAGGATACATCCCTCATTCAAAAGGAAATCACAACAAAAGAAAAGAAGATGAACAGTACCTTACACCGGAGTAGAAATTGAAGAAACTATTAGAATCTCCAAGATCTTGACATAGAAAAGGCAAAACGGTTGATCAAACTCATAAAATTTGTCCAAGCAATCCGGGGTTGGGCGGCAACCCTTAAAATCCTTTATATTATTTCCAATTCAAAACAAATTTTAATCTTAATCTACTTAAACAAGTAGCTTTTTACCCACTCAATAACTTTAAATCCTGTGTAAATAAAGATTCATAATCAATAAAGAACTGAACCAATAATATATAGGAAAGCAAATAAGATTGTCCAAGTAGGAGTGGGGTTGGCAGACTGGTTGGGACAAATGGGCTAGATTCTATTGGGCCCACATAACATCACAATTACTAGCATCTGCATATCCTAACACAGTCCAATAAAAATATGGCCATGCTATATTTGACATATAAACTAAAAGGAAAAAAAAAAAGTATTCTGTTAATCACACAATTAATAAATTTATGAATTTACTGGATAATAGGACTACCTTTTCAAAGTGTAATTTTTCACTTGATAGTGCACCTTCCCTGTACCTTTGCACATAGTGCATCTCAACGCCTGCCATCCATTGCAAGTCCGACAATTTCTACACTTGATAGAAGGAAATGTGTTAAATTTGGGATAACCACTCAATACAACTATCATAAATGATAAAGTTAAATTCCATCAAAAAAGAAATGTATGAATCATCAAATAAAAACAAGAAGAACCAGATACTCCTAAACTATCAATTAACAGTGGGGTTGTCAAAGTTGTCAGGAACCAGTTTAGATTCCAACTGGTCAGATCAAAGTCTAACAAGAGGAATTTGACTAATACCTCAGCTGAATCAAGGTCCAAGTTATAGTCCAAACTCCAAAACTTTACAAATTAACTACAATGGGTATTGAACAATAATATTTATTTATCTTAAAATAATTAATATTTGCACACATATGAAAAAAAAAAGAAAAAAAAAAAGAATCCCCAAAATTCATGTTTGGAAGCAAAAACAAAAGTTACTGTCTTTCATGTGGGATTTTGTAGAAAACAACGACAGACCCAACTCACAATCAAATTCAGATGTCAACACCAGCAACCAAAAGTCACAAAATCAAAACAAAAAACAAGCATTTGAGACTTTGTCAAAACAGTTCACAATGTTGCAGTGATGAGTACCTCTGAGCCAGCACTTTCTTCCCCAACTCCAAAGCAATATCGCAAGTGCCCACAGTCACAACAACCTGCATTCATAATTATATTGTGATTAGTTCTTCTTCTTCTTCTTTTGAATGTTATATTTGATCATTTGATGGATAGATAGAGAGAGAGAGGAAAAGGGAAAAAAGATGAAGAGAGAAGAGGGATTACGAAGATTGCGGAGAAGGAGAGATCAGAGATGAGCTTAGGAATGCCGAAGCCGCGAGGGGCAGAGCCTGCGATGTCATAAGCGAGAGTGAAAGGGGATAAAACGACGCGAATTGGGAGCTCGAAGAGGTCGATCAGATTCTGTCCGTAGCGTTTGACGAAGATCTGCCTCCGAACGTCCACGAACAGTTTTACAGATCTTATGAATCGGTCGGTGCCTTTTCCCATTTTATTCGATTTGATTCTTCTTCTTTGATTGTTGTTCTTGAAGAAGAAGAAGAAGAAGAGGATAAGCTGCTGCTGCTGCTCCTCCTCCTCCTCTTTTGTGAGAGCGGCTTTGCTACTTCGAGAGAGGGAGGATACGCTTGGTTTATATATATGGGTTTTGTTGATATGAGACCCAGGAGAGGCACACGTGCATGCGGAGCGTGTGCATGCCCTGAGTTGTTTGTGGATTTCTACCTTTTTCACTTAAAAGATTTTTTATTATTATTATTTTTAATTTAAAATAGGACACTAAGAAAGTTTGTGTTGAGGTATATTAAGCTACCAAATAGAAAATAATTTTTTTCGGGAGCGACTAGTGATTAGCTAGAGATTAATTCCTTGTTGTAGCATTGATGGAGAGGAACCTGTGTGAGAGTATGTTTGTGTGTGAGATGATGCCTAAATAGTGAGTCTTGTGACAAAATGAAGAAAAGAAGTCAATTTAATATTGCACGATCGTGTGACGCAATGAAATAAATAATAAGCAAAGTTTTTGTTTAAACAAATAACTAGATTAATGATCTTTTTCATTTGATAAAAGGCGGTGCTACACAGTGGCATTTCTTAGGAGAAAACTCTCCTTTTAATTGGACTCACTGAAATGCATGATGATCACAAGAGTCTATTGGATGGAAAGATTCAAATGAGGCCTACCTATATACAAAATGTTGAATTCATAAGATCATTCTAACATTTTGATCAATGACCTTGAAATTTAATTGTTTATAGACATCATTTTTTCATAATTTCAATCAAATTGTGAGAAAAAGTTGGATGAGTGTAAAACTTGGATTAGTGACTATTTCTGTGGGGTAGTATGTATGAAAACGAAAAATAAAGCTTGACTCAACATGAGCCCCATCACACGAAAAAAAAAGAAGGCATTTTTAAAGGTTGCGGGGGGTGGGGGGTTGTGTTTGAGAATTTCCCTTTTATAAAATATTGTTGTTATTGTAAAAGTAAGAAAGAAGATCTAAATCCTTTTGAGATTATAGATTATTTGGATCTAGCTCACATTTACTGGTTCTGGGTATCTTTCTATAGGTTGAGAACAAAGACTCTGGATTTGGACTAACATCAGCATAAGTAAATATTAAGGATTACAACTTGAATTTTGCTATTACTGCCAATCTATATAGATCTGGGTCTGGGCCTGGAATGGGTCCTAATTTGGGCTCAGATTCTGGTCAGAATCTTTATCTATCCCCTCTCTCTCTCTCCGTGGGGTTCACAAGCAGAGAGAATGGTGCAGAGAACATGAACATGCTCTCATTAATTGGGTCAACAATGTCCGTTCCATCTCCGAGGCCTTTTCTCCACAAGGCCCCCAAGTTTATGGAATGTGCTCCTCTTTCCATCAAAGTATGTTTATTTCAATTTTCCTAATTCCTACCCTGGGTTTTCCTTCTTCTGTGTTGCCTCATCTGTTTTGGTGCTTAAAGTAGCATTTGCATATCTTCTTTTCCTTATCTTGTAATTGGAACCAAAAGACTGAAGAAAGTGTTTTGGGGTTCTGTGTCTGTTGTTGTAGAACACATGGAAAAGACCAGTGATACAGATGTAGGCATCCCATACAGAAGCATTGTGTTTAGTGTAGAAATTTTTTGAGTAAAAGCATGTGTAGTTTTCCAATAATTAACTTTTTATCTATTTATCTATACTTCACATTAGTTATTTTTTTTCAGTTGGATCCTTGTGGAACTCATGGTTAGCAATTAACATAGTTTGTTTCTCAACTTTTACTGATGTTGATTAATTTTACTGCAATTGGCTTTCTTTCTGTTATCAAACTTCACAAGCTGGGTTTGGACTGGTCTACTCCAAGTCATTCTTCTGTCTGTAATGCTAAAAGAAAATCGGTACGCGGTAGAAACTTAACTGTGGCTATAAAGGCAAGGGCTGTTAGAGACAATAATGTGCCTGGACCATCTAGAGTAAGTTTTTTTTTTCTTTGTTGTTGTTGTTGTTATTATCTTTTCTTGTTATCTATGGTAAGTTCTTTTCAGAATTTGGCCTCTTTATTAATGTCAGGATTCTGCTTTACATCTATTTTTTGTTAAGATTGAAATGTGAATAATACTTTTCCTGTTTTTAATTGAATTTGACTAAATCTCGCACTGGTGTCTTGATTTGGAGTTTCATCTAGGGCATGTGAGTTCATGGAGTAGTAATTACTTGAGATGTTTTGCAGCAATGTATTGTTCTTGATATTGAAGGTGCCACGACTCCCATATCATTCGTCTTTGATGTTCTTTTCCCCTATGCCCGTGACAATGTGAGGAACCACTTAATTGCTACATATGACACTGAAGAAACTCAAGATGATATTAGGTTGTTGCGTGCCCAAGTAAGATTGATTTCATTTACTTATTATCTCATGTTAAGACTTTATTTTATTTTTCATGATTTGGTTCTAGACTCTTTTTAAAGTAGCACTTATATGCAGTTTGTTTGTTTAGCTTCCATAACACAATAAATGGAAAAAAAAAATAATAATAACCATCAGGACATCAATGTTATGCCTTAGTTTAGATGAAGATTCCAAGTCAGCATATTTAGACTATTGACTTCTTTGTTTTAAAAAAAATAGTGTTGCAACCATGCGAACACACACGCACATACATTTGTGTGTTATCATGACCATCTTACTGGTCGCTCTCTATTTTGAAATCAACGATATTGAGAAACAAGTGAAATTTGGTACCATGTTCTTCACCACCCAGTATATCATCCTCTGAATTGACAATGCCATCTCCAAGAATAATGGCATCTCATAACCCTTCAACTTTTGTGTTTCCATCTCATGCCATCTCCAATTTTCTCCTTGGGGTTATCCTTGTGTAATGTTCTTGTTTTGGGCATAAGCCTCTTAGACCTGTGTTGTTGTTGCTTTGATGTTCTTTCTCAATAAAATCTATAGTTACTTTTCAAAAAAAAAAAAACTCTGATAGCAATTACCTTTGTCATTTGTTTCTCAAAATCCCTAGACACAAGTGCAAACACTAACATGAATGTTTTGATACCCTTTTCTGAGAACATCTGACCTTTAAAAGTAGAAAACATTAACTTTTAATTTGATTTCAATGATGATGCAGCCCTATTGGATGAAATTGGCTAGCACTAAACTACTTGGCTCAATGGGACTGAACAAAAGGGCCACTGACCAGAAACTAGCCAAACAACCCTCAAGCAGGGGCATAAATGCAACTACAGGCCATCTGGTTCCAGCCAGCCCCGTAGCCAGCCAAACTTGGCCATCGGCCACTCATGCTGCTAGGTCCATGGCGAGACCCAGCCATGACGCAGAGCACGCCACTGTTATACACTACACATTGCCTGCACAATCCTTGCTTGCAAAAGGCAAAGGCAACCTGCAATGTTAAAGAATGTTCCTCAGAGAATTTAGGCAGCTTGGATTTTGTTTTGTTTTAAGAACTTATGGATATGATTCTTTCTAGGGCTGTTAAGATTTCATATAAATATTAATAATACAGCAGCGCCCTTAGTTCTTTGGTTGTTTCATCTTCTTCTACCGTTTCAACAATTGAACTTGGGCGCGTGCGCGTGCGTGCATCTACAATGCCCAGATACGGCAGGGACATGACATAGACATGGCGGGGACACGGATTTTACATGTAAAAAGTGAAGTATCGGATACGATACGTTGCCCATTTTGAAGTATCCGTGCATCATAGGCGTGCATGTGTATTGAGTTGGGTGTGTGATTTTTCCTAAACTATGTGTGATCTTGAATAATTATCCTTGTTCTATTGTTGTTTTGTTCCGCACATTGGCAATGATCAAAATAATGGTTGCGGCGGGCAGCGGCCACCTGCAAAAATGCCACGTAGCGGTTGTGGCGATACGTAGCGGTTGTGGCGTGAATTATTTAAATAGTCAAAAGAACTCAAATCTTATGTAGCAGTCAATCTTGTCTTTTTTTAGTAATTTGGAACCATATAAGGGTAGAGACAACTTTAGTAAAGGCTATTAAGGAGAAGAAATAGGAAAAACGGTGTTTTAAATTAAAACTGCTTGGATTTTATAGGTTTTAGAACGTAGCGCCGAATTTCAAAATAGCGTAGCGGCTTCCACCACTACGGCCGATAATATGGCCGCTATGTATGAACCATGCTTGTTGGTAATTTTGATTGTCAAGATGATGTTCTATTGTTACATCAGGCCCTCTTTTTGGTTGCAGATTGATCTAGGAAGGCTGAATCTACATCAAATGACCTGAGAAACTTTAAGAAAACTTTTTCATCATGACAAACATTATATAAGTACTTCAAGAGATCTAAATAGCCGGGAGAGCGGGGGAGAGAGGGAGGGAGGGTTTTGTTTCATACAAAGGGCTAATGGCATGAGAGAGAGAGAGAGAGAGAAGCAAAATGGAAAAGAAATCAATTTCACTTTTTATTACACTTTACGGGCATTAAAAAAATGATTTGCGTCACCCAAACTTTGGCATTAGATCAGGCCCTCCTTTTAGCGCACATGGAACCCTTCAGCAACTTGTTTGTACATCTACTTTTTGTTTTTAGAATATCCAAGAGAAAGACTTGCGAGAAACCTTACTACATAATGAAGAAGAGCTTCCTACAAGCTATTAACCAATTAAGATTCCATTCTTTATGTCACTTTGAGGAGGATTATTTTACTTTCCTAAATAGCTTTAAAGAGCAACCCCGCATCCAAGTCTTGAGCCTCACCAATGCTTCCCAAAAGTGGCAGTGGTTTGGATGATCAACATGTTGGTCAAGCATCAGCACTTCAAGATACCTATTTGCACCGCTTGGATCAGTCAAAAACTGCTAAGAAGGTGCCGAAATATTGCTGTACATGATGGCCCATATCTTCATTGTGCCCTTGATCCACATGGGACATTGCCATGCCCAACCATTAGTATTATTTATGGTCCATGTGAGATGACCATATGGCTTGTATGTCCAATACATTGACCATATTATTTGCTTACTTCACTTTATAATTTTTTTTTTTTTTTTATAGTGTTCTGGACTAAATTACCCATAATAATTATACAACCAAGATCTATAGTGCTATGTTTTTATGAAACACTACATACACACAATAAGAGTTGGTCGGCAATTGCATTTTCTAAATTTTCTGCCTTCATCATGTTTTTTCAATTCCATTAGAGTTTGGGTTTGTGAATCTCCTTTGATTTAATTTTAGAACATTTGAATCAACACGTTGTGGCCATTTTGATGCCAGTATTTGTTTCTCTTTTGATTTTGGACTTTGGAATCTGGTCAACTACATAGACCCAGCTTTCATCAAGTTGTCACCTTTTGGTTAATACATAGCAAAAGATACCTCCTAGAAGAGACCATATACGATGTGGTTTCTCTTTACTTGTAGACTAATTTTATGGCATTGGAATAGAGATCGTGTTTTCACCATCCTAATACTCTTGACAAAGACTTGATTCTAAAGAACTAAATTGATCATAATGCTTGAAGAACATTCTTCCTCATTCAACCTGGTGATCCTCATTCAACCTGGGGATGCTTTGTTACCTCTACAAACCTAGGAGAAATTCCAAACCTGTATTTTAAGGTGTAGAGAATAGATAATATGCTGGTTTTTATCCTATAGGTGCATGCTATTCGTGTTGAACATCTATTCAAGGTATCCATGTTCCATAATTTGTTCACAGAAGTACATAGATACTTCTTTGCTGCATTTGGTTGTCTTTTAGTGTTTCTGTCCTATACTTGCTATCCTATGCTCTGATCATGGATTCAGATAATGAATTATGATCATGGACCTTGCCCTAGAATGCTAGAAGTGACCCCTATTAGAAGAACTTGTCACCCAGTATTTATTGTTCCCCTTTTTATTTTTCTTTTCCTCTTTTCTCCATTGAAAGTGGACTGTACAATATTTAAACTTAATATTTGCAGGCTACCTATCAAAAGGATGAGACTGTCCTGTTGAGGGTTTTTTGGCTCATGGTCTATCCACAATGTTGACATCAGATCAATGGTCTAGACCATCAAACTGTTGGCCTCACTTTTATGTAGTAAAAAATCCAGGATGCTGTGATTCATATGATCAAGTCAACACCATATTACTCCAGTTTTCAACGTTAAAATTTTCATCTGACCTGAAGTACATGTGAACAACTGTTTCGATTCCGAAGGCAGCATCCTCTTATTTGAAAGTCTCATAGATTGGATGGTAAATGGGTTTAACTTCTCATACAGGTTCATGAAGATTTGGAGCAAGGTGTGGCAGGTACAGTGCCTATTCCTCCAGACAATGCTGAGAAGGATGAGGTAATTGCAGCGTTGGTAGCAAATGTGGAAGCAATGATAAGGGCTGACAGGAAAATTAAAGCTCTAAAAGAACTGCAGGTAATGAATTTGACTATTTTTCCTGAAATTTGTGGACCAACCCTCTTTAGGGTCTGGTCCTTGGAACCCATCTATTTTGATTACATTTCTACTTGCAGGGCCATATATGGAGAACTGGATTTCAAAATAATGAATTGAAGGGAGTAGTTTTTGACGATGTACCAAAAGCACTTGAAAGGTGGCATGCTATGGGCATCAAGGTTATTGTACTAACTTTGCTTGCCTCATTTCTAATGCTCCATAGGACTATGATCTCTGATATTGTAAAAAATAGAAGCACTATTTCAGCAACATTATTATTGAAGATCTGTTATAAACGTTCTGTCTGAAAGAACCAAATGGCAACCAATAAAAAAAAGGCTTTTAAAAAAAGTTTTTCATTTTATTTCTTCTGAAGACCAATATCTCATGATTCAATTATGACTGTTCACTTCACTGGCTATCAGTTTTTGGTGGAAAAGAATGAAAAGTGACGCCCTGCCACGTATCTTCATTTTGCTGCCCTTAATTCAGTCCTAACGAATCGCTGGTAACCTGAATGATGTTTCTTCTCAAATCACTGGGGATATGTCCAATTGAACCTTAGAGGAATTTATTATTATTATTTTTTTTTGAATGTTAACCTTCGTTGAACGGACTTAACAGTATATATGAGGGGAATACTGAAAAGCCAAAAGAAGAGAGAAAAAGAAACACAAACCAACACCACCAAAATCAAACCTACAAACACAATAGCCAGAGAGGGAAAGAGAGGAACCACTAACAACCCTAGCAACCAGAAACATTAAAGGAAGACTACCTCCCTCCAATTCCACCTTAGAGGAAATTATTGTTAATAGAAAGCAACCGTGTTGTCGTCTTTCTTCATGTTCTCATGTTATGAGCTTTAAAAAAACTCTGTTTGTCACCATCTAAACAACTTCATGATGTAGAAAATATTTTATTTTATTTTTATTTTTACTTTCTAAGATGACAGCTTGTTTTCCAATTTCAGTCATAGAAAATTACTTTGATTTCGATGACATGGGGCTTGCATTTCTTGGAGCTGCTAAAATTAGTAGTGCTGCTTTAGTTATTCATTGTCTAACTGCTTTTAAAGTTTGGTGGCCATTGTAGCTCTGGAAATTAGAACTTAAGACAGGATATGAGTGTCTCCATCTTTTCTTAGAAGTATTCATCACACTGAAATGGGTTCTCAAGTCTCAACCCATGTACTTGGAACACGTACAAGTGTGTATATTTATACTAAAATGATATTATTCGAAACATGTCCATTTCAATTTGTTTAATATGTTATTCATTTCCCATTTTTCTTTTATTCTAATTCCATAGAAGGAAATATCATTTGATGCTTATTTTTGTACATTTAACTTTCGGCCTTCATTTTTAACCACTTATGACATCAATCCTATGTATTGTAATGCAAACAAACAGGCCCTTAGTATAAAACAATTTCTTGATTCATAAAGCTATAACATAAACAAGCATTTGTCTACATATGTAAAAATCAGCTTGAAATTGTAGGAACTAAAAGAGACATGACGAGAGCTGCTTTGAGAATCACCTTGTTGACTGCATGTTCAATACCTCCTGACTAAAGAACAATGTTCTCCATCACATAGTTCCCAACCAATTCCACTTAAATGGATAGAAAGAATTTGGATGGGTATGTAAAATTATTTGAAATCGGTACCAGCTTTATGTACTGAATATCCATTTATGATCATACTGGTATGCTATCAGCAGATATCTTACACTTTTTTAAGTGTTCCAAAAAAATGCGTTGGCTTGTTGTTAATGTGTGGGAATTAAGTTGGCAAATTCATAAACTTATGTAGGCAAAAGAAAGCAGTCATGGCGATTGTTTGGGAAAAGCTAATTGTAACGATATCATTTCTTCTACTTAACCTATGTAGATCCAAAGCATCAATGTTTTATGAGCCTTAAAAGACTCCACCTTAATCATATATTTTGAATCCTAATAGATTCCTTAATCCGGGAAGGTTACTTCCTTAAGGACTTCTACTGGATAGACATAACAGTCTAGGTTTTTGGAGTTAAAATTTGATGCAGGACAGACACATGGGGACAAATTCTTGATTATTACTTTGGAGGCCTACTTCTTAGTTCCACATCTTTTGATTATGTTCTCTTATGCTGTGATAGGAGGAATGATACTATAACTTTATGATTATTGTTTATTACAAAAGATATATTTTATTTCACTCCGGTGTTGAAAGATTTGAAAACTCAACCTAAAAATCAATTGGGTCAAGTTGACTCGAAGACAAGGGCAGACCTTGCTGTTGACTAGTAATATCAAACTTCTCATAATGAAATATGGTCATCATTTATTAAGACTTGAATGTAAAGGTCGAGCCACCATTTATCCCCTATGTTTATACTATACATTATACACCCTTGACCATTTTCAGTGACATCAAAACTCGAAAATAGGAGTATACATTAGGGTGTTAGTACATTGCTCCAGTTGATAAGTAATGCAAAAACAAAGGACAATTACTAAAATAATGAGAACACTAACAAAACTTTTATATGAAAATTTGGCCAAAGTCCATGCTCTGTGAGAACTCTGACTTAAAAATGAAGCCAAGCCATGTTGAGCTGTTCAATTTTTCTACTTGGCTCATCAATTGTTTCTGACTATTTGCATTACAAATTATCTTAAAATCTTGAGATTTCGAGTTATCTAGTTATTTAAAGGTGTGCCATTCAGATTTGGTGGTCCATTGATGAGGCTACCCTTGTCTCTGTGGTTTTCTCAACCATCCTTTATGGACACTTGGCATTTACCTAGGAGAAGGGAAATTGTTCCTAGGAATTTGTTCGCGAATTCGTCAATTAAGGCTACCCATGGTTAGGCATGCAAGTCGATGCCAAATTGTCATAGCAAAATGGTTCTCCATTCTTCTCCCTATGAAATTGAATCCAAGCATTTAAGAGAATTTGATGGTCATTTTTCCGTCTTCACCTTGATCGTTTTCATTTCACTCCTTTGATCCTAGAAAATCATTTTCCTTCAACAAGGATTTTACGGTCAATTGGGTACACATTTAAGGATTTGTGATTTTCATTTCATTCCTTTTTAAGTTTTAAGTACCTTCCATTTAGAAAGAAACTTAAAGAATGATATTATCTTCCACATTGACTTTTATATTAATTTTTTTATGATATCTTAACTGTAATGTACATTTTTTTTTTTACCCTGCATGGAGGACTTGAATTCACACTCTCACAGGCACAATGTCCCAAGCAGCTGAGTTATAACCTGAAACAATGCCATGTATGAATGTAATTTTTTTTTTTTTTGCAATAAATCAATAATCACTTATTTATCTTCTTGCAGGTGTACATATATTCTAGTGGAAGTAGGGAAGCTCAAAGGCTTATCTTTGGAAATACTATATACGGAGACTTAAGGAAATATTTATGTGGATTTTTTGACACCATGATAGGGTGTGCTTTCTTTTGGCTTTTCTGATTAAATAAATATACATATTTGTTGAGTATAGTTATATTATTACAGGTGTATCAAAGAAACCTTGCTTTGTTTTCCCTTGATGTGCAGAAACAAGAGAGAAACACGTAGCTACTTGGAGATCTTCCAGTCAGTAGGAGTAGATAAGCCATCGCAGATCTTATTTGTGACGGATGTTTACCAAGAAGCTATGGCTGCAAAGGCAGCAGGTAAACTTCTCAGCTACTTTGCTAGATGACTTCAATTTTCAGAAAAAGTCAGTAGTTATCGGGACAATGAATTCAATTAGTGGCAAGTGCAGTGCTGCCTATGTGAACCTTTTTTTTTCTTCAACCATTCAAGAAGTGGGTCCCTCCATAAACTTGATCCTCTCTTTCCCTAAAAGTGATCCCAATCTATCTCTATTCAAGATAAAAGAGAGCAGACCCCGAGTGATACATGGTGGGGCCTACTTCTTGAGCAGTTTCACCAAATGAAATGCACTGGACATTGGGCAGACTATGATTGAATCAGGGCCCTGGGACCATCGAAGTGGGTATCTGAAGCATTCTTCTTTATTAATACTTCATGTACCATAGGGCTGCCTATATCGCATTTCATATCTTGGTTGTCTTGAAACTTTCGTAAAGGCGGTTGGTAATTGGTATACTATTCATTTCTCAGGATAGGCATTTAATTCCTCATGCTTTCACGATAGCATCCCCATACTCGAACAACATTTCGGAGTACCCACCCCAGGCTTGAGCTGGCCATGTCAATAAAACTCACACACATCAAAATCCATGGTGACTCCAACCTCATCGTTAATCAGTTTAGTGGGATTTAGGGGGCAAGAAAGCCGGATATTCGGCCATACTATCAAAGAGCAAGATGCTTGATGGAGCAATTTCCTACTAAAAACTTGGAACATATAGCAAGAGGACAGAACTCTTGGCCAGATGGATTACCCGGATTGGCTGCTGCATTATCAACATTGGAAGGAGGATCCTTCGCAGCCAGTGTTTGTGAATGGCTACACTATTCTGTCCGCCCAGTTTAGTCTCTGGTTTTTTTTTTTAAATTGGTATAGTTTCTTCTGAGACAGGCCATCACATGACTCAATATCACATCCAAATACTTTTGTATTTCTACCATGTCCATATCCAATGGATACGATATGGAATTAAGACTGGATGCTATGAGATATGATACTGTATTAACACTGGATACTGACTCTTTTTTTTGGTACCCCAATACTGTGAGATACTTGTAACATGCTATTTTAGCGTATCTTACTGTACTAGGTATGTTATTTCGTTTAAGGTTATATAACTTTCTTCTTTTCAAGATGGTGTTTGAAAAGAATGAAATGTTCTAAAGAAGGAAAGCAACACTTTCCGTAAAACAATCAGGTTGCACTCTCTAATCAAAACATGATATTGATATCAAAATTCATGTGACAGATAGTACCATGTCCATCTCATGTATTAGATTGATAGGGTCACACATTCATATCCATTCCCTAGATTTCAAAAGGTGCAATCCATGTCCATGCCAGTCACACAATTTCATAGGCGACTCAATTCTTTCATAGGCTAGTCTTATATTTAACTCATCTCTTTCATAGGCTTCTCTTATATGTAACTCATTTCATGCATTCTTGTTGAAAATCAGGAAGTTCTCTCTTTTCTTTCTTCTTCTTCTTCTTCTTCTTCTTGTTTTTTTTTTCAGAAGTAAAGCTAATTCATAGACGGCCCTTCTACTGATTAAGTATATTGCCAGAGTTTCATTTTTAATATTCCCTTCTTACACAACAAACAAAGAAAAATACAAATCTAATAATTGAAGCCATAAGGCCTAAACGGATTTTCATTGATCCTATCACATAGTCCCAACCATTATTTCATGATTTGGTGCAACTTAGTTTAAATACTACACCTTTTTTTCACTTCCAACGTCCGCATGGAACTTTAAAAGCCTCAACCTTTTTAATTGAAGCTTAGAAAGGCCAAGATATTTTGGGTGATAATTGTCGAGTTTCCCCAGAGATTCAAACTCTTTCCCTAGCATGCACAACACTTCTCATTATCATAGATTGAATGTTCAACATTTTTAGCTATTAATTGATACTCTTAATTTGTTGTTTCAGGTCTGGAAGTAATTATATCCATCAGGCCAGGAAATGCACCTCTCCCTGAAAATCATGGGTTTAACACAATCCAATCCTTTTCAGAAATCTGATCCAATACCATCTGTAGCTTTCCAAATGACATTTTTATTAGCATTTTTTATGGAGATTCTGGAATATTAATAAAATTACCAAATATTTATATATTTACTAGGCCAAAACACTGGTGATGTGGCCAATTCAATTTTTTTTTTTCTCATGATCAAAATGCCCTCTTCAATGACCACTTTACAATGTTCAGGTAAAGGTTCTTTCGGTTATTTAACAGTTCTTCTTTCTTTAGTACATTCTACAGCCCACCGGCAAAAGGTGCCTGTGTTAAGCACCGGGCAATCGACTGATGGCATTTTCACCCAAAAACAGCCAATATTTGCAACTTAAAATCTGCAGTGTGTATAATGTCATCTATCTACATTTTGAAAGAGGATTTCCCCCCAACAATAGTAGAATAATAAATGAAATTATCCAAAGGTGCATGTGGTAAGCATGAACTTGAATGGAAAAATGATAATAACAAGTGTAAACAAAAAAAAAAAAAAAAATGATAGCTT
The DNA here is from genome assembly GCA_003546025.1 of Camphora micrantha. Classification (NCBI taxonomy): domain Eukaryota; kingdom Viridiplantae; phylum Streptophyta; class Magnoliopsida; order Laurales; family Lauraceae; genus Camphora; species Camphora micrantha. The sequence continues at coordinate 3,589,421 of QPKB01000012.1, read as the reverse complement.
GAAGATATGGAGATGAGCTTGAATGGATGGAATAATACTGGTGATTTGTATGCTCAACTTGAATTTTACCCATATATTGATCAGGCTTAAAATGTCAATACAAACTCACATTGAAGTTATAAGAGTCATCATACTTTATTAATAGTTTGCATTCAAGTCGAGTTGTTGGGTCCAAAGAATGAATTGGGTTAAGTTGGGTTGGCAGGTCAAATAGCATGTATGGATATAACTTGAACCCAACCCATTGATTGATTGGGTTAGAAATGTTACCCCCAACTTTACACACACACAAAAAAAAAAAAAAACCTTTAACTTTAAATTGCTAGGTGGGGTTCTAGTCAGGTTGGTGGGGGTGGGAAGAAAATTGCCACTCCTACCAATATGGTCCACAACTGTTTCTATCGATTATCATAACTTGAAGAGCATGTACATTTGTCTTACCTGTAATTTCATTGGATGGTGGCCAGCTTGGCCTGTAGCCATCAACCTAATTTCATTTGAGTTTATAAGTTCATAGTGATCCTTGGGTACTTGGTGCATGGGTGACATTTCGAGAGACACAGAGATAGAGAAATAAAGATGGAGAGGAAATAAGTTCGTCTCATTTCCCAAGAAAAAAAGAGTCAGAATCATGGGGCTTTCACTCATGAGATGCCTCATTGAGACAATTGGAACTCAACCGTCAAAAACTTTAAACTGCTCAAATCAGAAGCCATCGTCTTTAATAGAATATGGCAAATTTTACTTTAATAGGTGTTGGTTACGACTGTTAAAGTACGAAAGCACATGAAAGTTTTTTCTATTTTAGTGCTGTGTTTTCTTTATGCTCATATCTTTTCCAATTATCTTACTCTTAAGCAAGTGATTAGAGCAAACTCGCAACCAAAGAGGGCAAATGAGAGAGAGACCCACATGGTGTCATCACAGTCTAGCACAACGTTTCTTTCTGCTTTTTCCTTGCTTTTCATGGTTGGGTGCGACATAGTAAAGCGAATTGAATTACTAATATGCTCATTTACGTATAAAATGCTGTCAATTTGGATGCGTACACCCAAAAGACATTGCTTAATACAAAGAAACATTGCATTTGATTTACTTCTCTCTCTCTTTCCCACGGTTCAGACAGACATTCAGGCTCAAGTATCACAACTAACACCATGAACAGGGACATGATTGTATAGAGTTTATTGAGGAAGTTTGAGTCAGTTTGAACTAAAGACTGCATTCGGGAGTGTTGTTGGGACTTGGTAGTTTCATCATATTCTCAATACTTCGAAAAAATAAGTAAGCCAAAGCTTGAACCCTTATAACAATCAATGACTTAGCTTGTTTTCTCATCTGGAAGGATGTAGAATTAGTGGGAAGGCTACCATATCCAAGTATTTGAACATTTTTGTAGTGTCATTTCAATATTGATAATAGTAGCATGTTTTCCATCCAAATGGGTTGACCAAATACACGCAATTACCTGGTTGAGTCGATTAAGAAACCATGTTACCACTTTTGTTCGAGTGAAGCCCTGTTTTTATGGTAGAAATAAGAAACCAATCTCGTAGTGAGTTTGTGTAGGAAAGGAAAAGGAAAATGGAAACTTGTACCTAGAGAGAGAGAAGGAGAATTGTGAAGTGGGTTTTTCTTTTATGCATGGGTACGTGTGTTTGGTGGTGAAGAGAGTAACCAGAGGCAATGTATTTCCTTATTTTCCACTGAAGAGATCTCCTTCTGATCTGTCTTATGAGTTATGACTGTGAACAGTATTGCCTAATCATGTAAATGCAATCCTTTCTTCTTCTTTTCCTTAGATGACATGGTGGTTATTTTTGTCTCAATAATTTGGTAGGGTCTGAGGCTTTTTGTAGTCAAATGAGCATCATGACCATCCAAGTGTTGAGAATCACATGTGATCGGATGGATAAATGGATCTTAACGTTATCAACATGGGCTTGACATACATTCCAATCTACTATGGAAATTACCTAGAATAGACTTATCTAGAGAATTCTCATCTACTATGGAAATTATGTAAAAGTGTATGGAGCATTCTAGAATAACAGGGATAAGAGTATGATTAGGATTGGGTCATACAAAATGCTCCAAAGAAGCCGTTGAACAAATAACATTTGTATAGGATTAAAGCAACCTGACATTCATTTGTAAGCAAACAAAAGTTTTGAGAAATCAATAAAAAGCTCTTATTTCTCTTGGTGTTGTTCTCTCTTCTATGCTAATTAAGAATGTTATCGGCGAAGACGAACGCAGATTGGATAGGGCATGATATCAAATCAAGTGTCGAATCGATTAGATTCATTCAAATAAAATTGGATGGTTTACTATATGAAACCAAGTGCTAGATGTACTAGATTCATGCAAATAAGATAGATTAGGTTTTCTTTTATGTGCATTAGGATACATTCTTGGTTTTAAGTTGGCTTTATTTCCACTTTCATTATAAAGTCTGACTAATTTCTCATAAGCATAGAATGAGACGAGATCCCTTTTCTTAATATTTGTGACTCCATTTTCTTTACTTCTACACAGCTCCCAGTTGAATGTCTTATTAGGCAAAGAGTATATATATACACTTATTAGGCAAAGAGTGTATATATACATGCAAGAGCTGTGCAACTATAATCTCTAAATATTGTATCTGCAACCTAATCATATCTTGTTGTTGAGCTTTAAGAGTAAAAAAATTCCAAACGTTCATCTAATTAGCCACTAAAATGGTTAAATGAAACACCACCATCTTCATCGTACTTGAGAAAATCCAGATAGATGATACATTTGCTGGTCTTGTGCCTTTAATTGCTAGACCCTCAATATGCCTGCTAGCCATTTAGGAAGATAACAAGAGAGTCAAGATTCCTTTTTGTCTTTACAATAGTCTTCTGACAGCTGGTGTGGTAGCTGCTCTAGAACAGAACAACCACCACAGGTGCATATAAATTTATATTTTTCCTCAGTCTCTTTACTATTGTCCTAATTTAACTTGAATGCTGAAAATTACTAGGGGAAAAAGGTCACACCAATATGAATGGTGGACTGCCCCTTTGAGTGGAATCTCCTCTGAATGGATTCTTTCTTCTGGCCTTGTTAGGAAAAAAAAAAACAGCTAATGGGTAAGCTTTTTTTTTTGTGCAGAATGCCTTCTCATCATCAACTAACAATAGGACTATAGGAGAGTTCAACACTGCAAAAGATAGAGAGTAACAAACCCATAGATTCCCATTAAAGAATCTATAAAAATGATCAAGTTGAAGGAAAATGGAAAGAAGCAATACTTGAGAGTGAGAAATGTGTTTTTTTTTTTTTTTTTTTTTTTTTTCTTCAGATCAGATGGAAGAAAACATCCATCCATTAGGGAAAAGGAAAACAGAGAGGGGAAAAGGAGGAGGAAAAAAAAAAACATCTCAGGACTTAGATCTCATGTTGATCTCTATGAAAGACATGAAAAATGGAACCTTCAAAACAGTGTAAAATAAGAGATCAACTGTACAATTGAAGCACAATTACTGAGAATCATTCACCTATGTTTCATCAGCAATGCTAAAATCCTTACAGGCCTCAAGAAGAAGAACCCGATAGCCGCGGAGATGTCTCTGGAAACAGAGGCAAGAGCCTGGGCTCAGATTCTCGCGGCGTTGACATGGGCGATGGATGCAAATAAAACCCTTTCTCTGCAATTGCTTTCTCCTCTAATGCACTGAAATCTCCTGGAGGTGCAGGTGACCTTTTGAATGGGTCTGGAATCAATGGTGTAACAGGGCTGAGAACAAGGGAAGGGAAATCAAGCATGCTTGGTGAAAGGATCTCAGGTTTGCGCGGCGAGAACCCATTATGGCAATTGTTTTGGAAGCCTGGCATGAATGGACTAATCTTGAGGTTCTTGAGGCTGTTTCTCCTCTCATAGAGCTTGAAAGCTGGTTTCTTTGGGCCTGTTTTGATGGGTGCCATTGCAGTTTTTGACAGATCAGTAGTCTTGGCAACCTGTTTGGTGTTGGTCTCAGAAGAGCCAGTAAGCATCTGGACTACTTGTTTGAAAGAGGAGGTGTCTGCTTGGATGAAGGTTGTTGGGTAGATATTGGTTTCAGATCTTGGGATGGTTTTTGGGGTCAAAGGGATTCCATTGCTGCTGCTGCTGCTGTTGCTGCTGTTGTTTGATGTGGTCTGGAATGCTAGATTCTCTTTCTCTTGAGATTTTGGGTGGGATTCCATTGATGGGTTGTTTTCTTTTTTAGCAGGAGAAGCAAGAGGAGGAGAAAGAAAGCACAAAGGAGAGATGGGTTGGCTTTGATTGATGAAAATGTGGAAGATAGAAAGTGAGAGGGAGCGAAGATAGGTGTTTGTGTGTGGAAGAAGGTTGATAAAACAACTCTCTCTCTCTCTCTCTCTCCTTTTGAAAAGTATTGGGGTAGCGTCTGTTTTTGATTGGTTGTCTCTCTCTCTCTCTCTCTCTCTCTCTCTCCTCTTTTTTGAAATGTACAAGGGCATTCTGTTGGTATTTTAGTGGAATCTAAGGCAAATGCAGTTGAAAGAGTCCATTGGCCATTGCAGAATTCATCCTTGTAAAGATCGTCAAAAGATTCAAAATGTCCCATTGACTTTGGGGCTGGCTCTGACTCTTAAGTTGATGATACAATGATGGATTCTCCTCTCTTCCAATCCTAGCTTTTCTTGCTTTCCCAAAGTCACCCTCCACATAAAACTGTCCTGATTTGCTACAAACTAGATACTATTGCTACCTACCTGAATGAGTCTTGGATCTCCCCCTTTTTTTTTTTTTTTTTTTTTTTTTTTTTAATATGGAGATTCCGATCAAAATTTGCTAAGGTATAAATTTTTTTGCACCCTCTCAATTGCTTCTTTGTATGAAATAAAAAATAAAAGATGAGATTTTATACATTTAGTGAATCTTGATTGGATGAAAATGTATCTCATGTTTCAATGAATCAGGGATCCGGACTCCTACCTGAATATGTTTTACTCCAATCCAACCTCAACCATTTATGAAAGCGTCCGGAATCTCCACTCTAACCCAACGAGAAAGTTGAGGTTCAAACTGGACATTTAACTAATAGGTTGGGTTTGGGTTTGACTAATATGTCATAGAATAGGGTAAACTATAATCTGATTCGCGAGTAGGCATCATCAGTACGACCATCAAGAGTGTGGAGCCCACAAAGTGAGTGGTCCACCATTAAGGATCATGGAATTACACTTACAAGGATCTAATGCTTAGCTTTAGATTTTGAAAGCACAAAAAAAAAAAAAAAAAAAAAAAAAGGGTATCACATTCTCATTGATGAAAGGAAGAGACTATAGAGGGGACCACCACATGCCTATACCATGCGTTCATTACAAGTGAAGAGGCCTCTTATTTGCAAATGCCAGGAATCAAAGGCAAAGGTTTTTGGAGTTCCTCACAAGTTCCATACATGCAAAAGTAGTGGCCTAACAATACTTTAATTACACCCAATCCACACATATCCATCCAAGTCTTTCACCATCAGCGTTAGAACTAGGGATTGATCTTAGTTATTTCTCAAAAAGAGGGGTGTCTCACCAACTGAGCTACCAGCTGATGTGCTATTCAGTTTTTTATTGACTTGATTGAGTCCAGACGAGTCATCTCAACTCAATGGGTAATGAAATCAAAAAATTTAAATGAGTCTGATAAAGTATTTTGTCATACTCGGCCAAGTCACTCAACTCAGTGACCATCCTAAGGGATGAGATAAATTCACTAAATGGGAGCCTGGACCATCCCTCTGCCTACCAAATCTTAAGAATCAACTGCCAAAGTTGCTCACATCTTCGGATTTAAGGTTTTCTAAGAGGAGGGCTCATTGGGTAATAATTCTATAAAGAAGAGGCAATTTGGGAACCCAGTTTTAATGAATGAGATGTCTTGTTTTACAACTTTAGTGGGGCCCACCTCAGTTGCCTCTGTCACACCAATGTTGGAAGATAATTGGGTCATAACAATCAACCGGCCACTTATTAATTAAGATTTCAATTCATCATCATTGGCTCAAGCAAGAAAAGCATGTAAAATCTCTGCAACACTACAGCTGTAATTGTGCTCTCCATTCCACCCCCCCCTTTACCTCATTCACTACAGCAGAAGCCCAAATAACAAATCAATTGGATGGTCCGAACCATCAGACTAGTGACCCACACTTGTGATTGATACTGGAAAATTTTAAACAAAAATGCTGTTATATGGGTAGGAGTTCACTGATCAGTGAATTTTTAAGATCATTTTAACTAGTGCGATTTTCGGGTTATGGTCCTTCTATGATGGAGCTTATGACCTGGACGGTTCAGATCATCTTGCATAGTGCTAGATGAGCAGTAGTGGATGGTGGAGATTACTGTATTGGTGTATGCTTGAGATCACATTATGTGGTGGCCTTTTTCAACTTTGAAAAAACAGAGAGAGGAAATTGACCAGTAATTGATTGAGTCACACTCAAGCACATTTTAATCAAACTTTCTATCGTTAATTTCAAAGGAGGTGGAATTTCAAACTCATTGAAAGGTATATTACTCATTAAGAGTCTTTATTTTCATGAAAAAACATGACTCTTCACTTGTACCATTGATTGATGGTTTACCTCTTTGATGGACCACACAAATCCATGAAATGAGTCACCCTTCATTAATAGCCCTCATCTTTTGACCAAGAGTTCATGCCACAATGCACATCCACATACAAAAAAAGATGACACTTTTTGGAGGACTGGGTTCTAGATTACTACAGAGTTCATACCCTTAGTAGACCTTGCACAAATCCATCCATCCATTTAATTAGAGTTCAATCTTGGAGCACAGGGTAGACAATCTGCTAAAACATTATTAGATCGAGCAAACTAAAGATTGGCCCCACATTTGTGAGACAGGTGGTCTGAATTGTTTAATATCAATACATGATCATTTCTTAACACTAAGACCCCACAACATGTGATGATCCAGATGAGGTGATAATTTTTTGGCCTATGACCCATCCAAGGGGTGAACCATCAATCAATGGTACAAGTTTACATCATTTTTCAGTAACATGACTAGTCAAAAATGGTATAAATCATTCCAACAGAAGTAAAATTTAGCCAGTGCCCATGAATGGAAGATAGGCATAAATGGTGCTAAAAATTAGTCCAGTTGAAGGGGAACCTGACTCTATCAAATCTGATCCAACTCTTATGTACTCCCCATCATGTGTGAGTCAGAGAGAGGCAGCTGTGAATCTGCCAGGTATTGTTTTACTCAGAGCCCATATCAAACTCAACTTATTTCCATCCAGGCACAAGAGGGAGAAGTTGACATCATCTAGAGAGGCTTATGAAGATATTTCCTGCATTATTTGATTACTGGGCATAATCCAACTGCATCACATGGGCACATGTATAGAAAATAAAGTTTTGTAAAGGGAGTGGTCGGTATGTCTTTTCATTGGATAGAGACATTTGAATGGGAAGACTTGACTTTGGTCCAATGCTCAAGAGGGATAGGTTTTAAAATGGTGGGTGCTCACACCCCACCACCCATTTCCAATTGTGCCTTTCCAATTTGATCGATCCTCTGTACTTGGGTCCGCCACAATTCCTCGGTCCCTATGTTAGGGCCAATTTAGGGAAACTTTTTCTCACGGCCAGATCTACTAGCTTCCCAAGCTTGAATAAACAAGAAGGGTTACAACAGGTTGACAATTAATATAAAACTTTTTTCACATCTAGAGCATGAATTCTTTCGGAGTAAATTTCTAAAATTCTCCCCATCATAGGACCCCTTGATGGTCAAACCATATATTGATCCTTACTTGGTATCTACATGAAGGTCAGAAGGTGATGGAGGGTAGTGGATTGATTACCAAATATAAGGGAAATCACAAATGAGAAAGTTGTGTGCATTCACTTAGCAGGGGTGAAAGAAAGCTAAGTAGTATTGATTACCCTTTGCATTTACAACACGTGATATGATTGTAATGGGTTGTTCAACTGTTCCCATGTTACTTGTACCTTTCTCCTTTATTTTCATCTTCTTCCTTTTCAATTCATTCTTCACTGAATTCTATGGAGAAAGAAGAATAGGATTTAAAAAAAAAAAAAACAATGCAACTATGAAATCTGCAGCTTTGACCTGCTAATCTAAAGTAGATGGGTGTAGTTAAATAACATGGTTTGCATGGTAACTATAGTCTCTCTTTCATAACTATGATATATTTATATCAGTAGTTAGCAATTGAAGAGTTAGAGACTCTGCATTGGGTGGATTTTCTGTACATGAAGCAGTAATTACTTCATCTTCTTGAGGAATCCCTTTTTCTCTCGTAGCATTATAACCAATCCTATCTTCAACTTTCGTTAGAAAACATGGACCACTTTCAATGCTTTGGAGATGGATTGCCAGAGAGTGGAGACAGTCTTTGCTGGCACCTTTCATTTTCTATTGTTTTCCAATATAATATAAGGCAGCAAAGAGGCTCCACCCACAAAATGGTAGACCTCCTTGTGAAGTAAAGGAGAGCCAAAAGCACAAAAAAAGACAATTGAAGTTCTTACATCCCAATTCCCTTTTAGTGGGTGCAATGCCAGGAGGAACAGGTGCAGAGAATTGCTTGGGGTAAAGTCAAGGTGTGCTTTTGTACCTTTTTTCTTTGGAGGACAAAAAACAATGCACCAGATGAGAAAATTGAAATTTGCTTGGGTTATAAGTCTGTACAAATGGGCCCTATGTTCAGTGATCCGAGTCATCGATATGATGATGGTTCTGCAATTAAAATGTTGACAGAAATCTCTCCATTGAGCTGGTTTGGTTGAAGAATTTATAAAGGAATAGAACTTTTTGGCAGGATCTTAAATTCTTCGAAGACTGGGAATTCTGTTTTTGACAGTGAGATAAAATTTCTGAAATTTCAACAATTATAATGAGCTTACTCAAGCTTCCACTTTTTTTAATTAGCTTTCTGTCCATTTGTTAAAATTCATTTGATATCATCATTAGAAGTTCTCCACCCAGAAACACCAAATTTATTGCCAGTGAAGCAATTCCTACTCCTGGATCCACCAGCTTCCACTACACAAATGATCTTAGGCCAGCAGTCATGGTTATTTTTCTGTTTCCCTGTACTTAATTTTCTAGTTGAGTGTAGACTGGTGCAACCTTTTTCCTTCTTTTAACTGTACTTTGTTTTGTGGCCACCAATTGAAGGTTTAGGATTTACCACCTTTAGTGTTTTAGGTAGGTAGTCAATGTTCACTGCTTGAGAGTTGAATATTCTGTCTTTTCCTTGTCCATCAACAAAAAGAGACATGTGGATCTAAAAACAAATAACAATGAGACAAATGCATAGATAGGAATAGGACCATCTTTCTAGTGAGGTACTAACTACTACTAAGGTCCATCAAACATAGACCTAAAACACAAGAATGACCTTGCGTTACATATCAAATTGCTTCTATCAGTTGGTTAGAAAATTGAGTGTTGGATGAACAAACATACAGGTTGACCTTGTGTGACATATTAAATTCCATTTGGAATTATCCATAGATCAATGTTGTTAAAACAGGTATCCCCCAAGCTGTAACTCAGCTTGTAAAGGGACATTGTATTGGGTGTGAGAGTGAGAGCGCGAGTTCGATTCTCCAATGCAGCAAAAGGGAAAAAAAAAATATTTTTAAAACAGGTTAAAATCAATTTCTATTTGCTTTACCTCCTGCAACCTACCACTGGCAAAAAGGAACAAAAATGAGTCACTGTAGCAATGATGATTTTCCGAGGACAACCTAACGACGGCATCTTGGTGGGGTCCACAAGTCCTGTTGAAATAAAGTATTAGAAAAATTCAACTCCATTAGACATTTCTAGTATAACTAAGACATTGAAATAAACGGTTCAAATAAATAATTAGGCTTTCGGTCATTGTCTAAGGTTCCATGACAGGAGGGCCTAATGAGGATTCATATATTTTTTTTCAAAAAGATGCCCGGTCCATATACTCTCCTTCACATTACTGTGGCACACATGATACATATGTGGACAATATGGACAGGGTATGATAGTGAGTCTCACCTTGTGATCGGGTCAAGATAAGACGCTCATACAGAGATTGATAAGCATAGTATTGACTCACTTTAATGCTTATGATGAAATGACTGTAGCATGACATCATTCAAATCCACAAAAATGTCCACAAGAAATTTCCTCCAGGTTCTCAGATTCTTGAAGAACTGACTGTCCTAGCCAATGTAATGAAATTTCTTGTCTGTAAGAGAAACTTGAAGATTTTCAATGCTTTGGGTTGTCTTGAGAAGTAACTCTGAAGATATTGTCAAAAAGAACAGCTAAAGAGAGAGAGAAACAAAAAGGCATAGCATTGACCACATATAAAACATTGATTAAAAACATATAGCTTAGAAGTAGGTAAAATGTCAAAAAGATATAAGGGTCTTAACATCATGATATTTTGAAAATATATCTACAATACAGAAGTTAACTTATCCTACAATTTATCAAGAAAGCAGTGCAATTTTTTCAAAATATTGGCAACATGAGTCCCTACTACTACCAAATGTGCCAATACTCTCACGTTGGATGAGTCATCACATCTCAATTCGTCTGATAGTCGTAGGGAACGCCATTGCTTGATACAACCAACTCACATACATTCTCCTCGGGATACACACTGACCCAAATTTCTTTCAAACTGGATTAATTTTTCACTATTGGATCTTATCATGCTTTGGAAAGTTTGTTATATACATTTCAAATTTAATCAACCAATGGTGTCAATCACTCCTGTTCAGGTGAAACTTCAGCCAGTGCTTAACTAGAGTAAGGTGTGTAAAGTGAGGAGTTGGATCACGCAAAGGTGGGGCTGCACCTGTCAAACTGGTAGGTGAGACGATAGGCGGGATATAATAATTTCTCCCCAGCTTTACTCATCAGTGCATTTGGTAGTAACCCAGATTAGCACAATACAAAGTCATCTGACTACCATATCTCTGTTGGGTTTATGGGTTTTGGCTCGTTTTATAGGCCCAATGCATTTGTATTAGGGTTGAGGGATAATTTGGTCTTTGTTAAAACTATATATTATCTCTTCTGGTTGTAACCCTAATGCTATGGGAAAACTTTGATTAGTAGAGAAGAAGAAGACGAGCTTTGTTTGTGGACGTAGGTGTGAAATCACCGAACCACGTAAATATGTGTTCTCTTTTATGTGGCTTGATTTGTTAATTTGTTTGTTGAACGCATGCTTCCGCACACACGATCACAACGCTCTCGTAATATACACAGAAGAACAATAATAGAAACCTGACATTATCAGTCCAACCAGCAACATTAATTTGGAGTGAGAAAACTAAATGGACATCAATACATCATAATCTTGATTTTCGTAAAGGAATAGGATCCAAAACTACAAGTAGTAAGCTACAATCAACACATAGAGGATATGCATGTTATCATCCCCACTTTATGGAATCCACCATCCATTTGCCATTAATGAAGAATTTTTTTGGTTCAATTTCATGCTTGTAGACTTTGTGATTGATCTAGTGCCACCAATTGTTGCCTTTCAACGGATATTTGTATGTATACATCCAATCACTAGTTTTGAAATGTCGCTCACCAGAACTACAAAACCAACCCAAATGCAGAGCAGTTTTCCAACAGCTGATTATAACTGGCTGCGATTTTGGTTACATCTAAGCACAGCAACTTCCAGATTCATACAGTTGAAAATATAAATAAGGAAAAAATGAAGGCAACCCAAATATGGGTAATGACTGCAGTTCTTTTTCATACATTCATTGGTTTACTTCCCCATTTCATTGTATGTTATTGTCTGTCTTGTGACTAACTTCCCTAGGTTGGTAGTCAAAAACTACATGACACGACCCGAGCCCGAGATTACAATTAAATCCGAGTTAACCCCGAGTCGCAACCATACTTACTTACGTAAACTCCGAATTAACCGAAGTTAAAACGAAATTTACAAGGGATAACATACATTTATGTGGAAATATACATAATGATTTATGTACAATTGTACAATGTCCTTTGTATACAAACAATTCTCATTTATACTATTCAAAACACCCAATTGCATATTTAAAATACAATGCACGGATGACAATTATAAAACATTTCAAAAACAATTCATTCCAAAAGTTTGCATTATTGTTCTCGCTCTCCAATATCATAATCATATGATATCCTGTCTATTCCATTATTCTAATTCTCCTGGAGGAACCCGTTGGCGCTGGGGCTGGGGCAGACCAGCATGGGCAGTTGGGCCTATAATGTCATCAATAACACTGTGAATATGACGATTCAGCAATGTACAAACAGATCTATGATTGCATATGCTAAAATACACATTTAATCAGTCTAAACTTAACATTAGACAAATACAGATATAATTCAGAATCAATAAGAGTCATTTTCTAATTGGTAACTACAATAGCATTTCATTTCAATTCACATATTCCCAACAAGGAAGGAATCATCTTCCATAAAGGAAGAAATCATTTATACAAATATCAAATATTGTGGGATTTATCATTGTCCGAGCCAAGGACTACTGACATTACCATGGAGCTTTGGAACACTTCAAAATCATCTACTGTAGTAGAATAGTCATTTAATATGTTTCAACTCTTTAATGAACTTTAACATGATAGTTATGTAGTGCCAGACTCAAAGATCATTACAATTTAACAAATCTATCTCAAGTCAACATTCAATTCAATATAACAACATTGGAAATAAATACGACCAATGTAATTCGTAACATAAACTTGAGAATGACAATACAAATACGATTCAATTTCAAGAGTTAGAACAATCTATACTCTATTCACTTCAATTTCTTAATTCAAAAGCATTCATTTAGGTGTAATACTAGGTTATCTAATGTACATGTTATTTTCGATGAACATCACATTAGATATAATGTGCATTAGAGTCCCCTTCATTATCACCTATGAAGGTTTAATTTATAACAAATGAACAATTAATATATTATTGAAATAATGTTCGAAGTCATCGATAATTCTTCTTTATTATCCATAAGACTCAATAATCTTCAATTACACCATAATTAGCTTTAAGAATAACTTATAAACCTATTTACACGCATAAAAAGAGTTTTTTATTCAAATAGAATCACCGAAGTCCGGACTCATTTTTTAGTAATCTGATCAATTGGAACTATAGATCATTAGATTTTACGTTCTAAAAGTTTTCCAACGATATATGGAACTCCAAAATCCGACGTATGGATAAAAAGATATGACAGTTTGAAAATCTGTCAAATTCAATGGTATGTCAAGAGTTCGAACGTTCAGTAAAAAAGTTCGAACGTTCGAGTGCAGTATGTTTCAAGCCAAAAACCAGTAAGGCCAAGAGTTTGAACGTTCAATACAAGAATTCGAACATTCGAGTGCAGATTTTTCAGAACAGAACCTATAAAGTTATGTTTTGCATTGATTTTTTTTTTCAAAGACCATTTAAATATGACTTGAGCCTCCAATGCTCCATAAACAATCTATTCATCATGCCCAATCTTCTTCTTCATTCAATCAACAACACATACAAAATCAATTCTAAGAATATACTAAAATCACTCTCAATAACAAAAATTAAAACAAACTCATATTAACTAGCATCTAATCACAAGTACTATTTATACTTGCCTCAATTTGAATTCTCACTAGACCCTTTCTTCTCAAGATTAATTTGACACAAAATCACCCAATTCCAAACCCTAACATCATAAAACAACTAATAACGATTTCAACATGTTGTTTGAGATGAAAAAAGGTCTAAAGAATCTAATCAAAACTGAAATCACTCTTAACACTTGTAGCTTGATAAAAGATGAAAATGAGATTCTCTTAAACTCTTAACTCTAAGAAATTCAACCAATTTAATGAGAAAGATGAACACAACTCCAAATCCCCTTTTTAAACCACTTGTAAGACCTCTTTTCCAAGCAATTGAGAGAAAATAAATGAAAAGGAAAGAAAAACTGAGTCTAGGGTTTGAGAGAAAGAAGAAATGATAGGATGAATTGAAAACTCGGTCATTTTAGAATCTTTATAAACCGAACTTACATTTAAACCCCCTTTTTAATGTTTATTCGTATTTTGAGTCAAATGAATGCTCATTTGATTTATTTGAAGTCAAATGAAAAGAAGCCTATAATGAAAATTAATGTACTCTCTGAGATATACACAATGGTATCAAAAAGTTACCATATTCGACAAAATATATGTAAAAATCCGTATTTACAAAAAAGTCCTTATTTACATTAATTCGAGTCTAAAACCAACTCAATCAACTTAATCTCATCTAAAATCATCCCATTATGCTTAATTCATCTATCTAAGACCAATTCAACTCAATTTGATCATTAATCATAATTAACTCAATTGAACATGATTAATTAGCACTAATCTCAATTAACTAGTGTTAATCTTAATTAATTCGGGATGGGGTGTAACACTTAGGGCTGTCAATGGGATGGGACGGGCCTCGACATAGGTTGTCCAATCTCGTCCCAAATATTGGACGGGCATGCCGGGAATTGTCCAATCCAGGCCCTAAATTGAGCGGGCTTATGTCAAATCTCATCTCGTGCGAGCTCAGGTTGAGCTTTAGCTATTCCATCAATGGAGACATCTTTATTCTTTTTAATGGGAGAAGCTCTGATAATAAAGATGATAATGATGACCGGACAAGGGGTAGACCAAATTTTAGCTCAATTAAATTTCAAAAGCTTGTTGTTTCTTGCATGCATTGAGAAGAACTAGTCACAATAACCCAGGAAGAGAATTTTTTAAGCTTACCCAACTGGGAGATAAAAATTAGTAAAATAACCTTGTGGCTGGGCCAGGCCAGGCCTAGACGGGCTGGGCATGCTCTGCCCATTTCCAGTCCCATTTTGGCCGGGCTTTCAAATAATTGCCTAAGCAGCCCGCTGGGCTCAAATTTTTTTAAAAGCCCTTTGTTGTCGGGCTTGAGACGGGCTGGCTACCCATTTCAACAGGGTAAATTGACAGGTCTAGTAACAACAACACCACACTAAATAGAGACCTTGCTTGATAGGCTACATAATTAAATGAAATGCAACATTTTCGTTTGAATTAAAATTATCATCTGTCAAGAGTTTGACATACAAGCCATATCATGAGGAAAGAGAGCAACACTCCCAACTTAACGTACAAGCCACCTCATGAAGGAAGATCACAACTTCTTGGAAGTGACCAATTCAGAGATTCACAACTTTGAACAAAAGAAAGAAAAATGGAGTTGGGATAGTGGAGCTGCTCTGCAAATCAACAGCGCATTCACTAGGTGTGATACATTCATTGAAAACGTGACTTCCTTAAGAAATCAAAGGCAAGGGACTCATCAAAATTAAAGTGCCCGAGCAATAGTCTTGAACTCGGTCAAACAAGAATGCAATATCTTCTGGCGTTTGTGCAGGGACAGACGCTCAGTCTGGAGGACATCGACTGCACCAGGTGCTACAAACATATCCATGAATATCTCATCATTTACTGCAAACAAATCTAGACCAAGAGCCACCACCAGTCTATCTCGACTGCATCACAATGAAAACCAAAAGATGAGCATCAAAAGCATCAAGTAAAAGATCTCTGATAAAATTAAAAATATTGACCTAACTCAATGGAAATGCATATTCTTTCCCCAAATGGAAATACAAAACCAAGATTTGTTTATCTTATGGGCCCATGTGCAAGTGAGCATAAACATGTACAAGTATACTATCCATTATTTGTTGAAGAATGATCCTTGCTACCATCAGGGTGCTGACAGCAACAAACACATGATTTCACATGTGGGGGCACATTTGTTTGATCTAACTTCCTGATATCACATGCTCTCTATGAATAGGCACTCAAAGTGATATCCACCATGAATTTATCATGCAAAAAATATGTAGTTAAGCTCTAAACATTAATCCAAAAAGGTGCTCTCTACACAAAAATCCAACATTGCATAGGAGTCCATTTGGAGATACATATTTGGGCAGGTTGATGATATAGAGGGATCTGTGACATCAATGGTTTAATTATGCAAAAAGGGGACCGGGCAGGTTAATTCAGGTAGGCAGCTACCATTGGCATCATTTAGATGGCAGCATATTTCTCTATTATATACATTCATCATATGTTCTATATACACAAACTGGCTCTAAAACGCTTACCAAGGGGTTAAAAATCCTGAATTCAAGGTTGATAGCACACTTCGCTCAATTAGAACTTCACGAATTTTTGAAAAATGCTGTGCTGCTGAGGAACAGATGTCTGAGTAAGCTGAACCTGATCTCAGGCCAATATCCCCTCCACCAAACAAAAGACTGCCATTTTGATGCTGATAATGTTCTGCATTCCTACTGTTTGCCAAGATCCTGGCATGCCTTCTCCTTCCAATGTCATTGCACTTTCCCTTCTCCTTAGCTCCATAAACAATATCACTCGGCTGATCAGGAGAGGGGGTCTCAGGTACAGTCATATTACTATCTTCGAAGGGCTTCTTTGGCTTCTGCTCCTTTCCCAGGTGGGGTGTGTTGTGGTTGATTTGGTGGCATATTCTCTTGATCCTCACCTGCTGTGTGTTGAATTGAAGCACCATCTGACAGTTCAAGAAAAAATGGAGCAGCAGACGCTTGGTTGAATCGGTTGGTAAAGGTTGCACTTGAGCCCAAACCTCCCAGGAAGTCTTTTTCATAGCAGACCTGAGAATATGGACTTGTAACAGAATCAAGGTGGTGGCGAATCAGTTGCTTGCATTGCTTAGAGAGATCTTGAATGAAATTATTATAGGAGCGCCTTAAAGCAGCATGGAATCCAATGTACCCATCCATATTTCCGTTTTTCCTTCCATCTGTTAACAAGATTACAAAACCAGTCATGATAACAGAATCCATGGCTGATAGGGTCATTAATTTAAACTGAATGAGAAATAATGGGACAACTAGCTGAATCCATGCTCTGCAGGATGTGCCAATTTTAGTGGTTCATCAACAACCATTTTGGAGGGAGTGTCTAATGTCATGCACATTACAAATATACAAACAAGTAATTAACAACCGGTTATATACATAGAAGAAATTGACCAGCCTCAGAAAATGTTGTAGTCTGGTATATATTCAAAGAAATAGAACCATCAGTACCAATTACTAAGGAGAAAAAATATAGATTTTCATTTAATAATCTATTTTTAAGTGCAACGGAAGGGTGACATGAAATCTATGGAAAAGATTTTACAAGCAAATTAAAAAAGAAGAGGCAGTCTAGCAATAAAAAGTCATTGATGGTTGAAACATGCTATAATTGTGTGTGCAGAGGCATGTAGACGTGTTACGATACAGAGCTGCCTTATTGCTTCTAAAACAAAGTGACAGACGAGTCTCTTTAGCAACAATGAGAACCTATAGATGGTCAAGACATGACAACCATGAATCAGCATGCGTGTGAAATATAGGTAGGTATTACCTGTTGAAGAAACCGTATTGTTAGGATTACTAGGATTGTTAGGATATTGGTGATTAGTGGATTATCCTTATCCTTAAGATAAGGTTAGTTTGTATTTGGATGATAAATATACATCTTTTCATTTAATGAAACTTACGGTGAAATTATGAGAAGTGATTCTTGAAATTCTTTATGGTATTAGAGCTTGGGTCCGGTGATGATCTTGTGATCAAGCCGGGTATGATCCTCCTTCCGTGATTATCACCGTCAATTTTTCTATTTCAATAAAGAAATGATCATCTTCTCCTATCCACTCATTCATCTAAGCCCTACGATCTCACCATCTTTATCAAAATTACACGATTGAAGCTTCTAGAAGAAATCGCGACAGATCTAATCCAGTGAGCCACCAGCACCGATAGACTCAAAAAGGAGCGGGTTGCAACGGTGATGGATTCACGGACAGACGGTGATCACCAAGAAGACATTATTATTGGTTTTGAAAGATATTCACTAATCACTGCTCGCAGAAAAATACAACTCAACCATCAACTTAATATGTTTATACTTCTTCTAATCCCCACCTTCTTATTTCAGTTACTGATATAGTCAAAGAAAATTCATATTGATTCAAAAGTCCAATCAAATGAAAATACTGGTAAAAGAGACATCAATAGAATAAGGGTTGAACCACTTACAGCTAGAGTCATGGCTTTGGTTCCGCTCCATAGCAAGGTCAAAAAGACCTCTTAAAACAAATGCAAGTCGATCACAAGCAGTGTCTAGAAGTGGAGAGAACCATGATCTTGCAGCTGCACGTGCAATTTCTGCAGCTGCCTCCACTACACCCCTACCCCCACCACGTCCAGCATGGGCAAGTAAAATGTTTGCGACCTGTTGCAATAGCAAGAATCTCATTAGTAACTTTGTATGAGATAGCTTGGTGCAATTAAAAAACCAAATTACTAATTACCACTTCTAAATTATTTGAGTTTACCTTCTCCCTTGACACTTCTGGGCATTCAATAGAATATGCAGCAAAGCGAAATTCATGTATCACCCTCTCAAATGCCTGCTCCACCATACAGCTTAAGGGTAGCATTGGGAGGCGTTAGATCTGCTGTCACACCAGGCCAGCCCCCAACACCGCTTTCCAATTGCTCCTCAGCAGTTGTTTTCCCCCATTGTTCAGGATCTGGGTCTGCTGCTCCTTCAATTAGTGCGCCCTTCAAACATAAAAAAGCAAAAAAGAAGCATGAACAATAGTTTATAGAGGTACGCAGTCAAAGTTCAAAAAAAGAGGCTGGATGGAATTTATACCACTTGACTACTAATAGAAGCCGCATGCAACATGGCTGATCTCCGAAGATGGACAACATCAGAAGTGGCCTGTAATTTGGATTCCACGTGAGCCAGCTCAGCAGTGACCTCACCGCAACGTTGTTCTAGCAAAGCAAGTGTTGATGGAGCTGCTTCTTTATACTTCTTCTGAAGCTCTGACTCCAAAAAATCTCTGAGACAACCAAAACCAATAAAAGGTCCAAATTTCTCTTCATCAAACCCTCCACTGATACTGTCACGCAAATGACGGAGGACTTCAGCATCAACTTGAGAAATTTGCCTGCGGAATTCCTCATTTGAAATTGTGCCCCTATCTTTCGGTAGGGCAACAAAATATGGGTGAGTGTTGTCCCCTAAGTAACCGCTTGCACTCAAATATCGATCCACTTCCCATCGGTCACTAAACTCCTGCAATATTTTTAATGCCCAAAACCTTCAGATTACATTTCTTTTTATGCTGGAGTTGTAGATAATTAATATATTGATAAGTTGCACATCATATCATATTATTATGAAGTACCATATCAGATGCTGCTCTGGTAGTCAGTAAGTTACTTTCCAAATTTCAACCAGTATCCTACAGTCCTACTGCATTAAGTCCATTATTTTATAAAATCTTAGAACCTTTTTAATGGTCTTTAAAAGAGAAATAAAAATGATAGATGGCCGACAAGCATCAAATAAGATACCCATGGTCATATCTTTCTCTTAGATTAGAGAAAATACTCATATCCCCACTCCTTTTATCTTTATCTCTATTTGGTCATCATAATTCATAGGTGTTGGTTACGTAATCCGAAAAGTTACCTTGAGCCTGTTATCAAATTTGGAAACGACGATAATTGTGCGCCTGAAGGATGGGTCGATTTCACGAATAGCATCTAACCAGAGTGATGAGCACCATTCCACGCTGCTCTGCTGAAGGAACAAAAGAAGGCGATGAGGGGGTGAAGCTAAAGACTTCACCATCGACATTATCTCATCAGGCGTGCCCTCTGGTTCACCCTTCTTTGCCTACAAAACCACAGTTTCTTCTATAAGACAGAGAGAGGTTCAAATTACAAAAAGAGAAGTACTATCCTGAACTTGAGAGTACCTTAAGAACAAATCCAGGAGTATCAATAATGGTTAGATTAGGGCAATGGGCATATTCTACTCGCATTACAATTGGCTTTGGGGAAACTGCAGTTCGGGTCTTCTTTAATAGTGCATCAGTTCTGTATTTTATAAGATCTGCAATTGTAGACGCTGAAACAATGGGACTTCCATACTCCTCAGAATCCTCCTCCTGTCTCACAGTAATAGTTCATTAAATTAGTTAAATATGAGAAATAAAAATGTAAAAAATAAAACTACTATATAGAAGATAAATGAAAGTGGCAGAAGTGAACCTCAAAGCATGTAAGCGGCAGAAAAAGTGAAAAAATATGAGAGAAAGAAAATCTAACAGAAATCCAATCCAAGACTGGAAGAAACCTTGCTTCCAGGTTTAAGTATACAATTTGTTACATTGAGAAAATAACAATAAATTGTAATAAGTAGCAGGCTACTGGTTTCGAGAGATAATAGCAAGCTTAAAATGTGTTCAACAATCTGACTGTTCAACATCACTCTGATAGAGGGAAATTTAGGCCTTTGCGAATTCAAAAGTATTAGATGAAATCCAACTATTTTGATTCATGAAAGATGCGTCCCAGAAGTTCAGTTTCTGGGGGCTACATTAAAATCTTTCTAGAGTCAGCTACATGTCATCATTTCCCAAAACATAGTGTGCAATAAAACGAACTTCAAAAATCTAACTGATCCTACAAAATTGTTTAAATGTGAGCACAGTGCTACGGTTTAAGTACCCAATGGTTTGTAATCAAGTTGGGGAAAAGCATGATGGTTAATTGACCTGACAGCTAATTGAATTGTAACCGTTTCAAATGGGTTATCTTCCAGCAAAACACATGCATAGAACCATCAATAGCTACCACCCCATGAATGGTCTAGATCACAGATCATCACGCCAGGTTTATAATTTGAGTCCAGCACAACAGATAACTTAACCAGTGCACCTAGCGCAGGTTACATAGCCTGTAACAATAGCATTTGTACATCCTTTGTTTTGAAGATCACATCCCTTCTATTCATCTTTGGGCAATACAAGGGAAAGTAATGTGATTGTAAAACATCAATTGCAGAAAAACCCCAAAAACTACCAATGAACAAAACCCCCTAAATAAGTAATTGAATACAAAAGATGAAACAAAAACCACTTCCTCTCGAAAACATCAGTTAAACCTCAAACCACAATTCTCAAAACACACATTGCGGCAAAAAAAACCACCCCCAAATGCAGAAACAGAGTAAAAACTAGGATAGCTCCAAAATCAAAATAAAATCCGGAGGAATTGAAACAGCAATACCCTAAACCCAATCAAAGAACAAAAAAAAAAAATCTACAAATGAGCAATACCTAAAGGCCCTATGATTGAAAACCCTAATTTAAGAAGACTGAGATAGGAGGACCTGGAATCTGCAGCGGGGATCGAAAGCGGAGGCATCGTGGACCATCTGGAGGATGAGGGGGCGGCGTGTGCCCATCTCGACCTCCCGGACGTTGAATCGGAAGCCGAGGAGGGCTTCGAGGAGGGAGCTCTTGCCATCGGACTGGCCGCCGACGGCGACGATTTCTGGAATGGGGAGCTTCTCTCCGAAGGCGACGGCGGCTGCCTGGAGGCGATTGTAGGCCTCGAAGCGGGATTTGAAATCGGAGTGGTTGGAGGAAGGATCGGTGGGGAGGGATTGGTGGGTTTTTCTGGAGGACATGGAGGAAGAAAGCGATTTAGAGTTTGGGGTTTTGACTGGTGTGGTGTGAAAGGTGTTGGAAGCCATGAGAGAGATGAAATGAACTGAAGCAGAGAGAGAGAGAGAGAGAGAGAGAGAGAGAGAGAGAGAGAGAGATGGAGATACAGCAAGAGAGAATGGCCTTCAAATTTCAAACGGTCAAGAACCCATTAAAATTTGAAATGGTGGAGGAATTTGTATGTTTGTCTTCCACAAAGTAAAACCAGTGGTAAGTAGGAACACATTGAATATTTTCCAATTGTGCATGCACTCGCGCACCAGGCAGATACCAAAGGCAGGACCCTCTGAATTTCACCAGGTCCCATATATGACAAACATAATTGATGTACAGTGTGCAGGTATGTAGGAGAAAAACATCCTAAATTTTTCTTTTTACTAGAAATAACCATCCGCTTGTATTTTTAGTCAACCTTTTCATACATTTGTGGGAGGCTGCCCCTTGAAAAACTTGAAAATTCCACCTAATGTTATGGGACTTTTCACTTTTTTCTTTTTACATTGGCCACCTAAAAAGGTTGGAAAAACCCCAAATGCAATAGTGTTTTTTAGTTTTTTTTTTTTTTTTTTTCTTATATTGGCTCCCACGAGAATTATTTTCTAACATAGTGGCCCTCCGAAGGGAAATTTTTTGATTCAGCACGCCATTTGTAAAAAACTGTATAGATGGACTACTTTTCATCTTTTCAGAAAGGATTATTGAAGTAAGCTGATTGTTGGATATAAGTGTTAGATTTCTCCCGGTCAATTTTATTTCATTTGCTTTTGGAGGAACAATGTAGTGTCATTTTAAAACAGTCTTTTAGTTGTGGAAGACTCACAAAGAAATGTAACGATTTTGAAAATTTCATATGCCCGTTTGTCTGTAAATGGGCCGTAGGCCGTAGGACCAGGTTCTCTTACGAAGCTCGTGCCTGAACTCTTCTTCGGATCTAATTAATGGCACAAATATCTGATTACTTTAACTTTTAATTGTATAGGTATATTATAAATACCATATAACAAATATTGCGTAAATAATTTTAAAATTTCCAACCTAGGGTTTCTCTACCTCCAAAATCTTTCCTTACTTTCTTTGTCTAGTGGGCAGTTTAAATTTTCACATTCCTCATACTTAACTAATATCTTAGGGCACATTTGTGTAACACAGATGCCACATAAATAAGGTTAAAAGGTGCCGGATTTTCCTACATCATACGGTGAAGAAGAGGGTGGTACCAATCCTAAACCCTTGTATATACTTCTATATCAAACAATCAGTGAGGCTTAAGGAAGATTGATTTCCTGCGTCTTTCTCATATTATGTGTTTAGTGTAGCAATGTTATTCATTGAAAAGTGTCACGATCCTTCATATTTTCTACGCTTGTAAGGATTAGGAAATCTCACCCCACTCTTGTTGGATTTTGATACCGTAGAAGAAGAAGTGCGGTTTCTTCTTCCACGTCTCATGTACAAA
Source organism: Camphora micrantha (assembly GCA_003546025.1). NCBI lineage: Eukaryota > Viridiplantae > Streptophyta > Magnoliopsida > Laurales > Lauraceae > Camphora > Camphora micrantha. Next base: position 3,566,263 of record QPKB01000012.1, on the reverse strand, counting down.
TTGTTTTGATAAAGATAGAAATTATTTTGATTTTTCATGCATCTCATTGCTTCATTATTTGACGTGATACATTTTTCTTGTGAAAAGAGAAAACATAAGTTTTCTTCAATTGAGAGAATTTCAACTTCCTCTGTGAAGGTAGGAATGAAAAATTCCTCTCTCTCCCATAAAATGAGAAAATTTTTCCTTTTTACATTCTTTATCCAGTCTCCTTTCTTTTTGAACAATTAGCCATATATTTGCAGGAAGAGTAGGAGAGGCCTAACAAAAGCATTTATGGTGGGCTTTGAATTAGAACATTTAGAAATAGATTAGAATGGATGCCAAAGGTGAAAGAATATCACAAGAAGAATGAAGTTCTATAGGTTTTTTTTTTCTTTTTTTTAGAAAGATGAGTATGTGTTTGTATATGTTTTTTTTATAATACTTTACATGAATATATAATGAACTTCTAACTATACTCACGACAAACATACTCAAATAGACGCAAAAAAGTAGAATTCTTTTTCTTTCGTAAAACAAAAATAATAGACTTGTCAAATGTCGTCTCTATCTTTCACCAGCGGATCAACAGCCGGGAACATGTAAGTGTTTCCTTTTACCTGTTGTTACTTAATCATAGAACTTCCTTGCATATACAGGTAATTATTTTAATAAAAAATTTACTTTCGATGATGATTGTGACAAACAAGTAAAAATAACAACATAAGGAAATACGATCGACCTTCACCTCTACACTCTAAGCTCTTAACTGAAGTCAAAATAAATTTAGTTCGATGACCCTCAAGACCATCAACTTGGGCAAGTAGGTGAGTTTTGCCTAGCATTTTGGCAGGCACTGGGGGACTTTCTTTGACTCAAAGAAGATCAGGTAAGTGGACTCAGCTAAGATGGAACGAGCCCTGCCCAGACATTTTCCAACTTGGTTTGGCCTGAGCCTCATTATGCACTGACCCATGAAGATCGACTGGACCAATGCTGTGTGAACTGTGATTTGTGAACCTCCCATTTCTGTCTACCAATCAAAGTCCAGAATCTACCCACTTAGGAGCAGTTTGTCAAAGAATTTTTTTCCTACTCTCTTTCTTCATGGGAAACACTTTGGTGGATTCGCTAGAGATTGCACTGATTTTGCATTGTACCGTGTTCGTATCAAGTGATGAAAATGCTCTTTCTTCTTAAAAGAAAAAAATGTCTTGCTTTTATAAATGCCCAAAAGTTATTGTGGGGTTATTCACAACCGGTGGAGATCAAATTAATCCAATCAATCAGCTGCATGGACCACAAAGCGTGTTGATATATGTGCTAAATGCCATTGCAGGCACACCATCATCTCTGGTGGAAAAATGGAATCCACCCCACTGCAAGTAATTAGGAAGTGCTGAATGGAACCACACATGACATTTCTGACATGCTATGTCCTCCTGAAGTGGACCACTGAATGTGCCTTGTCTGAAATGCCTGAAATCCTGACCTAAATTGGACAGTGACAATGGTTTTTTTTTTTTCTTTTCTTTTCTTTTGTGAGAAAGAGGAGAGAAATAAATGCTTAAAGGTTCCAATGCCATCCACTCCGGCTGAACTTTTGTGTTGTGTTCCCTTGTATAACTAAAAACAAAAAAAGTACATTCATGAAACATCATTCTCACCACATTTACATTCTATTTTGCTATTTTGAATACATATAATGCAATTGAAAGATGAAGAGTTGTAATCTTTTATTTTTAGAATTGTTTTATTCTAGATAGAAAGGGGGCAAGGGGTGCAAAACAAAGGTGTGTATATCAATGAAGTTCTCACATTTTAGTCAACATTAACTAGGGTTAGAGAGAGAATAGGTCAAGTGTTAGAGCTCGAGATTTATGAGAAATATACTCTCCTCCATAATCAGATCTAAACATCTTGACTTTCTTATCAATTTGTGTGCAAACCATTTTTAAAAAATTCAATATACACAGAAAAAAAATCAGATTTGTGTTCTAACAGATAAATCCAAGTGTAACGAGTGTAATCATCAACGAAAAAAACATAATACAAAGAACCACCTTTTGTGGGGTTGTGAAGCAAGCCACCAGATATTAGGATGAATTAAATCAAAAGGTGCATTGGTACCATTAAAACTTTTATTAAAAGGAATAGCGTGTTGCTTTCCAAGTTTACAACAAGACATTCATAAAAAAATATTAGTAACAAAAATGTTTCCTAGACTACCATTTGAAAGTAAAAGCTTCATTTTATTCAAAGACAAATGACCTAAACGAGAATGCCATAACTCAAATGGAGCAACAAAAGCACTAAAAACTGCATAAGATGTCAAAATGGGAAGATGTAGAGAACAGAGATAATAAAGATCCCCTGACCTACGGCCTATCCTAATATGCTTCCCAGTTGAAGTTTCCTGAACAATAAAATCACTAGAGGAAAATAAGACGGTGTACTCAGAAGATATCTACTGGCTAATGGAAATCAAGCTAATTGAAAGCTGATGCACATGTAAAACAATAGAAAGGGAAAGATAATGAGTGGAGAGTGATCCAATGGTTTGTATTAAGCATCGGAGATCCATCAGCTGTATGGATCATTAATTGAGTGCAAGGCTTGGAACAACTAAACAACAAAGAGGAATCATGAGTCATATAATACGAAGCACCAGAATAAAAAATCCACTGCGAATGAATAGTACCAGAGGGACTTGAAATAGTCGTTGCAGACCCAGCAGCAGATGGGAGTGTTCTTGAGCAGATGGGAGTGTTCTTGACCCGTGTCTTGACAAGAACCCCATAGACGGAGACTGTACTTTATATAATATTGTATGATTCTTATGCATATATAACTCATGTTCACAAGTATTTGTAGAGACTCACTTGATTACCAATCTGGTTTGAAAAGCTGATCCATTTCCAAATTTCTAAGTCAGGGTCCCTCGTATAACCGTGTAATTGGAGTTCAATTAACATCCATAAACTAGGGGTTTATTTTCAGTTTCATTTGCATATGACAGCCCATCCTGAAAACCACACATGAAGAGTGGTAGATTGCTAAGCCCCAATCCCCCATCATGTACAGACTACAGTCTTAACCTTCTGCTTTATAGCATCCTTTTCTTTTACATTTAACCATCTGCTTTTATATCCACCTTCTGCATTCTTAATTACCATATATATATATATATATATATATATAGATAATTAGTGAAAGGTTCTTAGAATTGAATCTATCCAGCCTCCAGTTCAAGCAAATTCTTTTTAAGGGCTCTAATCCAAGCAGCTAGACTGTTTGCAGCCAGAGGTTCCAGGATACATTTTACATGACTAATTTGCCCTCTTTCAACTGTTTAGACATCTAATTTTGAATTTTAAATTTCAAATATTTCATTCTCCCACTCATTACTTCAAACCGGACATGGACATTGACGGATTGGATCTCAACAGTTGAGATCGATCTCTAAAGAAGAAAACCCCTGCAACGAGGAAGAAGAAGAAGAAGAAAAAGATTGCAACGAAGAAGAAGACCCCTACAAAGAAGATGAAAAAGAAGAAGAAGACCCCTGCAAAGAAGATGAAAAAGAAGAAGAAGAAGACTCCTACAAAGAAGAAGAAGAAAAAAACCCCTGCAAAGAAGAAGAAGACCCTTACAACGAACAAGAAGAAGAAGACTTGCAGAACACGAAAACGAAGAAGAAGACAATCTTCTGCGCCATCGCTGGATTTCTTGCGCCACTGTCGTTCCTACCTGTTGCCGGAGAAGGGGAATCGCCACCGTACGCCGCGCCATGCCATCGTCGGAATTGAGGAAGAAGGTGAATGGAAGATGGCTTTCGTGTTTCAGAAGAAGAAGAAAGTGAGCCTAGGATCTGCAGCAATTCTGGGTTGGTTCTAGGTCAGGTTTGACCTGACTCATTCCAGAAGTCCATTCACATTCCAGTCAAAGTTAAATTTATCTCAATTTTGTATTTTTTTGTCAAATTTATTTGTGTTTTGGACAAAATCTATCTGAGTTTTTGGCTATTTATATGACTTCTGGCACAAATTTATCTGAGTTCCGGATAAATTTATCTGAGTTCTGGACAAATTCGTCTGAGTTCTGGATGAATTTATTTGAGTTCTAGATGAATTTATCTGAATTCTGGACAAATCTGTTTGAGTTCTGGATGAATTTATTTGAATTCTGGACAAATCTATCCGAATTTTAGGCTATTTTTCTGAGTTCTGGAACAAATCTATCTGAGTTATAAACAAGTCTATATGAGTTTTTGGCAGATCTATTTGTGTTTTTGAATTTTATTTGTATTTTTCGAAATAAATTTAATTGAGTTTTTGACAAAAAGACTTGATTTTTTTGGCACATTATTCGCTAATTTGTGAATCCGGTGATGTCTTAGTTTTGGCAAATGTATTTGCATTTTTTTAAATTTATTTGCGTTTTTTAATTTTATTTACTTCTTTTGAAATTTATTTGAGCCTTTTGAAATTTATTTTTATATATATTTTAAATTTATTTGGATCTTTTGAAATGTATTTGGATCTTTTGAAATTGATTTTCATCTTTTGGAATTTATTTATATTTTTTGAAATTTATTTGTGTCTTTTTCAATTTATCTGCGTTATTTTGAAATTTATTGCTTTTTTTTTAATTTATTGTGTTTTTTTATATTTATTTCGTTTTTTGAAATTTATTTGCTTTCTTTTGAAATTTATTTGGGTTTTTTAAATTCATTTCATTTTTTGAAATTTATTTGCGTTCTTTTGAATTTTATTTTCATTTTTTAAATTTATTTCATTTTTATAAATTTATTTGAAATTTGTTTCCTATTTTTTTAAACTTATTTGTGTTTTTTTTTTGATTTATTTGAAAATCTCATTAGTGGAATTTTATTAATCGTGCCTAATTTAATGGTAGTTGACCATTACTAATGGCTTATCCCACTAATCATGGGATATGATTTGAAAAAAGGGTAAATGAGACATTTTAAGTTTCCAAATTTGGAAAAAGGACCAATCACACTATAAGAAAAGATTGTGGACCTTAGACAATAAAGTGAAATGTTCAGGGACCTGTCGCCGAATCCCCATCATGTACAGACTACAGTCTTAACCTTCTGCTTTATAGCATCCTTTTCTTTTACGTTTAACCATCTGTTTTTATATCCACCTTCTGCATTCTTAATTACCATATATATATATATATATATATATATATATAGGGGCAGACCTACCCTTTCTGCCCCGGGTCAAATTTGAAATTGCATGATATTTAAATAGGCCTGAACCTCTCCCATGTATGTCTAGTAAATAGTTGCCCCACGTCTAAATATTGCGATCGCCCCACGTCACAAAATCTTGGTGAAAACTCTCAGCTTCTCTTTGAACATCTTCTTCTCACCAAGAGTATCATATCCTCTTTACATGGATCTCTTTCTACGAAGAGTCTAAGATCCTTGCACCAATCGAGTTCTCATTGTCGGTTCTCTCGTAGTTAGTCTCTCTCTCTCTCTCTCTCACCAAATAACCCTAAATAAAGCAATCTTCCTCTCTCTTCAAATGTTATATAATCCTAATTACTCTATATATACCTAAATTTGAACCCTTAATTTTCAAATCCTAATTTTAATCTCTAAATCTTAATTCAAACTTTAAGCCCTAAATCACCAAATCCCAGCAATCTATAAGTACCAAGCTGACCAAATCACCATTGGGCACACTTTAAACTTCAATTCATACATAAATCAGGCCTTATGACTCATATGTTTGGATAACTTGAGTAGCATTTATATAGCGATTTTTCTTCTTTGCCACGGGCCCATGATCATAGGGAATGGTTTTTACAGTTAGGTAAGTGCAGGTAATCAAATTCCTTAAATCCAAATAAAACTTATTCGGAAATCCAAATTGGGTACATGGGTGCTCACCCAAATCATCATTGCAAGATATTCAAACACCTACGATTAAAGGAATGTTATATTAGGTTGTTTTGATGATGATGAATTGATGATCACTTTAATTTGGAAGAGGGAGTGAGAAGGCACTTTAATTGGGCAGGAGATCTAAGCATGGAAAAAGTTTTGTGTGTATTTAAATGCAATACATTTTTTACATTATTAATGTGAAAACAAGTTAGCAAAGTCAAATAAAAGTTTAGTCCAGTCAAGTAAAAATCTTGGCTATGCCACTATATATATATATAAAAATATATATATATATATATGAGGGCTGCTCTCCTCAGCTGCAGCCCTCATTATCCTCAGCTGCAGGCATGTGAGAAGAGCAGCTGCAGCCCTCCTCACAAACCTGCAGCTGAGGATAGGAGGGGGCTGCAGCTGAGGAGAGCAGCCCCCTTTATTTATATATATATATATATATATATATATATAGACACATTCAGCCATCATTATTAGGTTTGCCTTTACTGTAGTGCCTTGACCAACCGCGTTTTTTTGGCTATATGAAAGCAGTAGAGTCTCTTGCCGACTTCAATAGTATTTCTTAAATGAAGTCAGACGGCCCAGTTGCTAACCAATAACCACCATGGTGGTAGATATAAATTTTCTTTCCATGGTTTAGTTACCCACGTGAGTGCATTCCAAGTTCCAACTATGACATGATAAACCTTTGGTTGCAGGTGCCAGACTGTAGATCAATGATCTTTTCCTTTAAAGAAGCCGAGGGGCGGGTTATTCTCCTTACCTTAAAAGGGAAGCAAAAACTAGAATTGTAGCTTTTAATTTTAGATTTTTAAGGTTTAGGCCCGTTTGTATGTACGATAAAATAAAATGAAATAAAATTAAGTCTCAAATAAAGAAAAATTAGAAATGAAACAATGCATAAAGACGTAAACATCATTTTTAGTTTAAAGTATTCATCACGACATGGGCGTACAACGGTATGAATTGATAATATGTGGGACCTACCCTAAACAAAAGCTATGGTTATACAAAACTTGAGTATGATGCTTAGTTGTTTCTAGTCCCCACACTGTGAAGGAGGCAAGCACCCATTATTGTGATCTCTCATCCCAAAGCTGTCTGTGTCTTTATTTTTTATCTTCCGTTGATTCAATTCCCATTAAAGAGAATGTTATTTGATAGTCATTTTTGGACTTTCATCTTTAATTCCTTATTTTTAGCCACTTAAGGCATGAATTCTTTCGTATTTGATCCCTTTGCATTCTATACAAGCAAACAGGCCCTAATTAGCATCTTCTTGGTAAAATTGTGTGTGGTTTTTGCAACTTGTGACCAGGAGTAGCAAATGGGTAGGGTCAGATTGACGAGGCAAATCTACGGGTTGAAGTCCAACCCATATCTGACCTTCTTTGGAAACAGGTCTGGTAACTTCAACATCCACCAATTGCAAATCAACATGATCCAACCCGTATAAACTTGCATCCTATGTGGGCTAACCCATTTAACCCGACCTAACTTGTAGAAGCATAGCACAAACCCAATGCATTTCAATTATTAAGGCTACATTTGAGTTTATAGTTAAAAAAAAAAAAGCAAACACAAAGCTTGGCTCGTTCCCTGTAAGACAAAAACAGAAAATACTAAACCACCAAATGTTTAAATGGGTTTACGTACGCGGGTTGGCCTTGAACCAGCCCATTACAATGGATATGGTGGGTTATGTGCTCTAGTAGGTTGACCCTAATCTGACTCATTTTTATTGCGTGCAAGATTCTCGTGCCCTATGACCAACCTATGTACATTGTGGGTGAAATGATGATCAAATTGGTGGGTTGGGCTAGATCTGTTTCCAGCCTAGCATGTAAGTAAGAATATTACACTTACTTAAGTACAAAACTGCAATTTTGAGCATGCCCTAAATGAGAGGCACTGTAATGCAAAATCAAGACTGGTGCTTGGAGATTCTCTGTTTTACTTTTCTTCTGTTTTTTAAGTGGAGATTCTCTGTTAATGTTATAAATCCACCAATAGGTCTCACTTCCAGCCCTTTAAAAGTCAGAGTCTCACCATGAATTATAAGTTGGAAGGTTTTAGATTTAATTTTGACCATACCTTTTTATTTGGATTAAAAGTTATTTTGGATTTCTACAACTGCTATTATGCTTTTTCCACTTTCTGCTTAATATACTTTTCCCCGCTTAATATAGACTCCCATCTTTCCCTCTTCCTATATAAAATTCCATCTTTTTATGCATACCCGTGATTGTCACAAATATTAGTGCTAGTCACTTTTAATCTGGTGCGTAACTTTATACAATGACCAGCTCAAAGTGGGACTTGATTTCAGTAGATTGAAGCACGGGACCAGGATGGATTGACAATCCTGAGCCACAGGTGCTCAGTGAACCAGGGTTTCCAAAGCCGTTCACGGGCTCGGACATAGTTCATAGTTGGCACATTAAAGCCACTGTCCCACACACGAGGTTCATCCAAATTTTCTCTTTATAGATGTGAGCTTGGTTCTTCCTCCTAGCCACAAGAAGAAACAGAGAAACTTAAAAAGACCAAAGTCATTTCTAAACCAAGAACCAAATGGCTTTGATGCAAGAGAGATCAATAGAAGAAGAGATGGCAGCAATGACCGAGCCAGTGAGCCCATCTGGACAGTACTTCAACAGTGCCGCACTCTCTGTAAGCATTCTGGCTGTCTTGGAATCTGCCATCCCAATTGATGACTCCCCAACCATGACCATGCTCAAAGATGTATTCCTTCCAATCAACCCTCGCTTCTCCTCCATCATGGTACAATTTCTTCTTTGTAAGCTCCATTTTTGTTTTCAACCACATATACTATTGTAGTATTGAAAGGTATTGGTTTTGGTAGGATTGTTAATATGTAGAATTTTAGATAGTATGGGTTTATTTTTATTCAGGTGAAGGATGAGCATGGAATCCGGCAATGGAAGAGAGTGGAGGTAAAGCTAGAGGACCATGTGAACATCCCAATCTTCCCAGAGGGTCTTTCAAGGCAATCTTATGATGAGTATTTTAAGGAGTATCTTTCAAAGATAGCCAGGGAGAAGCTCCCACAAAACAGGCCCTTGTGGGATATCCACATAATAAAGTACCCCACAAGCAGTGCAGCTGGTGCTGTGGTGATTAGGCTTCACCATGCCATGGGAGATGGGTTCTCACTGATGGGTGCTTTGTTTTCATGTGTGAGAAGAGTAGATGACCCTTCTCTTCCTCTCACCTTTCCTTCTTCACAGTCAAAACCTCAGGAGCAGAAAGGTGGGGTGCTGGGGTTTCTGAGAAATGGAACTCGGCTTTTGTCTGTGATGTTCAACACCACATCCGACTTTACTTGGAGCCTTCTGAAAAGCAGTTTCGTGCAGGACGATATGTCGCCCGTGCGGTCGGGAACGGCGGGAGTGGAATTTCTTCCTATTACTATAGCAACTGTAGCCTTCTCTCTTGATCATATCCGACATGTAAAAGAAAAGCTCAGAGGGGTAAGATTGCTCTCACCACATTGTTTTTATTTTTAAGTTAATCAGTTGGGGGGGCCACATTTGAAATCTACACGGTTGAAAATGACTACCCCACTTCTTGTTTCAATCAGGGTCTGATTGGAACTGGGCCCACCAGAAGATGGATAGGGTGCAAAACCATTTGATTGGGGAGAAGATTTTCTCCTCATTGTAGGAGTGGACAACCAGACCGTCGCCAAAGTGGGACCGCCTCGGGATTTTGCCCATCCCAAGTGATAAATGGCACTGATGTAGTGATGTACAATCCACAAGAGTGCAGGAGAAAGTTTTCTGTGAATGGGGTCTCCTTTTTTCTCTTTTATTGTTATTTTGAATCATGGGTTTTATACTTTGATCAATTGATGGTGGGCTCAAATTTGCATTGTATACAAGGGCAATGGCCAATGGGATTGTGGCAAGTGGTGACCCAATCTGAAAAGAGGGATGTTTGCCTGCCTGATTATGCTAGGCAAGTATGTTTGTTTGGAACCATATAATAGGACCCATCCAATGTTCTTATCAAAAGAAAAAATTATTCATCCAATCTGACCCGACAGCAATAGGGAAATGATTTGACCCATTTTAAATGACTTCCGGTTTGGTCACTTCAAGGGCTTTGAAAAACAGGGCATTTTATCTTGAAGAAGTCCCACGGGACTCCGTGCGAGTTTTTTCTAAGCGTACTCCCGCGTGGGAAGAGACCCAGGATGAGGTAATACAACTCTTGGGGGTAAGGGAGGGTCCCTGTCCGGGATCGAACCCACGACAATCATGTAAGAATTGATGCCTCTTACCATTTGGGATTAGAGGCCGTTCTTTTCGTGCCAGAGTTTCAATGCGTGAATCTCGTTGTTTGAAAATTCTGCACCGCAAAGTACGGGACTCATGTAGGTGAAAGCTCTGGCTTTATTAATAATATATTTTTTAGTTTACAGGGTTTAGATTGGAGGACCCTATTACCTTAAACATGCAAGCACCATATCTACAATATGTATGTAAACTAGGTAGACTTGATCTCATGAGATATGGAAATAGGTTGTCGGTGGAACAGAAATGAACTAGGGCTCATGTGGGGCTCACCTGGCAACCCCAGTAGATCCAACCACTCAACAGCCCTTCATTAATTTGTATCACAAGTATAGACTGATGAGTTGGTTGGAGATTTGAAAATTTTATTATACTGTTCCTATTTTTTTCTTTTTTGGGATTTTATTTCTCTACAACTGATCTTCAGTCATGCTAAGTTTTTGGACCACTCCCTATCCATGCATAGACCTCTCCCTCATAAATATAAGTACGACAGTATCCAAGCCCTCTATTTGGTCTGGGTCCAAGCCCAACTCTTTAAACTAAAATGAGTATAATCCAAGGGCAGATGCCAGATCTGGTCCATGTCTCAGTATACTATGGCCTCAACCACCCACTTTATCCAGTCTCTATGTTATCCAGTCTCTATGTTACATTGAAAATTGTCATTGTATTAGTCATGTTCATTGTTCCAAGTGTCTTGAACGTAGTAAGCAGGATCTTGCTATTAAACATTCTCTTCATCCAGGGTTGGACGCCAGGCTACAGGCTCCTGAATTAGATAACAGCTGCACAAGCATCTACTATGAGCGCAATGGTATTAGCATTTATTTCTCACTAGTCTCTTATGCCCCCTTTTCAAATGTGGGATTCTAGAGTCACCTGAACATGAAAAACCAAAGGTGATTGAAAAGGGATTTTGGTTGTTTTGAAACACAAAAACCCAGTAGTCAATAGAAGAAAAGACAAATAACAAAATAAACTCATCCACTCTCAGCTATAGAGAAGCTGAAAAGTGAAAGGCTAAGATCTCAGTATTTTTGTTAGTTGACTAAATATTTTAGAAGGTGTGAAAACTGAATGGCTGGAATCTTACCATTAACATGAGAGTATCCAAGGAGTGGCCCATTAGATCAACAAATTGGGTAACTTAATCTAGCGTGTTACTCCCACTATCTACAAAAAGCCTTGGCAGACTGTTGTTTAGTTTGTAATTTTGAATCACAGACACTGACCTGGGCCTCCACAATCTACAAAACCCAGGGTAGTTATCAAATCAAATATTACAAAAGTTTAGCATTCCCTCTTCCTAAAAAAACTAACTTGATTGACCCTTGGACCTCTTTTATAATAGGAGTATACCTTACCATTGCACTATGTACTGATTTGCGAAATAAATAGAGACTCTGTTATCTAATAATCATTCTAGATATGCCCACATTTTACCTTATAGTTACTAAGATTAGGAGAGCTGATTATGTATTTGTTGTACCAGACTGTGAATGATGTGATCACAGGGATTGTATTCTATGGCGTACAACTGTATCTGCAAAATGTGAGCCAAGGAGCGGCCGAGAGCTCTCGTTTGACTGCACTCGTGTTGCTCAACACTAGAATGATCAACAAGTATCAGTCCCCTGAAGAGATGGCTGATCCCAACAGTGAATCCCCCTGGGGCAACCAGTTCGGTTTCCTTCATGTGTCTGTCCCACATTGTTCTGATACGGACAAAGTGAATCCCCTTGACTTTATCTCTACTGCCAAACAAGTAATACAGAGGAAGAGAGACTCTCTTGCTGTTTATCTCACAGGAAGATTACTAGAGACGGTTAGGAAACTCAGAGGTCCTGAGGTATGATTTTATTTGATCTTATACATTAGTAATATAATTGTCATCTAAGGAGGCATTTGCTTATAAGAATCTCTCACAGAACTTGTGTGTAAGGAATTTCTGGCAGTCAGTTAATGTTTATGCAGTTCCGGAAATTCCTTGTTTGATTGCGTGAATTCCAAAGCCTCAGCCTTTTGAAATATCACTTTCATAATTCTCCAAATGTTGTTCCCTCCAAATTATTGAAATTGTCTTGTAAAACTTAATAGTCAATATTATGAATTTGGAGAATTTAGAAGATTAAGAAAATGCTATTTCAAATTTGTTGTTTTTTAGAATTCAGTAATTTGATAAGGAATTCCTAGAATTTCACAAACTCAAATGGCCGAAATGCCGAATTCTAGTAAGAAATTCTTTTGAGCCAACGCCCAGTAATTCATTGTTTGGTAAGCGGATTCCTCACTGCTCTTAGAATAAAATCGCTCCTCATTAAAGATCTGTATAGCTGAGGATTTGTTAAGAGTCATATTCGGTAAAAGGTGGGGGAATCTATAAATTTGAGGATTTTATACCCCTTTTAAGCTGATGAGTGGTTGGACCCGAGAATCATTAAAAAAAAAATGATGAACTCATATAGCCCAAATCCAGGAGATTTTCAATTGTTTAAGTGTGAATTTTCCAGGACCCAAGTCCTTGGAGGATTTGATTTTATTTTTTTTTTTCATTGCCAAACGATTACATAAGAGTATGTGTGGTTGAGTAATTATTGTGACTCCTAAAAAGAAAATCTTCTTAGCTGGCGAAAAAAATTGGAACCTCCGCTGACATGGACAATTCCATTTCTGGATTCCATCACCTCTCGCCAAATGCCAAACCTACATAAATGAGTTTTGTCTCAGGATTTCCACTCCAAGAATAGGTTCCAAAGATATTGTCAACTAGGATCAATTCCATGAACAGGATACTTAGCATTATTTGATTCCTAACTGTATTCTCTTCTATTCTGGTGGATTAGAGCAGACCACTGCACAATACATCCACTCAACTCTGAAGAACACAAGCATGACAATTTCCAATCTGATTGGGCCCGTTGAGCAAATGTCCATAGCAGATCATCCTGTCAAGAGCTTATACTTCATGGTGGTAGGGGTCCCACAGGTATAAATAACCAGCTACCTATTACATCTGCATATGACATCCTTATCTTGTAAACTCAATCAATCTGCATTGTCTAATAGCGACTGATCAAAGGTGGGCCACACCTGACGTGATGCTTGAGCAACAATGACGACAGTGGTCGAATTGAATGAGGAGTATTGACTAAACATATACTCCTCCGACATCCATTTATTTATATTAATCCACCCCATCTGCTGCAATAAATGTCTTAAGTCATATGAGCCATTCATTTGTTATATTGTCCGCCGGCTTGTCTGATGGGCCACAGTGATGTGTTGACTGACTTGGAATTGGATTGCAGAGTCTTACAATAACAATGGTGAGTTACAATGGAGAGATGAAGATGGCTTTCGGGACTGAGAAAGGTTTTATAAATTCACAGTTACTGGTCTCATGCATGGAGAAGGCCTTTGCAAGGATATATGAAGCTGCTGTTGGAAAACCTCACCAGGAGTCCAACTGAGTTGAGAGTCTAATTTCCCAGTCAAGTTTCATGTGTTCATGAAGTCCAAATGTTTGTTGCTAGTTAATTAATTTCTTTGAGATACTGCCTATTGTGAAATTGAATTTATATATATATATATATATATATATATTAGTTATAATGGTGAATTCTTGAGCATTTCCTTAATTTCCTGCTGCAAATGTTTTGGTTGTCATTGTTGCTAGGCTTTATTTGTGTCAGGTGTGGTTTTTACTTTTTACCCACATGCAATTCGGGTTGGTCTTGAGTTGAGCTGACCTGACCCGACTCGACTTCCCTAACTTGCATTCTTACTTATGTCTTTCTTACATGAAAGAAGGTCCAAGTCCACTGCTTACCAAACCCATCCCAAACCAATCTATACATACGATCACAGGGTTAATACCCAGTAGTCAAGATCTAAACTTATGCTTAAGAAGGATGACTGCTAACATTCTCAAGCTGATACCATTGGTAATTTGAAATTACAACATTACCACATTATTCTCAATTTTTTTTTATATACTAATATTATCAAAAAAAGAATATTGAAGAAAACGGGATAGCCAATCCACCGGTATAGCTCAGTGACGAAGCACCTCGCCCTTTGCATAAACAAGCAAGGGTATTCTAGAAAAATCAATGAAATTAGATGTAATCTGTAAGATATGGTTAAGCAGAGAGAATGAATAACTCAAGAATTAGGAACATTGCTCATTATAAAAATATAATCATGGATCGATCTTGCAAGTTTTAAGCATCCATACTAGTTTTGCACCAAAACCAATCCAAAGCGGGTTTTAAAGCCTCACCATAGAAGATGGGGTACTCACTCCTAGACCGAATCCGACTTCACCAATCAAGTCACATGCACTTTCATGTGTTCATGAGAGGTTGGTTTATTGAAATTTATGAACTGTGTAAACTACTTTAACTCTGAAATAATAGTTTTTAAATGAAAGCAGTACAATTTTCTTGTTCTGCTCTCATGCTGTGACTAAAGAGCATTAACTGAAAACTTATATCCAGAGTACATCAGAGTATTAGCTAGGAGCCTCAAGACTCAGTGTTGCTCAATTTAATGGATTCCGGCCAACACCCTAGTCCTCCCTCAGTTGGCATTAATTTAAAGACAAAGGGCATGGAACTCATGAGAGCACCGCGCGTAAGAGTGGAGAAGACACCCGTGCTCGTGGGGAGGGAAGACTCGCACATTTAAAGAGGGAGAGACCAATGCATGTGTGAAAATTCCTTTAGGAGTTACTAGAATGGATTACTAGTTCTTAATTTAATCAAACAATGCAGCGGAAATAAATCAATCAGACAATATAAAAATAGCTATCTACCAATCACACACCACAAGAAGGCAGGCACAATATTTAACGTAAAAACCCTATCAAGGGAGAAAAATCACGAACTAGAAATCAAGAGTTCACGAACAGTTACAAGATATACTCACAAGCTCCTTTACCTCAGTCTGTACCTCGACCTAAGGACTGTAGTTATTCTTGCAAAAAATATACTGACACGATATCCACCGTGCCCCATTCTTCTTACTTAATCTCGTAGCACCTTGACAAACAAGATGATCAATCTTCTACAAGGAAGGTAGAAGCAGAAATGAATTTTAGAACAGTCTCTCAATGGCTCTAGAGAATAAACTCTCTACAAAATATCTCTGACTCAAATTAATGAGAGTAGTAGTGGTCTCTATGGTTACATCTAGGGTTGAGAGAAACACCTTATATATAGTCCCAAATTCGTGCCTAAGACTTAGTGTACAAGTATGACTCAAATTGGAAAACATAGTCTCAAAGGGAAACAAACTCGTATTAGAATAAAGACTTTCTTGTTTTCTGCACACCAGTTCGCTCGAGCGAACCCACCATCTGCTTGAGCGAATGAGATTCTGTCTCAGCAAAAAGGTTTCTGTCAGTGCATCTAAGTATTCTGTCATGCCTTCGCTCGAGCGGATGAGATGATCGCTCGAGCGGACCCCATTCTGATTGATCCAAAAACCTAGCACCAGCATGTTTTTTTCAGCTTTCTGAGTCATTCCAATCTTCTATCTTCAAAGACTTTTTCTAAAAAAGAATTACAACTCAAGAGATCCAGAGTTTTGTCCAACTAATGAATTTAGCTAACACTAAAAAACCTAACAATGTGGTCTAAGAACTCATATCTTGGCTCATGGAGCCCATGCAAGCTTGGCCCGCATTTTTGTGAAAGATACCCAAGTTCTCACTATTGTCCCTCTTAATTAGTTTTCTCTTCTCTTTTGGTAAATGCCCTTCTTAATTAGTTAATTGGTAGTTGGTACTCTTCATTTTCTTGACTCCATTCCTTTTTAGTCATAGCTTCAACAGGGTATTGCTTGTAAACGAAATGATGAAAGTTGCCTTTCACTTTGCCCATTTTGGAAGGAAGCTCCTTTCTTTTTACCATGCTGAATGCCCACTTCAGCGACTGAGTCAAATTTTCCCATGAGAATCACTTGCTGCTCCCCCATCAAATCAATAGGCCTGATTTTTCCAATGACTAGTATCCCACATTTATCTTGCTTCCGTGGGCCCCACGTAGTTAACCACGTGCCCCATTAAAGAAGCCGTCTTGGTCCAGACAGGGCCAATAAGGGGGTGCCACATGGGAGAGCTGTTACATCCCATCTCCTAAAAAAATTCTATCTCCTAAAGAAAATTCCTTCCCCAATGTAGCACACCCTGATTGGACCAAACAAGGATCCATCCAGATCCATTAAAGAATCAGCATGGGTTTCCTGCTTTGGGAGATGTAAAAGATCCAGTTTAAAAATTGACCTTAGAGTCAACACGGCGCCATCTCTCTCTCTCTCTCTCTCTCTCTCTCTCTCTCAAGCGTTTAAAACGCCGTTAAAGGAGATCTGTAGCCTGCATCTTCATCTTCAAGCAATGATGATATTTATTTTGAACATGGAAAGTTAGGAATCTGAAGATGAAAAGTGGGAACCAAACGATCCCACCATCAACCCATAAAATGTTCATGTAAATGGGCTTCAATGTAGAAGCACACTCGTAGAAGATTGTGTGGTTTGAAAGCATTTAATTTTTTTTTTTTTTAAATTAACCATTTTCTCTATCTAATATTCTCTCTAGTTTGGGTTAACAAACCCAGCCTGAACACAGCTTTGAAATTTTTTTTTTTTTTGGGGATGGATAATGAAACTCATATTAAACTAAAGAAAAGATCAATACAAAGAAAACCAAAAGAGCAAGAAAAGGTACTATAGCTTTGAAATTTTGGGTTCAAGTTAACATTTCAAACCAGAAAACATAAATGGATTGGATTCGGGTGGAGTCCATACATACCACTTAATCAGTCACTCCCTTAATCCAGCACAATCCGAGTTATTATACTTTAACCTGGCAACCTGACCCTAAGTCCTACACCACCAGATCCAATACAATTAATTTAGATATAATTAGGCTTGGCTTCTGGACATTATTGTACGTGACCGCATAACATATTATCATGAAGTGATATATGCCAATATATAATAATTAGATGCGAGTCAAGTCAATCATCTTAATTAGTATTTGGATCTATTGGCTCATCAGCCCTGAGAAAGGACCACTTAAGGCCTAGTTCTATGCATATATAGGGATTTTTTTTTTAGCAAATCAAATCCACCTAAGGCTTATTAAAGAGCCAACGGCTAAAGGATATGAGGGTAGAGGTGAAGAACTTAAAGCAGTGATTTAAGTGGGGGTGACGGATTCCTTTCTCATTTTCTCTATCAAATTCCCTTTAAGGGAGAAGTTATCTGATTATTTTTTTCATTATACACTTTTGATTATTCATTTTTAACCACTTATAGAAACACTAATCATAGGAATTCGATTACCTCGAATAAAGAGGCCCTAACAATGCATGGACGCATACCTAGTTTCATGGATCAGGCTCAATCGGGTCTTATGTTTGAAACAACACTTCAAAACCCAAGTTCGATCCGTTGTTAAATGCAAAATAAATAAATAATAATAATAATAATAATAATAATAATAATAAATAAAAAAAAGGCCCACACCACCCAAAACGTACATCCTCAACTACCACAGGATGATTATTAGTTTAATTATGGAAGTTGGCAGGTAATTAAAGGTGTTGGATCTAGCGTTGGTCAGTGGACGAATTAGAACTTTCCGCCTTGATCCATGGAATATTTTATCAAAATCCACCCCTTCAAATACCCACTTCCCATCTCTAAATCTCCAATCTCACACTGATAAGAGAGAATGACCACCTCCCTCCTTACCATTCTCTCTATCTTCATTCCATTAGCACTCATTCTACACTCACATGTTGTTGCTTTGGATGGGGAAGAAGATGAGGTGTATGTTATGGACGATCACTTCCTCGGATTGAACGTTCGATCAGGGAGTCGCTTCCTTACGAACAAGATCAAGAAGGGTGCACATTGCGATGCCTCGGCCAACAACATCTGCTCAGGGATGTCGGTGAACAACGGCACGGGGCTTCTCCAATGCTGCAAGAAGCATTGCCGGAACGTGCTAGGTGATCGCAACAACTGCGGCACCTGCAGCCACAAATGTGGATTCGGGCAGCTTTGTTGCAGTGGAAAATGCACTGATATTGCCTACAATGTGGATCATTGTGGTAAGTGTGATAAGAAGTGCTCCAAAGGAGTAAAATGTGAGTATGGGGTTTGTGGGTATGCTTGATTTTGTTGGTGCATGTGAAGGGAATGTAGATGACCAGTTGAGTAGAGAGAGAGACAGAGAGAGAATAAGTAGCAGTACTAGAACATGGGAGATGGGCTAGGTACAACAAGTACAGTGATTAGTATGGGGTGTTTCACTGGTGAAATGAGGTTGTGTTTGAGTATTTTCACATATAAGTGTTCTATTCCTATCATGGTTATACAATTAGGTCTGTAAACTAAAGTTCTATAATCAATAAGTGAAAAATGAATGGCTCATGGGATGTTTGCAAGGTCTAACTTTTTTGTTAAATGATGGATATGGGGCATTGGGGTGTTGTAATTAACAAGTCTTTTGGACAGTCGAATGTTTCTAATGTCCAAACTAGGTGGAGCGTCAATCTATCATTCCTTCACTTTGACATAAGGGCTTGATTATATGCATGGAAGTGAATTGTAGAATAAGTTGCAGCAAAATTTATTGAAAGTGGTGAGAAGTGAAGTATATAAGAAGGAATTATTATTAGACACTACTCTCTAATATTTAATTTTACTATAGTAGTGGTTGGGTATTCAATTGTAATCTCCCCGTAATTCATTTACAATAAAGGGGAGATTGTTTGATGGTCATCTTATAATATTGATTTTCACCTTCTTGTATTTTTTTTTTTTCAGTTTTAGAGACGTTTAATAATACATTTTCTAGGATTCTTAGGAGTTCAACTCCATGCAAACAAATGACCCGTAAGCGTTAAAAAAATACTAATTAATCCAATGAGCATAAGCTTAATTGGTTACAAATGAATGATCAATAGTGCTCCTTTCCAGTGAATGGAGCACCCTGGGAAGAACCCTAGATGATAGATTGAGCTAATTTAGGTTAGGACATTTTACCATTACTCCTCGAATGTAATAGCATAAAAAACGAGTACCATCAAATAATATCTCATTTAATGGAAACTGCGTTAAGGGAAGATGAAAAACTAATACCTAGCCATCACTCTTGAAATTCAAATCATATAACAGTGAAGGTCCCATTTACGTTGATACATTTATCTCCATCGCTCACCTCTCTAATAATCCTTTGGCAAAATTGATTTGAACTTGAATTCTTTAAGTATTGTAAGTTTTTATTTGTAAACTCATGTGCCCGTCCAGGTACTGTAAGTAGGAATTGAAGAATGAAATTGGTTTGGATTTTGCATACTTGGTCACTTGTTATTCATCTTAAATCAAGCGGCTAAGATTGTCTTCACAAGTTGGCTTTAGAATATGACCCAGATCGGTAGGGGCCCTAGAGAAGAAATGGCTTGGATCTTCTTGCATGGATAATAGAGTGAGGTCAATCAGCATTTCTCTCACATGGGTAACAAGGGTGTGTGGCATTGTGCCAGCGACCACCCAGTCTCAAATCTCAACTAGCCTTTGCTGCCAGGTACAATTTCGAGACAAGTAATCAACGTTTGAAGGGCTGGCATTTGCTATTCACATGGAGAGAGAAGGAGAGGTCATATATTATTTTTTTTCTCAATGTTGCATATACACTTCTCCCACTATCTAATTTCATATTTTGTGTTTTTCTAATATAATATTTTTAGAAGAAAAATAATTAAATAGAGAAATAAAACTTGCTTGAAATGTATAGCTTGAGATAATAAAGATATCCGATTCTCTAATTATCTAGAAGTTATGATTCATATATGTACAACATTATCCTACCTACCCTTCTCAACCGGCGAGCAATCTTAGATTTATATGGTTAACATTAAAGTGAGAGAAGCCATTTTGTCGCCCTCACAAGTACCTATTTAGATGGAAGCCGGTACTTCATAACTATTCACGTGGAAAGTGATTTCCCCAATGCAATATCATAGGTTAATTCAATGGAGATCAGCCTTTGGAAATTTCAGTTCTACTTCAATGAGATAAAGTTTTTATCTTTATCTTCTCAAGTGGTCTTTTGTCATATTAACCCATCCGCCAATGGTACGGCTGATGCATTAGCTAAACAATGGGTAGATAGAGTAGTCCCTTTGGAAGCATCTCTTTTGTAGTTATTTTGCATTTGGTATAATTCTTTTATATATATCCACGCATGGTTTTTAAAGTTTTTTTCTTTTTCCTGTTGTTTGAATTTTCATCTGTTAATATAATTCTACTGTTACTATAAAGAAAATTAAGCAAGGGGTTTTTTATTATCTTTTTAACGATGACATGTGGTAGAGTTTGAGGAGTGCGTATACTTGCACTATCAGACAGAAGAGGGCATCTGTGATTGGTCTTTTAAATAACTAAATTCATTGAAGTTGCTAACAATTCAGTAAATGTCATAATACAGATGGTCATATAACTTTGTTGCATTGATATATAATTAACCTATTTCATGATGGGCAATTAATGAAAATATCATATATATAAACCTAATTTTTAAAATTTTCTTATATTTTATTCGAAATAGTGATCCTCACAGAACCACTAATGTGTCTTAGTTTAAGAGATATTCTTAGGATCTTGAGCTATAACTTAGCTAGTTAGGACATGGTGGGTGAAGGGGAATGCATGTATTCAAATCTCCAATGTAGAATAAACTCTCTGTGAAAAATAAATAAATTTAAGACAAGTTTGTGTGGCCAGTTTTCTGCTGAAAAGTGAGGATTGCAAAAATACTTTTTCTCGTTATATAGTATAATCTATATTTGGTGCAGCTGCTTTTTTCGAAAAATAAAAAGTGTAAAAATAATCTAATTTTTGGGAATTCCTTGGAAAAGCTTTTCTTAGAGGGGTTGGTTTTTTTTATTTTTTTCCCATTGGAAGAGAAAAATGTCAATGGAAATAGCTTTCTTGAGATATACACAAAACGTGGCCTTAAGGGCATGTTTGGTAACAGAAGAGATTCCTTGCTACTGGTAGAATTGGGCTTTGCTCATGATTCATTAGAAACCAAGTTTGGCTACCACAAGAAAATCAAGAATGATTTATTAAACTCATGTTTGGTAAGCATACCAAAATCCATAGAAGCTGATGGATGTTTCCTTATAAAAACAATCATGACCCATGCACCTTGGATCAACATGACATGGCTAGGACTGGATTGTGCTAGATGGTGTGGTGCCTCCCCAATTTCCACCTCTAACCCGTTTAGCATTTTACTTTTAAAATAAAGTGGAATGAAGTAGAAGAAAAAGAAAGAATAAAATATAAGTGAGTTATGATGCTATTTTATTTTTAGTTGTTTGTGAATAAATATTTCTGACTTTTTGTATGAAAAAATAGAGATTTTTTGTCTTTTAGTAAATAGATGTAGTTGTTTTTTGACCTTTTTTTTTGAAAAAAATAAAAAAAATTGTGGTAAAAAATATTTTTAATTTAATGTTTAACTTTACTTAACTTTACATGACTTTTCAATTAAAATTACCAAACGTAAGGTACATCCCACGGGTTGTAGTTGGATCCTTTTTCACCTGACATTTGGGCCCCGTACATACGTGAAATTAAACATGTCCATAGAAAACCGTAAACTACACTCTTCTAGAAGAACATGTGAGACCTGAGTGTTGAAAAGGACTCCTTTTCCAGTGTTGTGAGTATATAATTGACTTTAAACGACGGCTTTTGGCAGTCGTTTATCCATACCTTATCAACTAAAACGACAGATGATCAACCGCTGAGAAGTGAGAGCCATTAAAATCTAAACGACAGCCACAACTGTCATTTTTCCCTTATCTTTAAGGTCGGAGATTTGCGTCTTTGACGTAGTGTCGTTGTTGGGAGTCCCTACCCAAAACTGTACTGATTAGTGAAGATGTTAACATGTGCTAAGGTGGTCGCCGGGACCAATTGAAATTGCCTAACTGATAGTCAAAAATACAAAAATGCTTTTCACATAGTTGGGTTGGGTTGGGTTGTCCTCCCAGTGCTAACTGGTTTCACATATGAAGTCACAGCCTTGAAAATGATGCCCAAGTAGGTGGGCCTTGGTTGATCACAACCTGTTCTGACCATTTCTCCACTCAAATTTGAAGTTCACTCTGAGTTGGGTGCCATTTTATGCTCTGAATTGGGTGCCATTTTGTGTTCTATAGCTTCTTGTTTATCACATCAGTTTCACTCTCTCTATGGCAATTTAGCTGATAATTAATGGTTAGTGACATTCCATGACTTTTACTTGAGAGACTTTGCAGGTGTATATTATCCTATTTTACAACGGACTGCTAAATCAGAATAGATGGAAGAGTTAAAACAACGAAGGTATCCCACTTTCCCCAATGGTATTAACTCATTGAGCCACGCACTCACCCCACAGGTGCACCTGATAAATCTAGGGGAACTCAAATACGTCACCACTCTGGGGAGCAAACCCCCACCTTATGCAAAGGAGGCAACACCAAGGGTGTCATGTAAAAGTTCATAATTTTTATTTTATTTATTCAGTTTTTAGAGTCGAGAACCCAAGCACCCCTTGCCCATTATAGGTGGGCATTGATGTTCGGAAGGGTGCGCATTTGTGCGATGAGACAATACCATGATGAAGAGGAAATTGTTTTGATTTACGTACAGCTATTGTTTGTTGTTTAATGTGAAGCTGTTTTTCATAAGAGGGAAAAACAATGAACTGATTTTTCTTTAGAGGGAGGACTTCAATCTCCTATGAGAGGGGTAAAAATGTAATTTCCTCTCTTCCATGGAACTTTTCTAAGAGTTGTAAGTGTGGACAATTTCGGACATTGGTATTAGATCATGTCTCAGAGTAATTTTTAATTCTTATTTGAATGCTTGAATTAACCTCCAAGTGAAGCCACTTTTGACTTTTAAGATTGTAAGAACTCAGCTTCTTGAATATTGTAATATTCTTGAGTATTTTGGAAATTACTTGAGGAAAAATATTTGAAATCTTCATAATCCCCCCTAAGTATGAATTCTCAAAATCCTTTAACCAAAGGTACCCTAACCAACTGAACTATAACGGAAGATCATGGTTCTTGATTTCACACACCATTAAGTAGTGAACGGGACCTGGGTTGCATCTAATATTACCTTTTGACTTGATGATGATCATCAGCGTCATTAGAGCACCGTCCCCGCTATGTTTGGGTAGGCTATGTGAATCCCATTTTTCCATCTCGTTCCATCCTGGGTTCAATACTAGGACAAATTGCATTTTGTTAAAAACCCAACTCTTAGTACTTTCTTCCTAATATTATTTCTACAAGAGCCCCGCACAGCCCTTGCTCGGAATTTGACGTCTCTCTCCTAAATTTTGTATGGACGGTTGGGAATTGAGAACCCTAGGCATTCCATTTGAATTAAACCCATTCAATTCAAAATATTCTCAATATGGAGCTATCAACCCAATTGCAACAAATGAATGAATGAGTCAAAGATCAGGACATAATTTGACATTGGGTTGGGTTCAATTATAACCCTACGTACAAGTAATGGATAGGGTTCAAGTCTTGAGTCTATAATTATAGAATAGAGTAGTAAAAACCAATCCCCATTTTCCACAATCAAAGAACATGGTTCTTGAGGTGATAGAATACAGTAGTAAAAACCAAACCCCATTTTCCACAATCAAAGAACATGATTCTTGAGGTGATGCATATGCACATGTTGAAAAGTTGGCCGGCAGTAGGTTAGGGGGTTGCAATCTCAAAGGGTCAGCAGTGGGTCGTCTGAAAAGATAAAAGACTGTTTAGATGGATTTCATTTCGTCAAGAGGCTTGAAAGTGACACATGTCCAAAGCTGCGTGTCCACCTACCACTTCCTTTCACACAGTATTTTCGTCATGTCGTTTTCATATTTCACTGTTACACCTTATCTCTTGGAATGTGAAAGCCAAAGCTGCATTTGCTGCCCCACTCTCTCCTCTTCTATAGCCTTATCTTTTTTCTTGCAATGCATTGAATGCACCCTATCTTTTCTCCTGTTCCCTCTTTACTTTTGTCTACACTGGACTAGACAACAACACCAGCCACTGCCACAAAAATTATCGTTCAGGGCAGGATAGAGTCCCCACCAGCTGCTTGAGTCTTGAGTCCGGATCCTCTCATGTCTCTACCATGCACTTCATGTGACTAGTCACTAGGCCGGAGGAGTGGAATTTTTTCAGTGGAGCCCAATTATAAAAAGAAGAATCTGAAATGCTCAAAATGATGGCATCTCCTTTGGTCATATAGCCTCAACTTTTTACTTCAATTAGTATTGTTAACCATGATTAATAATGTATAAGATTATACTAATCATACTATTAGTCACATGCTCATCTTATAGTGGGATTAATTTCTATTGTAGTAAGACTTTGAGGGTTTGTCATTGAAGGGATAGTATTCATTTTGAGTGGTTTGAATTTACAGGGTATTCTACGGATCGATGAGACCTTACTAGTTGGATTGGCCATGGTTGCAAAAGAATTATCGGCAAAGAAACTGGAAAAGACTAATTTCTCTTAAGGGCATGTTTGGAAAACTGACAAGAATCCTCTATTTAGAGGTATTCTTTGATCAGTTAGAAACAAAGTATCTTTGAACAAGACTTAATGGGGAAAAATCCAAGTTTGGTAACTAGAGGCTATCTGTGCTATGTGTCATCCAATGGTAATAGTTCTTTTTTTTGTTTTTTTTTGCAAATTTCTCCTACTCCATGAAAAATCAAGCCTTGCGGTTTCACCCCATAACGGTTTGAATCATGTAAGTGGGGCCCACAAGAATAGAAAATTGATATTTTAGGGTTTGGACTTATTCACAAATATCTCAAAATCCATGCTGGATCAATGACTGAAATCTGACCGTCTACCTGTGTTTGGGCTTTTGGAAATGATGCATGGTTCATATCATGATGCTGGGGCCCAAAGGAAGCAAAAAATTGAAAAAATCGAACTGCATAATCATCCCGATTTTTGTACTGTGGCAGCTCAACGGTCTAGAATAAGTAGTCATTTTCTCATTATCTATGGTGAATCACACTACAAAATTTGACCGTGTAGCTATTTTTGGCCTTCTTGTGAGAATTATCGGTTTAGATATTGTAAGGGCCCCCCCACACAAAAGTCCGGAAATCATGATCTAATGGTTTGTTGTTTTGAAAATATCTAAAAAAACTATGAAGAATCAATGGTTGATATTTGATCATATAGCCATTTTGGGCTTTTTAAAACTGATTAACGGTTCAGATCATGATTGTGGGACCCACAAAATAGATTTCCAAATACAAAACAGGTAACCTCTAACCTACTGCCTACTGGTACTCTTTCTTTCTCTTCATTTATTTTCAAGGTCGTACGGGGGAGGTCGACGTTGGGATTAGTCGGACGCATGGACATAAAGATTCTTAGCTTTCATTTCTCGTGCTTTACCAAATAAGGATTTTCTACGGAAGCACGGAAAACGGGCGAGGAGTCCGCTGAGCGGACGGTTACCAAACGTCCTCTTAAGTAAAGAAAATTATGGTGTATAATTGTGTTTTATTTAGAGGATTGACGTCGTTTAAATTTGGTTTGTCTTTTTTCTCAAAGAATGGTGCACATGCGTGGCATCATTGCTTGTGGGCTTTGTTACTGTAATGTGCCATTTGATTTTGCATTGCATTCCTTGTTGGAAAAAAGAGGAGCAATGGGACCATCTCTTTGATTCCTTTGGTAGAACGCCCATTTTCTACTGCCTACATTCCACTAGCTTGCCTCCATCAACAATCATTTAATTGTAAATTAAGTTAGTATGTATTTCGAATATTTGTAGCTATATGGTGCATGAGAAAGAAAGTTTGGGTTTTCTCATTCTTTGCATGTATATATGAGGAAAATGAACGACCACAGAAATCCTGGTGGTGATGATGCAAAGGAAGTAGAAGATAAAGAACCAGTGACTAATTACTTGACTTCCCAATCATCTCCCAATAAATGTCCAAAATAATAGTAAGATATCCAAAATAATAGTTCCTTGAGTCCAGATCTCCTATCACAATTATTATACTTTCACCGTGAGTGAACCAATAACAGTCCACCACGTCATCTAAAAATTTAGGTGATTTTGAAGTTAAAAAGTTTAAATCAAATGAAAGAAAATCACCTAAACTTTTGGATGATGTGGCAGATTGCTATTGGTTCACTCACGGTGAAAATATAACAACTATGATAGGTGATCCGAACTCAAGTTCCTAACATATCTAATTAAGTAACATACTAAAAGAAACTTCTAATAAAAAAAAAAAAAAAAGAAAGAAAGAAAGAAAAGAAAAGAAAAGAAAAAAAGCATGAAGTGTAAAATATTTATGCATATTTGATGATTTAATTGATTGAGCACTAAGAAGTTCAATCTTGTGTAATAAACTATTGGCAACCCCAGAGCCAAGTTCCACCAAATGAAAGGCGATTTAACTATGATCACCATTCTATCAAATAAACAATTTGTAAGGGAAAGAACCATGAATTGTAGCTTACTATTTATATTGGTAGTCAAGACTGGTGTGAGCACAGAAGAGTTTGTTGGCCATCTATCTATAGAAAAGAATTTAAATCAATTTTATTAGTAAATTCCATCTGAAGAGGTTAAGAAAGGGCCAAGTGTAGCACAGTTGGCGAGGAACACAGTTCAAGAATCGGATGTTGCGGACGACGCTCTCTTTTTAGGGCCACTTGGCTGGGCAAAAACTTCGCTTACCCGGTGTATGACGTAGGTAGGTAGGCAGGGACTTACTGTGCCAAAGGAATGGCCTTGGATAATTTCTTAAAAACTCAATTTTATTATTTAACATCTTCACTTGACCATATACGCATCATCCAAACAAAAATCTTAGATCCGCCATTGTGAGAGGGAAGTCATGCAATCCTGTCGTCTTCTTTGTTTGCTCCAAATTGAATTCAGTTGTACGTTCCAAAATGAAAAAGAGTGTACGTGAACCGATAGGAAAGAACACTGTAAATTTCTAAAGAAGGAAGCAACATTTTCCACTGAACACTCGCATGAGACAGATGAGACGAGTTGGAATCCATAGATTAGAATCTGAGATATGAACAAAACGATCAATCATAAGATCTTATCACTAATACAGTAGTATGTTCTGGTCACCACGTTTAAATCAAGCAAACTACCAACGTCCCTACAAGATAATAATCAAGAAAAATAAAGGTGTGATTAGTGTTGTGATCCACAGTTAAAAGCCTTCCATGTGCAACGCATGTAGAACTTTATGACTTTCATGAAATATAATGATCCATTCAAATCGGGTGGATTAGTTTCAAAGCAAAGGTGGGCTCCCATTAATCTGTTGGACAGATTCAAATGAATTGCTTTCATGCTCATCAATGTTGTAAATTACATTTTACTTACCGAGGGTTACACCATTCACTAAAAGGTGCCTGAGGTTAATGATGGACGCTGCACTTTATATGCCTACTTCTCGTGAATGTTTTAGATGAATGACCATCTTAAGGGATGAATTAATCGGTTTGAACATGGCCTAGAGGCGTGCACGATATGTATCAATCTGATCAAATGGTTTTGAGCTTTAGTTTTAAGCATTTGGGGGTATGTATGTTGTTTGGATTACAAGTCTGTACGAATTAAGTACATAAAAATTTATGGTCAAGTAAGCTACACAGAAGGATTATTAAATTATCAAAGGGCCGAGGTGTGTGCGATAAGAGGTAAAGTGAGGGTCAGAGATATAAGGCACGGCGCAAGCAAGAATGGACTTTTCATGGATTTGAATTAGGAGATGATGACTCTGTAACCCTAATTATTTCCCATTGGGGTTTTTTTTTTTTTTTTTTTTTTTTTTTTTTGGGGGGGGGGGGGGGGCGCATTCTATCACAACCGTGACATTAAATTTACATTAAATTTGCATTATATAGACAATATCCAAGGTAAATTTACAAAATGACCTCAAATTATGGGTTGTGTTTTATCACAATGGTGACAATAAATTTTGCACTGTATAGAAATTGAATTACAGATCAATATCCAAGGTATTAATGGGCTTCTTTTGGAACAATTTATACCTTTATTAAGAATAGGTACATCAATGGTACAAAACCAGGCACGTGGATTAATAATAGCCATGTAGTCCTCTTAAACATTCACAAGAAAGGAGCATGTCATATGAATAGGAGCTAGCACGCAGTTTCTGCATTTAAACCGTGCGAAAACTCGAAATAGGATCGTAAGATAATTTTGCAAAATTGGTCGGTGGCACCAAGTCAGTCAAAAAGTCAGCGGGACACGGCTCCAAAGAAATTTATGTAGTGTAAGCCTGTAAGGTCTTGGGTGGTCCTCTCTCGTGACCTTCAATTCTTCAATTTGTATGACTTTGCCAGTGCATTTGCTTTTCTCTCTCTCTCTCTCTCTCTCTCTCTCTCTTCCGTGGAAATAAATATCAGGGAGTTGTTGGAGGCTGTTGTATGTTTTGGGGAGGCCTTGTAAGAAAAATGGAGAAGTCCCATCCCTCACCTAAAATGGATAGGAAGACTGCAGAGAAGATCAGAAGAAACCAAATGAAGGAGCTGTATTCCAAGCTCAATTCTCTCATCTCAAATCACCATTCAAGGGTATGTTTTACTCTTTTATCATAAACAACAAAAAGGGGCATTATAAATCTATCTCTCTCTCTCTCTCTCTCTCATGCAAATGTTCTTGCATCTCATGATATATATACATCTATCTGGTTTATTTCTAAGCCAAGGATCTTAAATCTTTTCCTAGTATACGATCAAGATAGAGGAAAGAGAGAGAGAGACTTCTTGTTATGTGACCCACCTGCATTTTGGGTGTATGTTTTAGGGTGGTGGGGTGGTGGAGAGAGAGAGAGATGTCCACACACTAATCCTGTGGGAGCAAAAACTGTGGTCGTAGGTGCATAACCAATTTAAATAATGCCAGTAGTTGCTCCATGAGATAACGAAATTGTCGACAACCAGTCACTACTCTCTTTAATCTAACCACTTCTCTTTTTTTTTTTTTTTAACAAGATCTGAAAGACCCCCAATATAGGGCTTCGGTTGTTTCTTCCAATCAGGATGTAGACAAGTCTCTCTCTAGTAGAGACTCTACCAGATATAGATATATGTATAGATATAGATGGAGATATGGATAGACACGTATGTTCATGTGGTGTGTGTGGCGTGTCCAAGTAACTCCCAATCAGGATGTAGACAAATCTCTCTCTAGTAGAGACCCTACCAGATATAGATATATGTGTAGAAATAGATGGAGATATGGATAGATATGTATGTTCATGTGGTGTGTGTGGTGTGTCCAAGTAATATTTCACTGCCGTTGAATTTTGGGCTTCTGTGTAGCTCCCAGAGATTGGGAGAGAGGGCTTCAGTTTTTCCCTCATGAGATTGAATTATAGTCAAGACGCCCTCTCCACATGAATGCTAGACTGAGGCACCATGTTGAGCATTTTCGATTTTGTTCACATGATATAGTAACTTTCAGCCTCAGTTTAAGGTTTCTAAGATGATGATTTCTCAAGTGTTTTCTTTGCTCCTTGCTCCCTCTCATTCCTCATTTATCTCTCATTCCATCTGTTTAAAGAAGGCGAATTTTATTGTATTCAAGAGACAAGTAAAAATAACCAAAACTTATCTAACATCAATGTACAATATTGATCTCTCTCTTACTACGTTAAATTTGAGTGTGTGGGAATGAAATTGCAAAGAAAGAATAGAAGGCAATCAAACTAAACATCCTCACAATCTTTGTGGCTTAATCCTTTTTGTTTAGGTTTGTTTTTCTGAGTTTTGCATTCCACCAAACCCTCTTCTACTATGAGGTCACGCTCACGATGGCTCTTTAACATGTCTTTTCTCAAAGTTTCACCCTAAGTCTAAATTGGTCTCCCTTTGTCCTGGTTTATTTCACTACTAACCATTTAACATGTCATACTCAGGCTAATTGGAGTCTTATTTGTATGTTGCATGTTGAGGTCAACGTCCACCCTCGCTCTTGAGCGGTCATAATTGTGATCGAGCCCTCGCCCTCACCATAAAACCATTGTTGTGTCGTTTCCTATTACCAATTAGTTTTGGGATTAGTGGTAGCTCAATGGGGTGTAAGATCCTACAAGTGGTATCAGAGCCTGGTAGGTCGGGTGTTCGAATCACGGGATACGCGTTTTGCGAGTTGCGCAGCAAGAGTCGCGGCGGGTGTGCCGTTGAGGGAGGGATTGTTGAGGTCAACGTCCATCCTCGCTCTTGAGCGGTCATAATTGTGGTCGAGCCCTCGCCCTCACCATAAAACCATTGTTGTGTCGTTTCCTATCACCAATTGGTTTTGGGATTAGTGGTAGCTCAATGGGGTGTAAGATCCTACATTGCACAACTCATTACAAATGCTATATATTCTTTGATATTTCCTCTATTATTGAAGTTAACTGGTGGGTCTTCCCTTGTCCTACTCTTTTTTATTTCCTTTCTTCTAACTCTACTCATTTTGTCTTAGCATTCGCATCTCAGCTACATTGTATTCTAAGCCCTTTACATTTCTTTTTTACTCATTGACCTTGACCTTCCTATATAAGAGCAGGTCTAAATGTCATCTTGTAAAAGAGGCCCTTCAATCGAAGTGACAGCCGCACAATTAATCTTATCTTCAATTACAAATTACAGGCTACATAAATATTCATATATCTCTTTGTGTTTTTCATCATTTCATATGTTATATTTGCTTTCTAACCATATAAATCTATCTACAAATGAATTTATGCGTCCAAGCATGTTACTTTCCCACCTAATGGATAAGTGTGCTTGCAATGATCAAGACACAAATTGACCTACAACTAAAAGACTTGATCTACTCAAAATTTTAAAAGTACCACCCATTCTTATTCATCTTTCTTCTTATTTTAACGATTTTTTTATTTTATTTTTGCACATAGAATTTTTAAAGTCTCTCCTATTTTTAAAGTCTCTCAATAGAAGTCTTGCCACTTCAGTTATCTCTATTCTGCCTCTTTAACCTCAGTTTTCCAGCTTCATTTCAACAAATGCTTGTCCCCTCTTCTCTATATTCTTCATCCCTAGAGCATCTCTTGGGTTTCCCTATTTATTTCGTTTGCTCAGATTCTTCCTTGCAGTAATTCAAACCTGGATCAATTTTGTTCTTTACAATCTTCACCTATCTCCTCTTTCCTATGCTTTCATCAAAGTGTTCATTTTCTAAAGGCGCTTTCCAATTGGAGATCTTCAAGTTATATACTTTTTAATTTCCTTTCTTTCGTGGAGGTATTTTGTCATTGTGCATTTGTTAAATTATCATTTGCACTTTGAATCAAGATATCTACTATTGAATGGCTCTCATTGGCATCTTCAATGATTCTAATAGCTAATGAATGATAATCAGTTTGCCTGTGTATCTCTTTACTTGCACATCCCCAGTAGAAGTAAATATTACCAAGATTTGAGCCTGACCATAGAATTTTACCTTGAACATTTTTATATTTTCATACATATTATCAAGTTTAAAAGTTCTCATGTTGACAATTGTTGTTGTTTTTCTTAAAATGAGGATCAAGTTTTAAAATGGAAAAATAATTTTTTTAATATTTTCTTATTTAACATCATTACTTCGGTATTAATATTAGTATTCAACCCTTGAAGATGGGCTTTCCTGCTAGTTGCCAGAGTTCAATTGGAGTTATCTATGAAGGTTTAATTGCAAGTTTTTCATCTTGTCATTACCCAATACTCCATGCTTTCAAATTGTGGCCGACTTGAAATACAAGCAAATTGAGAAATGTTTTTACTAAAGATAAATTAATGAGTTAGCAAGATGCTTCACTTGGCCCTTCTAACTTAAATAAATATTTTTTAAGTGTGGCCAGGAGGCTCCAATGCTTTCAGATCAGTTGGGTGAAGCGGCAAACTATATAAAATCTATGCAAGAAAAAATAGAGAATATGAAAGAGAGGAAGAAGCATCTGGCCGAAACCAAAGAAATAGATAAAAGTACGGACAGTGAAATGATGGATTTCCAATTGCCTCATATTGAAATTCAAGATCTTGGTTCTGCCTTGGTGGTGCTTTTAATTTGCGGGTTGGATAATCAGTTTGTGTTCTACAAAACCATTCGCATTCTTGAGGAAGAAGGTGTTGAGGTTGTGAATGCTAGTTTCTTTGTTATGGGTGATAAGGCCTTCCACACTATACATTGCAAGGTAAATATTACCTCATATGTTTTATCAAATTGTATTCCTACTCTTTTATTTATCCCAATATGTATTTCATCAAGGACCCATTTGTTTGCATGGAAATTGAATTATTTTGAATTATATAAAATCTTCTCTAATCGCACATAGCTAACATTGAGGAAACAAAGGTGAAGAACGCTAAAATTGAGGAAACAAAGGTGAAGAACCACAAATTGCCATCAATAATGTCCCCTTTATTTGCAAATGATTATCTAGCGATCACCCTAGTAAATCAAATCCTAGAAAAGTCACTCACATCTACATTACCATCTTAAACCCTTCACCTCTCACCTCTTTATTAGTTCTTTGTTAAACCCATTTTACCTTGTATTCTTAGGACTCAATTCCATGCAGACAAAAGGTATTGAGGGCTTGCTTATATTAATTAAAGAGGTGAGGGGTGAAGGGCTTAAACTGAGGATATATGGGGGTTTTAGTTGAAACTTTAAAGACAGGCCGCCATTTTGAATTTTTCTTTGAAGGAGAGAGAGGTTGAAGTTCCCTTGTGGATATCTACTTTTTTGCATCTTTGATAGAAGAAAAATTGCGTATAAATCTTAGGAATTCAAACCCTACTAAATGAAAAGGCCACATGAGGTTGAAGGAACTAATTTTTTGAATTCTCCTTTGCTTTCCTTTTTCTCTCAGATTTTGAACTCTGAAGATGATTTTGAGGCTGCAAGGGTATCAGAGAGATTATACAAGCTTGTCCATGAAAGTTCTGATAATCTTTGAGTGCGTAGGCCTTATCATGGATCTTCAGTCGAACATTTCGATGACTTCTCTACCTGTCCAGTTTGGGATTTACAAATCAAAATCTCGATGTACAAAGTATCAAAAATGTTGTGTGCAAATTACTTTGTACTTGTGTTGGAACATGGAAGAATTTGAGCTAGCTGTTTTATATTGTTCTGCATTGCATTTCTACTACATGGAAAGCAGCTTTTCAATAATCTTATTGTTATGCAGGAGCCATTTTTTCTGCAGGACGTATTCAGCTTTCACAAGGAAATTTGGGGTGAGACTGGATGTATAATCTGGAGTCCTAAAACTCTACGAATTTTCTTAAGGCCAACAGGAGTATACACCATAGTTTCCTTGTTCGTAGTTCAATTAATTTGCATTCAAGTTTGCAATTTGTAAGTAATTCACGACTTAGCTAGATCCAAAAACTCGAATTAGTAGATTCATTTCATTCGCTTCTCTATTCGTCTGATTTGGAGTTTGAGTTAGACAAATTCAATGATTCATCTGCCATGCTATAATTTGATCACTAGGGCCCAAATCTAAAACCCAAATTACTAAAAATAACTATGCTTTACATTTATTATGGGCAGAATTTTACTTCTATGAGACTTAGGCCCACAATCGGAATCATTACGTGTAAAACCCATGGTTAAAAAAAAATTAAAGTAAAATCTCTTGTTTACTAGTGATCAGTCTAGGGTGCATTTGTGCAGCAAAAACAGCAGGAAATTTGTGGTTTGAGATTCAAATTTTCATGCCTATTTTTTCTCATTTGCGTAATGCAACTGTAGTATCCTAAGAAAACTTTTTTTCTTGTGCACTTTTTCTACGCGAGAGAGGAGTTTTGAATCTAACCCTCCTCCCCCTACCCAATATTCTTTGGACTTACATTTCAACCCATGGTTCCCTCGTTCGTGGCGTGCTAATACATTGTTGTAGTGCTTTTGACTGGCTGGCTCGGATTTTTTTGGCATGTTTGTGTAGTTGGTTTTCGATGAAAAAAGTGAAGATTACAGAATGGTTTTTTATGCTACAGTAAAATCCGTGTTTGGTGCAACTGCAGCAAAAAAAAAAAAAAAAAAAAAAAAAAAAAAAAAAAAAAAAAAAAAACACAAAAATGAGCTTATTTTTATTCCTTGGAAAATAAATTTCTGTGGGGTTCAGAACATTCTCTTTGGATTTTTTATAAAGAAAAATAGTCATAAACCCTAATTATACAAATTGATTAAGAAAGACTCTAAAACATCCAATTAGAGTGTTGTACGCAGCCAAAAGATCAATTTGCCCCCAGTGACATCTGTAAGGCTCATTAACTTTATTGGAGTCTTCTTCCCAAACAATATCGTTTGGTCTCATTGTTATAATCTTCTCCCCTCTTCTTCTCCAAAGAAAATATATCGTTTGCCCTATCTTCATTTTTTGCCCTGAAAAAAAAACCTCATTGACTTCTCTCGCCTCTCCTCTCCTTTTTTGCTCTCTACAATTCAAAACCTCTCTCTTTCCCATTTTTATTTCTCATTTCTTTTCCAAAATTTGCAATCTCTTTGTGCATAACAAATACATTATTGCTCTCAAGATCATATTCAAGCAGTAGTTAGGAAAGTATCGTTACCACCATTAATTGCAAAGAGAGATTCAGATTCAGAGTGCTCTCCCAACGACAGAGAACTTACTGCTGAAGTTACGGGTACAACCTATAAGGCTTATGGTATAGATTATTAGTATGCATTTGGATATTTGTGAAAGAAGAGGTTCATCCATTCTTCTGTCGATCTCTTGTCCACAACTGGATCTAGATCAGAGGCTTTCTCTTTGCCGTGGCAAAACAGACACTGAAATGAGAATTACGAAGAGGGGTAAAATAGCTGGAACTGGATCAGAGGCTTTCTCTTTGCCTCAGTAAAACAGACACCGAACTGTGAATTACAAAGAGGGGTAAAATAGAACCACGGAAGAAGATGGGGAAAATTGCAAATGTTTTTTTTTTTTTTTTTTTAGAACGAGCCCTAATGATACCGTTGTAAGGAAGAAGAAGATAAAAATTGGAAAGAGGGTTTTTTTTTTTTTTTTTTAACGAGCCCTAATGATATCATTGCGGGTCAAATTGGTCTTTTGGCTATGTACGGCTCACAAATTCAATGTTGTAGTGTCGTTCTTAATCAGTTCCTGTAATTAGGGTTTATGACTAATTCTTCTATAAAAATTATTTTTTTTTCTACCAAAGAAGAAAATCTCTGCATATCTAGGTTTTTGCGGCATAAACACAAATGTGTCCTTAGGTAGGCACTACTTGTGGTTTTGTAGGCCTTGATTTAAAGAACTATGTAAGATTAGTTCATTAACAATTCACAGATTGAAATGAGAATTGTTCTAAATTAGTCATTCATAGTTCGAAGGCCTTCGAGTGAACTAGGTAACTATAATTTATACCCTATTTTTAAGCAGATTCACAATGACAAGCCAACTGCCACCCTTACCGGATCACAGCATTAGACTGCATAGGATCAGATGAACCCGCCATATTGATAAACCTACCAGGTTTATTGGGGAATTAACCCCCAATCATTGTTTGATTCAGCTCTTTGATCCATTGAGCTCTACATATTCTACGCTCGCTTAGCAATAGCCTAATCCAACCCAACCAAGGTGCCTAGGATGTGATCAAGGTGAGGATCCTATAATATGTTGCCCAATCCCATGGCCTACCAAACTTAGATGAACTTACACAAGGTTAATTAGCCCCTAATTCCCAGCACTAACTAGTTGTAATGCATGGCTAACATCCTTTTGCAAGTACCCAACATGGCAGCACTCCAGCTTCCATCATCTTAATTAATCTCACACATGTATTTAAAATGGTTGAAGCACTTCATATAAGCTAAACCTTCCATCTATGGTGTTGACTGTTGATGCAGTCCCTGTAAAGCTGAAAAGGCTGGAAATGAACTTACACTTCCTGCAAAGCTACTAGTGGTTGAGGCTGTGTAGTGAGTCCCCCAACAAGAACACCCCAAGAGGTATCCTTGAAATCTTCTTTACAAAAAAAAAAAAAAAGGTCCTAGAAAGCTTTACGTAAAGGGCCTGCCTGTCATTCCAATATCAGAAAATGTGTACAATTATTCTTGTGATTGCACGGCAACACTCAGATACTTTTTTTTTTCTTTCTTATAATGCTTCACTAACTGAAAACAAACCCTGACCTATTAGTAATTGAAACAGCTATCTTGAAATGCTGTGGAAGAGACTTTGATTTCAGCATTTAGAGTCCTCATTGTCTGTTCGGGGATGCTTTTAGAGAGTTAGAAAAATCTGAATCTGGGTGAGTCCTTTCTGTGAGAGGCTAATTAAAGAATTGAAGTTTATCTAGGCCTGGAGGGTTTGTGGCTTTTGTGTCAGTGTGGTTGTTGGTCTGGGTTATGGGTTGTCAGCTCTTCCTTGTTTGTTTGTGGCTTAGCTTGGGTCAGTTTGATTGTTTCCGTTTCTGTAGTTTCTTTTTTTACTTTTTGCTTATTGTGCTTGGTTTTTTATTTTCAAAGTAAAAAAATAGAAAAAAACACACACAATGCAGGAAAAAAAAAAAAGCCCAGTTATTTATAAAATGGAAGTACTAAACAATGTAAGGAGCCCGAGATGAATGTTCATATGTTAGAGTCGGCTACATGAATTTAATTTTTTTATTTTCGGCTGCATACATGATATATTGGAGTCGGCTACATGAATTTGATTTCTCTATTTTTATCTATCCCTAATATGTTGCACTTCTTCATATCTATCATTGTTACATTCATTCGTGTTTTATTGTCGTTGCTTACGGATGGATGATGATATACACTAAAATAAAAAAAAGTAAAGGAAGGAAATCAGAACAAAACAAATAAAGAACTTGAGCCGGTGCACTTGGCCATCGGTCTTATTGGACTGTTGGCCTTTCTGAATAGATAGTTG
Organism: Camphora micrantha; assembly: GCA_003546025.1. NCBI lineage: Eukaryota > Viridiplantae > Streptophyta > Magnoliopsida > Laurales > Lauraceae > Camphora > Camphora micrantha. Next base: position 3,528,978 of record QPKB01000012.1, on the reverse strand, counting down.
TGGGCCTGCTTAAACTTGCTGGGCCGATGATTTCCCCTGACATATGGACTAGATTCAGCTGGGTAGGGTTTAGTCAGGTCTTGACCAATAACTTGCTGGGCCTAATTTCTGGGTCAGTCTTACTGGGCCTCGACCTTTTCAGGACTGCTCAGTTGGGGGGCCACACCATCATCTGCTGCTTGGAAGACAAGTGCCTCCATCTGATGGGCCCCTTTCAGTTTAGGGAGCCTATTGGATGGTTGCCAAGTGGCTGCATCTCCTCCATTTAATGGCACCATCAAGACCCTTTTTTAACCAGCATAGAAAGGGGTACGTAGTCTTCGCCCATACAAGCTACTCAACCTGTGAGTTTGATCCACCAATCCGACAGTAACACAACTCTTGAAATAAGTGTTCTGATTTATATTTTTTGTCCTTCATTGAGGCCCACACAATCCAAGCTTGGGCTAATCTTTTGCACAGCCCGAGCAAACTATCAATTTTTATATTTTGGTACCCCAGCCAACTCAAGAGGGAGCCCGTACAATCGGAAAGAAAGCCCACATGAATAAAAAAAGGTGGCAAACCTAGGGTTCGAACCCTAGAGAGCCAGGTAAGAACTGACGCTTTGGTAAAGAGCCGCTCTTCAGCATTGCCAGTTGAAAGTTCTTAACTAATAACTATAGAGAGCTTATATTGGCATCGTGGTTTTGTCTCTCCGCACCGTACAAAAAAAAATCCTAAATTACCCCTCCTGCCAGTCTTCGACGAGGAGTGAGAACGGCCGGCAGCCAGCGGGCTAGCTTAGGCTGCCGCCTGATCTCCCTCCTCGCTGGCAACTGGGAGGGGGTGGAAGAGAGGAAGAGTGGGGGAGGGAAGGAGAGAGAAGAAGAGGAAGGGAGAGAAGGAGAGGGAGAGAAAATAGAGCGGGAGGGAGGAACAAAGAGGGAGGAATAGGGAGGCCGGCTGCGGTCGTTCTCCCTCCCTACTGGAGACTAGGGGGAGGGGGAGAGAGGATGAGGGAAGAGGGTGGAGGGAGAGGGAGAAGAGGGGATGGGTAGTTTAGGAAAAATAAAATTTTCTTTTGTCTTTTCTACCGCGTGGAGAGACAAAACCGCGGTGTCAATAAAAGTATCCGATCAGTTGGTGCCCACAAGAAGAAAATATAGCCAAATTCTCTACATTGGGGAGGGAGGGTAATTTAAGAAAATAAAATTTTCTTTTATTTTTTTGTGTAGTGTAGAGAGACAAAACCGCGTCTCATAACTATATCCAACCAGTCAGTGCCCACAAGAAGAAAAATAGTCAAATTCTCTACATTCTAATATTGATTCACTGTATGTGCTCTGTAAAGTTAAAAAGTTAGAAGACTTGATGAGAGTCTGCAGATTCTATACTTTTTTTAAGACACTGTTTTTTTTGGGTAGGATCATTCACATTAATCGCCTCAATCCAACAGTGTAGATTCAACCACCTGATATAGCTCGAATGATTGAATCTCCTTAAAATAAAAGTGCAAGTTATGATTGTGCTGATTAGTGGTCCATGACATGTATTGGGCAAAAACCAGGGCCCCAGTTCTCACTTAGTTATTGACTTTTCATATTCTGAGTACCAAAATTCTCACCTAGTTATTGACATTTCGTATTTTGATTACCAAAATTTTTGCACTTTTTCTAAGTGTTTTCAGCTTTTTACGGGCTTTCTTTTCACTTGTGCGGGCACACTCTTAGCGTCCAATCCTCCTTATTGGGTTAAAGAAAAATACTGTGTCTCCTTTTTTATTCTGATGGCCCCACTGCACGGTTTCACTTCACTCTATTTTATACTTAATCAGAGAATCCACGTGTACGGTCTATCGCTATCGTCACCCTGACGTTGCTGCCGTTGATCGCCAACATTATCCTACGTCGTCCCAAGAGGCCCCACTTTGTGGGGCCCACCATCTGAGAGAGACCAGAAATGCAAATCTAACGCCCTTGCTTCTTGCAGTATATATGCATCCTGAAGACAACAAAAATGCCTGAAATAGCAAAACGGCAGACTCCAGGATTTCATTTCCAACGTATGCACGAACTCTTTCGATCTCGATCTGGACTTCTCAGATCTTCTAGTAATACCAGAAAGATTTCATCTTTATCTTTATTAGAGCGCCCCGTTTGTTGAAATCGCCCACACATCTTCTATCTATCTTCTGTAAGTATCTTATTTTCTTGATCTATGATGGTCTTGTTTGTTTGTTGTATGTGTCTTTTTTGTTTTGTGATGTACCCGCGTCCATGGATGGATCTGAATCTATTTGATCTTATAACTTAGAATCTGTAAGTAATAATTTAGTTTTTTGTTGTTTTGATTGTACAAGGGATGTTATTTTAAGATTTGAGATTCGGCTGTGCCACAGTATACTGATTTGAAATGTGATTGTGTAGTTTTTGAGGAATTTAGGGTTTGAATGTCAGGTATAGGAGTCAGATTCTTGATGATGTGTATTTTCTTTTTATAGATTCTGTGGGGTTTTGACTTTGTACTCTTTTGTGCTTGTTATTTGGATGGTCTGATTGCTTCTTGCTAAATATCTAAATGTTTGAGATTTTTTTTTCTTTTTTTGGTGGTGTTTTTTTTTTTTAATTTTTTTTAATGCTATTTTTCTTTTTTTTTTTTTATTAAGCAGTGGAAAAGAATGATTTTTGAAAGTTTCAAGTTTACATAGACAACAATTTAGCATCTGGAGAAAAGAATATATGAGTGAAGTCCTGATATGATTCCCATTTATAATTAAAATGAAGTTGGGGGTTTAAATTTTTTTTTTTTTTGGTTATCTTTGCCTTGTATTTATTTATTTGTTTGCTTTATTCTGTTCTTAGTATTGATTCCAAAGATTTTTATGCTTGTTTTTATTATGCCTAAATGAGGAATATGATTCTATCAAAATTTCCAAAACTGTGTTGGGTCCTACATGGGTGTTACATAACTGTTTGATCAGTGCTTAGTTAATGGGCAATGGGAGACACATCTCAACTGACTAGTGATTGGGTGGCTAGTGATTTTCAGATTGTCCGATCAGTGTCACTTTTGGGTTGGTGTTCATTGCCCACTGCACGGCCATTCAAAGTCCAGACTACCATCCATCTCTACAGGGGACAAAGGGTGAATGGTAGACTGTGGGCAAGGCAACCCGCTGTTGTTGAGTACATGGAGTGTTGTCATGGCAATTTTCATCTTATTTTTCTTTTTCTTTTCTTCGTATTTTTTTTTGTTCTTTTTATTTTTATCGGTGGCGTGACTCGAGCCCTCTACTCAAAGGTTACAATAGTGAGCCCCTTCCCCTGTGAAACGATCCCAGTATTGTATCAGTTGATATTCAACAAAATGAAGGAGAAAAATAAGAAGAGAAGGGGAGATGACCCTTTCGAGTTGGATCGGACTCCTTCCTTGCCTTTATTTTTCAATAACTCACAAAGCTTATTACACTTATATTCTACTCATCTTTAAATAACTACAATATCTTAATTAAAGCCTCAAGCAAAGTCAAATCATAAACATACCTTATTTAAATAAGAAACCTAATAGATATTGCATGTCTTGGTAGTCAAAGGTGGACCCAAGCGTTAGCACGTGGTTGCGGTCGCACACGTGAGATTCAAAAAACCCCTTATATAAGATCTTAAAAGATTCGATTTTATTATTTAACTTCTTCACTTGATCATTACCCACACCACCCAAACGATAACCCCAAAAGAACCCTTGTGCTCCGGGATTCACATGCAGGAATTTCTAGTGGGGTCATAGACAAAAATCCGTTTTTTTGATCATTTTGAAAGTTCTCCGGGGTCGTCATAGTCCACACACCCAAAGTGTAGGCAAAGGGCTCAAATAAATTGGATCCATGTCTGATCACCAAGTGTCTTTTTCATCCTTTGATGCTATTCTATAGCATCGCCTTTGAGATAGAGAGGGGCCATGGCAACCATCTGATCATCCAAGATATTACTGAACAAGTTGGCTGGTTCTTGTCCTTCAAACCGTGAAAAATCCAGTTGTGTAGTGCGAGGTTGGATGACCGTGGCTTCAATTGTGTGGTCCTGAGATCATCTCATTTCCTATCGTTCATCTTGATGGGGCTTGAGATCATTGATGTCCTGCTGCACATGCTCATTAGAAGAAGATTTGATGGTGTTTGAGAGCCCATTAAACTTTTCTTCTGATTTTACCTAGAAACTCTTGATTTTTCAAATGATGTTCTTGACATCGTTCACATCATTTTCTAGCTCTCTAACTGCATGTGCCATGGAAAATAGGTGGGAAAATGGATGTCGTTGGTTTGATGGGGCTCTGATGCCAATTGATACAGTCCTAGTATCAATTGATACGATCCTAGTATTAGTCTATTAGTTGTTATTCAACAAAATAAAAGAAAAAAAATCAGAAGAAGAGATGGGGAGAGGACCCTTCTAGTTAGATCAGAGTCCTTCCTTGCCTTTATTTCTCAATAATTCTCAAAGCTTATTACAAATCTATTCCACTCATCTTTAAGTAACTACAATATCTTAATTAAAGCCTTAAACAAAGTCTAATCATCAACATATCTTATTTTAAATAAGAAACCTAATAAATATTGCATGGCTGAGTAGTGAATGTTGATTGACTAAGAATTGAATGTTGCATATCTTGGTAGTAAATGATAGATATATGGGTATCATGCGGTGCCATGGGTCCGTCATTGTATTTTGGGTTTCTCTTTATACAAACATTGTACATTTCTGACTGCATTTTTTTAATACTGGAATTGGACCTTTTGCAGGCCTTCTCTTTATTAACCTGTTGATTTAAGTGTTGAAACATGGGTGTGGAGATCATGGGTGCTGAACTCCCACAAGGGCAGGCAAACGATGGAGTGCCTCTCAACATTGACGATGTGAAACCAAATCAGGGATCAGAATATGAAGAACCTATTAAATTTGGTGCAGTGGATGGTTCTCATGGAACGTCAAATGGGCCATCTAAAGGAGATTCAGACCCTTCTGCTGATGCCAATTTTCCAAAGGATGCTGTTGATGAGTGGCCCGCACCAAAGCAAATTCACTCTTTCTATTTTGCTAGGTTTCGGTCCTATGATGACCCCAAGCTAAGAGCCAAAACTGATCAGGCTGAGAAGGAGATTCAAAAGAAGAATCAAGCACGTGTTCAGCTAACTGACGCATTAAAGGCGAAAAGGGTATAGAAAAATTCGTTCCCCCCCCCCCCCCCCCAAAAAAAAATAATAATAGAAAATAAAAAATAAAAAATAAAAAAGGAAAATCTTTACACATACTTGGTCTTGATATTTCTTTCTAGTGATGAAGGGGAGACTTGGTTATGTGAATGTAACACAAGTAATGGTGCTCCTTTCAATTACAAATATTGCCTCCAGACAACAAAGTCACGTTCGAATATGTTGTGAATGTGGGTGAATGGAATAACTCCAAATTCAAACCACTCCATTGGATCTAATTGTAGATAACCACTCCAAGAGAGAGCGAGGAAAAGCCTAATTTTATGTATTGTCTCGAGGAACGCTGAGACATGATTAGGGTTAGTTGATTAGATTTTGCTTGGCCACATTATGGGTAGGGGACTCATAACCATGCATAAATTATGGCAATTAAAGAACAAATGAAGATGGATAACGGTATTTTAATTGCTGAAGATTGATATTGAGATATGTTTGGATCCATTAATAATTGAAGGAGACTATGAATGCCTAATCATGGGTGGAAGGGCAATTAAATGCTCCTTAGAATGTCTTTTTGATTGAAGGTAATAAGAGCTATGTTATCATCATGGTAGGTTATGTGTAGACATGTACCAAGAGTGTGTTTTTTATTGAAGGAAATAAGAGCAATGTTATCATCATGGTAGGTTATGTGTAGACATGTACGAAGAGTGCTTAATGAGGAGGTGGATACTTGACCATAAGTGGGTGTAACAGGAGATTCTCTAAGTATATCAGTGAGAGCTATCTATGTAATGGGCCCATAAGCTTTACCGGTTTTTCTCACTATTTGTGCACTTCTTTCTTGCTTATGTATAATTAACTCTTTATTACTTCTTGAAGAATTGTCATGTTAAAAATTTGTGCAGTCGGACCGAGCAGCTATAATTTCACAGTTGAAGCCCCTTACTGCAGAAGACAGGCGATACAGGGGGATGTTGGATGAGAAGAGGAAGGAATTGGAACCCCTTCATGCTGCTCTTGGGAAGCTTCGCAGTGCAAACAATGTTACAAGAGAAAGGGGAGTGGGCTTATTCTCTTCAGAGGAAGAGCTTAATGATCATGTAAGCTTATACTGTTAGATTGTATTGTTTCCCGCGTCTCATGCCATTCCTGATTTTGTTTATTTTTGGCATCTTGAAACAGATTGCCAGTTTGCACTATCGCATGCAGCATGAGAGCATCCCCTTAGTTGAGGAGAAACAGTTGCTTAGAGATATCAAACAACTTGAAGGGACGAGGGAGAAAGTTATTGCTAATGCTGCCATGAAGGCAAAGATTCAGGATTCATTGGGTCAGAAAGAAGCTATCCAAGGCCAGGTCAAAGTGAGTTTTTCTTTTCCCTTGTTAGTAAAAACACTCTGAATCTATGGACCTGTTATATATTTGATTGGAATAAACTTGTTCATTTCACATATTTAAAATTCTTTTCCTAATTTTAGCTCATAGGTGGTGATTTGGATGGAGTAAGAAAGGAGCAACAAGCAATTCGGGGAAAAATCAAAGATCTGGAGGAAGATCTGAAGGCAATTGATAGTGAGATTAATACCTTGCAGGAGGAATTGGGAACTCTTAACCAGAAAAGGGATAAAGCATATGAATCTATGAACGAACTGAGAAAAGCACGCGAGGAACGGGTAACATAAATTGCAACCATTTTAATCTGTTTACTCTCTTGGTTACCTGGTAACTAGTAAGTGTTGTTCATATGTATATACATGTTTTTATGGACTTGTCTGTATTTTTGTATGAGGAACTTTTGGATGAACTATACCTTGCTTATAGAATTTTCACTTTGCAACTAAAATGCCAGTTTCAATTTTGGCTGTTTTAAGTATCTAGCAAATAATGAGTCCTAAGTACTTTCCAGTAGTTTCTTAAGAATTTATGTCATGTTTTGGGTTGGTTCAAGTTGAATTTTAACTAATTGCTGTTCTTTACCTAGTGGTCGAACAAATGCAACCAAGCATATGGGACTAGAAATTTGTAGATTGTGTTTATGACGACGGAAGAAATCAATCAGTGTCTTTCCACTTGAAGCAGTTGAACCAATTCCTTCAATATATGGGATTTTTGGTTTCCCTCAGTCAAATTGTGAGTGATTTTCTTCCGGTAGTGTAATCAGTCCAAAGTGATATCATCCTTGAGTTAAAGCTAGGGAAGGAGCTACATAGGATTGAGAGGGGTCAATTGCCCCCTCTCTACTTGTTCCTTTCCTTTAAACTAGGAGAAAGATATGGATCAATACATTTTCATCATATCCTTTTGTCCCTCCTCAACTTTTTTTTTTTTTTTTTTCTCATGTTTGCCACTCAACAATCTTTTTTTAGTAAAGAATGAAACTTGTAAAACACAAAAGGGGGTTTTGGTCTTTTACTCATAAAAAAGACAACTCATCAAATCACCAATAAGGTATGCATTATGCCGTGAGTTTTCTTCTTTTATTCATTCTTTTTCTTGCCCATTATTGAGCCTAGAATATTAATCCTCTCAAAGTTTGAAATTCATAATCACCATAGCTCGTTTAATTTATTACCAAATTTTGAGTTTTTAACTTTTTACTTCAAAATGTGGATTAAATTAAATCTAATTTAATTCCTAAGTAAGAAGTTTCAAGTTGCTATGAATGGAGGTGCTTAAAAGTTTTTCCTATACTTATTACATGTCAAAGGTTCCATCAAGGCTAGCGGTTTTATTAAAGTTTTATAAAGGATTTAGGCTTTAAACAATGGGCCAAAGATCAAGACTTTTTATAAACGTCAACCCCATATTATGATCTAGACAATAATTTAATTTAATTTTTAATTAAAATCAAGTGCTCATGAGTAAAAATGCTAAAATTACGCAGTTTACAATTCTTCTGTAGTCTTTCGTACCCATTTTATCATTGTTGGATATAAAGAGCAACCTAAATTCTTTTTTTTTTTTATATATAATATTTTTGGGGTATAATGTAATAACTAGTCCATAACTTTTTGTACCCATTATAATGTAATAACAATTTTGAGGTATAGTGTAATAAAATTTCTAATTCTTTCTCAAATTCTTCATTAAGAGAAACTTTTGCCCCCTCCAAGAAAAAGTCCTGGCTCCGTCACTGGTTAAAGCAGGGCTACAAGTTGCTGCATTTGATGATGAAACAGTCATGTCATCTCTACACAATTCTCAACTAGGTCCTCATTGTTTGGATTATTTAAGTGCCAAATGTTAGTAAATCTTCCATTTAGTAGCGGTCATTCTTTGGCTGTTGTCCTTCAGAGCCCTCTTTAACATCTACCTGCTGCAGCTCACTATTCAATAACTAGTATAACCAAATTATCAGTCCTTTAGTGGCCTTCCAAACTTAATTGTTTGGCCCGACTTCCTTCGCCAAACATCTCCTGGACCAAAAATGCTGGCAATCTATGAAATTACGCACCAGCTCTTAAAAATTTCTGGACTGCCACTCATCTTGGTCTTAAGAACATCATCAACTTGCATCTGCAACTCTGATCAGTTTGTACCAGACCAGAGCCGAAACGAACATGCATTCCTCAATCCAACCTGAGCCTGAATCTGTATTTTAACGTGACCTCTTATCCTCGTTTTTATGACTAACTGAATCTGTATTTTAACATTCTCTATTATCCTCGTTTTTATGACTAACTCTGTTAACTGATCAAAAAACTAAATCTGTTAGGTGGTGCCACGCCACTGTGTAAATTCTGTCTTTGGAAAACTAGGGTTAAACTACAGTTGTTTAGTTTGACAGACTTACTGAAGATGCCATTCCATCTTCACATATTGCTGCTCAGAGGCCTGAGTTACAAACCTAGTGCTCTGTTTCTGAGAAATCCTGGAAACTGCTTTGGTCAGGCGTACAAACTGGGTTATGGGTCTGGTACTCTTTTAAACAATCTGTTTTATTCCTTTGTGTGGGTACCTGTAATGGGATACGTAATTCTCAATGAAGCGACTTAATTGTGATAACCAATTACCAGAAGGTCTAATTAAAGTGGTTACATCATATACTGGAGCTTTAGATTCTTTCATGTGTAAGTCCATTCATCATCATCAAAGACTTGTCCCAGCTATGTTAGGGTCATTTACATGAATTCTATTTTGCCATTCTAATCTATCATAGGCCAAAACCTTGGATAGGTTGCACTTCTTCAAATTTATCCTTACCACTCCCGAGTCCCATTTTTATGTCCTTGGCCTACCCATTTTCCTTGAGGGATCATCAACCTGCACAAAAAAACTTTTCTCATGTTCAAGTTGTTGTCACGTTAAAATTCATCATCCAATATTTGTTTAAGGAGTGGATTATTTATATCAGAATCCACAAATACACAGTTGCATTGGTTCAGGGCTTGATGTTTGTATCATGATAGATCTTTCATTGGTTTCTTTGTCTTCAGAATGCATATTTTTACCAAAATCGTTCACTATTGAACAATGCCAAAGATCTTGCTGCAAAAAAGGATATAGCTGCTTTGGAGGAGCTTACTCATATGGAGGTTTGTGCTATATCATTTATATTATGCCATTCCAATCCTTTATTCTTCTTGCATTAAATCACCTTTTGTTTCTGTGGGGGTTTACCCCATGGTTTCATGTTCCAATTAGATGGAGAAATTTATGTCTCTGTGGAGCAGTAACAAAGCTTTTAGAGATGATTATGAAAAGAGGATTTTGACATCACTTGACATCCGGCAATTGAGTAGAGATGGACGGATCAGAAACCCTGATGAAAACCCATTGATTTTGGAGGTCATTTCACCTGCTGTGGAACCAGTGACAGCGTCAGTGAAAGTGAACACAAAAGGATCTAAGGAAGATGTTAACCATGTTAACCCCTCTCAGGAGCATAATTCTGTTTCCATCAACAAGGCACAGAAAGAAGGAGACAATAAATTAACCAAAGTGGAAATTAAAGGGAAGGGTGATGTCTCTGAGGACACTGAAAGCTTCTCCTTGCCTGAAAAGCCTCAAAAGGAGTCTCCAGAAGATAAGAAGATCGATGCAGGTAGACTGAAGGAGTTGAAGAGAGAAGAAGAGATTGCTAAAGCAAAGTTGGCTTTGGAAAGGAAGAAGAAGTTGGCAGAGAAAGCAGCAGCAAAGGCAGCTATAAGAGCTCAAAAGGAAGCTGAAAGGAAACAGAAGGTACTGTTTTAGATTTTTTTTTTTTTTTCCTGGGATTTCTCTGAGGAATGATCCCCTGCTGCCAGTATGTGGTGACTGGTGAGGTTATCTAAAACCTGATTTAATATTGTTTGGAGCCCACCTTAGCATGATAAATCTGATTTATATGGGAACCAGCCAAATTTCTCGCCAATTTGAACGATATGCCATTGGATTGATAATGCATTTTTATGTTCACCGTACATAATAATCCAAGTGGTGTGCGACTCCTTTGGAGTCAATTTGGGGCAGTTCCCCGTGAGAGGGTCTGTGTCAAATGAGCAGGTTTTATCACACTCAGGAGGGTCCATGAGTTGTAATTATGGTTTTAGCTGCCTCCATCATGTGATATATTTCTCTGTTGACATGGTATCCAGTTTTATTTGACTTAAGGAATTTGCATTCATTTTTAAGCTCCCTCAAAACTTTTTCAGGAGCGTGAAAAGAGAGCTAAGAAGAAAGCTGGGTCATCAACACCTGCTGATGATGATGAACAGGTTGAAGCAGAGACAAATGTTGTTGATTCAGAGAAATCTGAGGACAATATAGAAGCTCAAGTTCCTACTAAGGACAAAGAGCAGAAGAAAGAGGTCAGGTACAGAAAACAACAAAAAGCTCAAGATCCACTTCGAAAGGTCATGCTGAAGAAAAAGAAATCACCATCATACTTGGTATGGGCTGTCCCGGCCGGTGTGATAGCTATTATGCTTGCACTATTTGCATACTACTATGCGCTCTGAAGAAACTGAAGTAGATGATTAAGATGGAGTGGACCAATTTTCCAGTTTAGTTGGGTGTGTGACTGGTTTGGTCCTTTGGAAATGAACTTCACAGATACTCTTGTTCTTTTACCTCCTGTGGAAGGATGGACACAGCTCATAAGGTTCCAGAATAGCTCATGGAGAGTTGAGATTTGTAGTGGAGCAACCAGTTTTACTTAGTTGTAGTAGGTGACTTTCAAGATTTTTGACTTAAGAAATTTTTTTTCTCTTGTGCTTGGTTTGAATTCCTTTTCAAGTAATTTCTAGAGGAAAGCATTTCTTTTATTTTTATTTTTTGTCCATTTAGATGATGGTATTGTGTTAATATCTCATTCATTCCATTGTTTTGAAACTGCTAAAATGAAGTATAGGATAAGTGGTGGTTGGTTGCGCCCACCAGCGAGCGACTCCAGAAGGCCACATGCCATTTAATGGCCAAATTGTGGAACTGGGGACCAACTTGAAGATTTATTGGAAATCAATTGTCCCCAGTGGCTGCAGGCTGCGGGAAGGTGTTTTACTTGTCCACCCTAGTTTTTCTCATGCATGTCTGAGCCACCAGGTGAGTGCACTTTTGGGTTATGAGATGTTATTGGGCATACCTATTGGATGGCTTGGGTGGTGGAGTCCATGTTTTCAAATACCTTTTGGAATGGTGCACATTGCAGGTTGACAGCTCTTGAGCTGGCTGATGTTGCATGTACAGAAATGCACCCAATGCTTCCTTTCTTTACAATTTGCAACCTTAAATAAATCGATGAGATCGATGAATTTTACGAAGGTAACATTTTTTTAGCACGCATCATTCGTTACTAGAGATTTTCTCATTATTTACACATGGATTTATAGTCTTGCATCTGAATTATTGTCGTAACACCTCAGTGGATTTTCATGGTTCACCAATTTGTTGCGCTCAAGTTGGTAAGATTTCTAGTGGGAAATGATCTAAATTCTTCACCGTTGAGATTGCCTATGCAGAACTTTCACTCAAGGCTTTCTGCACTTGTTCTGATATCTGAATGATTCAATAATTTTCAAATGGCAAGGATGCCAACTGGGCTTTCCAGACTGCAAATTTGAGTGTGTCATCTGCTGTACCAGATACTAATGGCCATGTCGATGAACTAAGTTACCCAAAAATCACCATCCATTTTTGTTTCTGCAACAGATGGACCTCTGAAGAATTCTTATTTTTGCAGTGTCCCAAGGAATGTTTTTTTAGTTCCCCCACTCTGTGCAAGTTGACATTGGAGACTTACAAGAACATGACATACTTAAATGGTGGGGCAACGAATCTGAAGAACCACATGACCCTGTGGCCCTTTATTGTAGTGGGCCCCTGTCTGTGTAAGAGATTTCTCATGGGATGTACTCAAGTTCAGGCTTGAGCTGTGGAGGTGTAATTAAGTTTAGTGTTGTATATTGAAGATCGTAGCCATCATTGCCTAGACCAAAACTGTTAGTTTATGATATATTTGTGGCTAATTCTGATTAATTTATGGTTATGATCTCCTAAAAGGGATCTTCCTAAAGAGAAAAGTGCTACTAGACCTTTTAAATTATTTAATTACAGAGAGGAAGACCTAAGCCTACCTTTGTTGACTATCACTGTGCGGCTGACCATTTTCTTTTAGGGCCTGTAATTTGTTTCTCATAGAGAAAAGCCTGTTTGTTTTTAATCCATTGATTCAGCTAAGGTCATACAGTGTTCCAATTTTAGATTTTTCTGGAGGCATCCTCCCATCTGTAGAATCCCACCCCAAAAAAAAGGAAAAAAAATGCTACTAAATTGAAAGTATGCGTATTGCCTCTATAAATTTGTTTTGAGTAGGACTCAATCACAATTATGACCGCTCAAGAGCGAAGGTCAGTGGCGGACCCACGCTACTTGCATCTGGGGCGGCCGCCCCAGGTCAAATTTCAAAACCCCTTTAAAATTCTATTTGGCTATTGGCACACCCCACATGAACAAGGCCCATGGCCCATATGGTTAAGGCCATCGCCCCATACCAAAAAGACAAAAACAATGAATGAAGAAAAGAGAAAAAAACCCTACTTCTCTTATGTTCTTCACTCCTCTCAACCTCAGCCTACTAGGGGCGAACCGATGTGTAAAGTCCTGGGTGCGGTCGTCCTAAGTTGGATCGCGAAATAGCTCAAGAGGGCTATGAGCCAGTGGCTCATGCACCCCTTAACTTTAGCCTCCGCCCCTCCCTTTCAAACGAAAGCCCCTTTGGCTTGCTGGTTGTACATTTGATGGTTTGGATCAAGCAACACAGGCTGTAGATCAGCAGGATCTTGTCTCCTTCGTTTCTACCAGTTTCTGCAACTTGGTGAAGGAAGAACTTAGGGATTTTTTTGATACACAGAACGAAGGACCCATTTTCAAGCCTAGAGGCTTAGTCAAAGAGAAAGATCAGAGAGAATGAGGTATTTTGACACATGGAAAGTAATTTTGTCCTTTCTTTCATATGAAGTAAATAGGAACAAAGGGACAAGAGAGAATGAGGTCTTTTGTCTCTTTTTAAATTAACTTTGACACATGCAAAGCAATTTCGTCCTTTCTTTCATCTAAAAGTAAATAGGAAGAGAAAGACATGAAGGTTCAAGTCAGCTATTTTTATCACTTTCTTTTTGGTGGACTTACATATATTTTATTGGGACGGCCTGGATATGGTTCTGCTTCCAAAATTTAAAAGTTTTTGTCTACTTTTGAAACCCACATGAAATTCTTGGGTTCACTCCCAAAATCTATATAAAAATCAAAGGTTTGCCCCCAAAACCTAACTTCAAATTTGTTTCCGCCCCACCCAACGAAACATCCTGGGTCCGCTACTGGCGAGGGTGGACGTTGACCTCAACAATCCCTTCCTCCCTCAACGGCACATCTGCTGTGGCTGCGCAACTCGCAAAACTTAAGCTCTGATACCACTTGTATGATCTTACATTCCATTGAAATATCCCTTATCCCAAAATCAATTGGTGATGGGAAACGACACAACAATGGTTTTATGGTGAGGGCGAGGACGAAACTATAATTATGACCGCTCAGGAGCGAAGATAGACGTTAATCTTTAACACATGGATAGTCCATTAATTAAGAGAAATGATAATAGGCTGACATCCATCTAGAGAAGTTAGTTTGACCCAAGTGAGCACAAACTTGCTCGATTCAAGCCACTCAAACCATGCACATGTCCTACCCCAGCATGAGCACTCAGGGCTGATACAACACTTGATGTAATATAGAACGAGTCGTTTCATGTTTCCATCTCCAGGCTTCATGTACTGTTTTTCTTGTGTACCTTTAATTTGATAGCTTTATGATTTTTTATTCTCTCTTAGAGGTGTTTGCCTTTTTTCTTTAGGGCCTGTTTGGTAATTTACTTTTAAAATAAAGTGGAGTGAAGTGAAATGAAAAGAATGAATAAAATATAAGTGAGTTATGATGGTATTTTATTTTTAGTTGTTTGGGATGGAATATTTTTGACTTTTTGTATGGGGAAATGAAGTTTTTTTGTTTTTTAGTAAGTAAATATAGTTGCTTTTTGACTTTTTTTGGAAAGGATGGAGGGAATTTTTTGGAAAAGTGCTTTTGATGGGATGTTTAACTTAACTTCACTTGACTTGACTATATTAGTAAAATTACCAAACGCACCCTTAGGGTTGTTTGCCTCTTGCTGTTTTATTATTTTTTTACTCATTGACGCATCATTTTTCACAACTTTTTACACATCACATGCATTACTATTCACAAACAAATGTTGTCATGTGTAAGCATTACACAATGCCTCATTTACAAATATAAATAAATGTGAAGTGCAAATAAATGACCCTTTGATGTTTTGATGTAAAAAAATTGAATTAAAAAAAAAAAAAACAAAACAAAACAAAGAAGGAATAATTGGGCTTATCAACATTACACTGTTCATTCACTTATTCAACGAGAGAAGTTATATGAAAAACTCTGAAAATCAGCGGTTACTATAAATATTTTATTAGCATGTTGGTTGCGTATTCATTTACCATCTCTCATTAATTCGTTTTCTATTAAATGGGAGATCATTCAATAGCCGTTTATAAATATTCATCTTTATTTCTTCAATTTCATCCACTTGTCTACATCCATTATTAAAATCCCTGTGAATCCAATTCCATGCAAACAAATGACCCCTAAATATATATATATATATATATATATCTAATTCTTTATCATTATCTTTTATCTATATCACTTGATTTCACTTCTCATTCCTTTCTTCTAGCAAATTATACTCTTGGACCTTCTTTATTAAACCCTTTTGACACTCTTTTCAGACATTTGTTAAGTCCACGCTAGTAATTCTAAGTTATCTAGGGTTGAAAGTTATTTCTAGATTCTCTACAAGCTCAAGGAACTTATTGCTAAAAATTAGCCTAAAAATGAAAGGAGAGGACCTCTTGCCCTTTTTATTCTCATTCTTAAGGGTTGAGAGTTATTTTTAAGAGGTTAAAAAAAAAAAAAAAAAAAATGCCATTCCATGATATCATGGAATAACCAAACATTCCATAATATCATAAAATGTAGGAAAAAACATACATAATAATAAAAAAAAAAAAAGGGGTGAGAGGTCTGCTCCCGTCATTCTAAAGTGTTTGGGTCCTCGTTTCATATCATCGGGTTTTAATGAGATCTTTTTTTCATAAAAACCCCTAAAAAAATCTGTTTCATCAAAGGGTCTCATGAGGTAAACAATTGAAATAAAAACTTTGCTTACTTTCTGGTCAGGGGCGGACTTACATGAAATTTCTTAAATAACACTCTATTTTTCTTTATTTAACTTTTTAACTTGACCATTGCTCGCACTACCCAAATAAAAATCCTGGATCAGCTATTATTTCTTGTGGAGGAGGTATAATCGGTCACTAGAGATCTTTTTTTTCTTACAACTAAAAACTAAAGGCACGAACAAATTGCTAACTTCTTTGAATATGTGTAAAAGAAGAAGAACATTAAAACTCTCAAAACTAGTTTGGACGGCCTGTCCACCACTCCATCTATATATTTATTCCCTGCCAAATTTACAACAGGATGTGAAACGTGCACCATCAAAAGCACCAAGCAAAAACGTTAACGTTACATAGTAACCGATTTACTACTCTCTTGTCACAGGACTTCCACAGCTGTGCAATGCATGGAAGGCAAGTTATCTCCCAAGTCGAAAGTCAGCATGGAAGCTCTCCTCTTCCTCTGCCTCTCCGAAATGCCCACAGAGAAAACCGGCGAGGGCGTCGTCCTCTCGCACGTGCCGAGCCATTTGGCCTGCATGTACTTGTGCTTCCTCCACGGCCCCATGTGCATCTTGTTCTCTTTCATGCACGTCTTTGCAGCCCCACACAAGATCTTTATCAGGTTCCCCAACCTCTCCTTTTTCCCCACAAAAACCTGTGGAAGACGATCTATTAAGTTGCTGTACTCTGCACTGGCTCTAGCCATCTCAAATTCCGCCCGGAAGTCTACTTCTATTACAACTCTCACACTGCTCTTTTTACTACTTGAAGTAGACACCACATCAATGTAACTGTGTTCTCCTGCAATATCAAAGAATGGAAGTAGGTAAGACAAGATTCTCCCTGATCAACTGTTGAGATTGTTTAAATGTAGCGAGCAATACTTGCGTCACCTTCCGATAGGCCGACTAACTTTGGATGCATGATGATCAAAAAAGGCATGTTGATGGAAGGTATTGGATGTGGATTAAAAAAACATGTAGTATTAAGCTATCAAATGACGTTATGCTAAAGTTCCAGGTACTCAAAGTTTAGAAGGCAAAGCTATTATATTTCTTTATCATATGATATGAGTTTTTTTCAGGGATACACGATCAAAAAATAGAATATTCTCGAAGAATGTTTTAGTGAAAACAAAAAATAAAAGAGTTTACTTAGGTTGTGTGAAAATATAGGAATCTTTGTGCAAAATAAAATTTTATTTTTTATCATGGTTGGTGGGCAATCCTGACTAGGTTTTTTTTTTTTTTTTTTAAATTAATGTGGTGCACATGACAGAAGATTAAGAATGAGGATCCTATGCAATTAATGAAGATGAGATGTGGAAGGAAGTGACAAGTTAGAGTGGATAATGAGACAGGTGGGCCACCATCGACGACCAGGAAACGCGGTGGAACGATCTAGTTGTGGTGTCAAAACATGTCAATCATCAAGGGTAATATGGTCATTTCACCGCTTAACAAATCAGTGATATTTTGGTTCATCTCATCTCGCTTGAAAAACGTTACCTGACGGAATATCGGGGGAGCTCCTCCATTTGGACTTGCATATGGCGCTGTCGTACCCGGCTTTCCTCAACCGATCCGATACGTCTCTCAGAAAACAGTTACGACACCCACCCATAACGGGTTTCGGGCAGACACAAACAGGCCCCTCTGCACGCGAATCCCTCAACGCCTGCTCCGTGTCTTTTCGGATCCTCAATTCCAAAGAGCTGGTCCGAGACAAGGCCGCCTGTTACAGAATTTTTGTTCGTAACGGGGATTAAAATCAAATGACGAAAACGCCCTTCATATGCAACTACAAAGATCAGAGAGAATGGACTGCCATCATCTGCATTCAGTGGCAGACCCAAGCCCGGCCCCCCCCCCCCATCGGACGTGAAAAAACTAAAAAAGAGAGTGATAAACAGCAAAATAAGCCCCACCCCCCCCCCCCCCCCCATCGGACGTGAAAAAAGCTAAAAAAGAGAGTGATAAACAGCAAAATAAGCCTCCCCCCCCCCCCCATATTGGACGTGAAAAAAGCTAAAAAAGAGAGTGATAAACAGCAAAATAAGCCCATACCCCCGTTAAAACAACTACAAAATAATGAAGAAAATAATATTATGGCCATCGTCCGCCCCCTTCAAATGAAAGTAAAAAAATTTGCATTGGGCATTGATGACTTACCTTTAAGATTTGATGCTGAGATTCCCAAAAGGCCTTCCTTTCGGCGTTGTTGATAGAATTTTCTTCTTCTTCTTCATCCTCATCCTCTTCTTCCGCATAAGTGGTTTGCACTCTGTCGTTGGTGCAACTCTCCGTCGATCCTTCTCCGTCTTCGAAAAACCCGAATACCGTATCCGTAAGGGTCAAAATCCCTCCGGCAGAGTCTACTTCATCTACAATTCCTGCCGGAGCCCGGCGATCTGCCCGAATTTTCATGGATGACTCTGCGGCCATTAAAGTAGTTCAAAGTCTTTTTTTTTTCGATTCTCGGAGTTTACTCGATGAGATCCGAGGCTTAAAAGTTAGAAGAATGTCGTTTATATCGCAAGTATTCGCGGGGCCCAATGGAAAACGTGGACGAACGAGCCGCCGCGAACATGAAGGATACAGGTCAGCATCCACGTGGAAGACATTGATTGGGCTAATCTTTTTCGTCCTCTCTCTCTCCACCTCTCACCTACTCAAGGTGTGTGAATGAAACCAACCTCTCACCAATCAAGATGTATTGTATTCTTTCATGTGCTTGAGTGTACATGTTTGTGGGGCCAAGTTTGCGGGTCCTATTGTCCAAGATATATATGTAACACCCTCTATCCATCCTATTCATCCCATTCATATCATCATCAAACTTATCAGATTGATTTGCATTGAATTGTAGTTAATTCAAGTGGCTAGTAGAATAGGTTGAGTCACACATGATTAACATAAGAACCATGTGGACATTTCTTGCTCTTGGAGTATCCATTTGCTTATCATGAATAGTAGTGTAATAAAAATCATCATTGTAGATTTAGTTTTCATTAAAAACCCCAATTGGGTTACTACAATCAATAATTTAAGGCCCTAAAAGTACAAAAATCTTTTATGTTAATTAATAAAATTCAATCTAATAGCGAGAGTATTACAATCGGTATGATCATAATAATTGTGGAAAGTACCTCTTGTTTGAATATTACTACTACTACTACTATTACTATTTTGCTTGTGCGTATAGAAATAGTCAGCAAATTCTTATCCTTTAAACTAGAATAGTCCAATTAAGTCTGAGAGATGGAACATCTCTAGGGTGATCCACTTCCGTGTTTTTTTGTTCAACTTTCATCTTTATTCTGTCGGTGTATGCTCCATTGTCGTATTTTGCACCGTAAAAACACTATGGCCTTGTTTCTTTAGTGGAATTTCTTCCAGGAATTTCTGGACATGATGTGACATGTTATCCACTAAAAATTTTGAATTCTATATTTCTTTAGTTGAAAGTAGCATTTCTGAATTCCATCTACATGAAAGGTCTCTTTAGACCTTTGGAAATCAAGTAATTCCACTGCTTTTGCATTTTGGTGGAATTCTTGGATGTTCAAGCTCAAAGGAACATCCAGTAATTTCACCATACCTGAAAATTCAATAATTTCCTAAATAGAAATTTCTGAAAGTGCAGCAAAGAAATAAGACCTATATCTCTGTATTTTCCTAGTGTCAAGATTCAATCTCTAACGTATTGGTGGTGAGATAAGACACCCTTTACCATTTGGGTTGTTTTATGATTACCAAATATTAATGTATGCATACATATATTGTAAGATAAGAGACTTCTGGGTATCATGAAGTCGACTCTCGTGTAATTGAATACTCAGATAATTGGATACCATGATATCTGCAACATGAACACAGCCAAACAGTCGATGATTGAATATAAATCCTCGGCCGAGGATCACAAACAGGTGGTACTCTCTGCAAATTAGACATCAGGGATCCACGTCAGTCCTAATGCAATAATGCATTGATCTGGATATGCATCCGAATATTCTATATTTCTCTTAACATTGATTGCTCTTTTTCAATGTACAATATGATAAGATATTGAATAAACACAGTCTAGATGATTTGAAGGGATGGGGCTTATCCTAATCCAGGACTTGTGGGACAGCTTCTTGGAAGCTTGAGTCAATGGGCTGGATGACACATGGCCTTATCCAAGGGAGTGGTCCCTTGCTTTATCTCCTAGCTGGGACCTACATTGAGTCATGAGTCCGATCCAGATAAAGCCTACCCGAGTTGGTAAATGATTGGGTGAGTGAACATATATGTAGCTGGAAATTAATCACCTTGGTTGTTTTTTTAATCCATTGACAGCTGGGAATCTTTGTCATTAGAGCCAAGACCCCAATGTCTATAAGCCAAGGAAAAGGGAATACTCTCAGAACTCATTAATTACTATATAAGTGTTCTCTTTGCTCTAACTTAGCTGAGTAGGGACATGGGCGCCGGATTAGAATGCAAGAGGCTAAATTCCCAATATAAGCAAATGAAGTGGGGAAAAGTTGATTTAGTTGAAAGTCCCCACTTATACTTGTTCCTTTTTATTGTGTAGCTGAATCTAATGTCTTGAACCATGTTCTTCAATTGCATTGGGAAAAAACCTTTTTCTTTATAGGAGAAGTGTTTTTCTTCTCTATATTTCAATTACGTTATGAAACATATATGGTGCAAATTAAACACATGTTTTGTAGTTGCTCAAATCACAATGAACACACTTGTTAGTTTCACCCATTTGAGTGAAAGAAGGGAGTAGATGAGAGAACGTGATCTTGTGGCATATGTCATCACAAATCTCGGAAAGAAGACAAGTAGCCACTAAAAAAAAAAAACAGCTTCCTTGGCTGAGCAACATGGTAATTCCACTTACTTTATAGGGTTCGAACATGGTTCACAATCACAATGGATAATAAATATATTAACCTTAGAAAAAGGTGATGGGAGCAAACTGATAATTGGCAATTATTTTAACCACTAATCACTATGAGGTCAGCTCATTAATATCTTGTAAAATAATACAAAGAACGGATTTACGATGGTGAGGATCTCGAGTACTTGTTTATTTACATGGAATTGAATATGTATGAATTTATGATCAAATGAGCTCAAAAAATGATATAAAAAACATGAAGATGCTAATGAGACATCAACTTTCATAAGACTTGAATTGTTATAGTGATGGCCGGACATTTATTTCTCATATCCCTTTAATTCATTTTTCATTAAAAAAATAATTATTTGATGATTAATTTTAGATATTCACCCTTAATTTTTTAATTTTGAATGACTTTCAGAACCGTTAGTCATCAAACTCGTAGGATTTTCAAATTACAAAAAGACAAATGAACCTTGAACAGTAATCTAGTACGTCGGTTTCATGTGGGTTGGCCATATACAAAAAAAGGCTTACAGAGATGTGACAACTGGATGGAGCCCACCATCTGCATTTTGCCTAAAACTAAGTGGTCGTCTCTCAAACTAATTTGATGGTCTCATCATTTGTGGCTTTTGGGCCATAGATGGATATGCAATGCACGAGAGCATGCATATGTGTTGGGTTTTGATATCACTTGAGCACGTTTGTTCAGAAGCGTGAATTACCACGATTAAACGATCAATCAATCGTACACAGAGAATTTTACGTTATTCAGCAAACTCGCTTATGTTCTAAGAGAAAAAAACTCGACTTTCTATCAGCCACACATGGTTTGAAAGACTCCGACACCCACAAGAGAGAACTCTCACATCTCTAACACTCTCACAAGTCTAGCGTTACAAATTACGTAAATATATAATCGTCATTTTCTTAGCCCTCAAGAAAGTCTTATTACCTCTGACTCTAAACTTAGTGATTGGCCAACCCAATCAAACAATCTGACCAACCCACAATATAAGATATAATCCCAAACAATATGCTAGTAGGGTTACGAGCCTAGTGCTAGTAAACAAATAGTCAATTTCATCATACAGAAGACAGACATTGACATGGAGCAAATCTAGCAGAATTTGTATATAACACTAACATGTGGGATGGACCCATATAAATGCTGTCCAATCAACTTCCATTCTCAAATGGAACAAGCGAATCTAATCAAGCGACCAAGGACCCATCGAGAACTGTGGTCGAGTTTACTGAATAAAAACAATTGCTAAAAGAAAGACCCCTTTCCTTGCATGTCTAAAGTGCAATCTAAGTATAAAAAACATATAAAGCATATAATATACAATAGAGCTGTAAATGAAAAGGAAGGTTTCCAAACCGATAGGACTTGTAAAGAGGAGAAGAATTTTACACAAGCTATTGTTAATCTGTCAGACAGTGTACATAAGGAGGGTAACTATGGGACAACTTGTGTAGATTAGAATTCTTTGATTCATTTTCTTGGTAACAATTGCTTGGTCTTTTATAACATCTAAGCATGCATGTATGGGTGGACACTAACACTAGTGCTACTCATCAATAATCTAGCTATAGGATTCATAGCAATAGAAGAAAAGAAGAGAAAAGCAAGTAGAGAGAGAAGTGTAAAAAAAAAAACATTTGAAGAAAGAAGTTTAAATAAAATGAAAATTTTGAATAACAAATAGAATTGAAGAAGTGTAAAATCAAATAGAAATTTTAATATAAAATTTAAAGGAGAGTTCACTTTTTTTTTTTTTTTTTTTTTACATCTTCCAATATTAGAATAAGTTAACAGGCCCAAGTCCATTTGAAAGGTTTCATTGTAGACAGCCCAAGTTTTCAAATGTTAGATTCTACAATTCTCTAGAGCATGTTTGGTAACAGGCGGTGAATCTATAGATCTGATGATTCTTCACTACCATTGAAAAAAGGATTCTTCACTAGAAATTTATATATTTGAGGATTTTACATTGATATTATTGTGTATCGATGTATATAGTTGAAAAAAATAGGGTTTGGTGTGCAAATCTACTTAAGTGTGGATTTTTAAATCTTATGGGGGATGGTCAGATCTAAAAAATTCTAACAAATGGAGATTTTCATTCGTCCAAATCCTCATGAATTTACAATTGCCAAACATGGATTTACACAGCTTTAGGGAGACCGAAAATCTTTTCTCTAAAAATTTGGTTGCCAAATATGACCTTAGAGCACATTTGATAAGAGGAAATGAATATGTGGATCTAAGGATTCATCACTATCCTTAAAATAGGGAATCTTCATTAAGGATTTGTATGGCTAGCTGAGGATTTGATATCAATATCGGTACCGACAGACACATAAACTTGAGAAAAATTAGTTTTAGTTTGCAAATCTACATAAGTGAGGATTTCATCTCCTGTGGAGGAGGTTGGACCTAAAAATCTTTAAAAATGAGGATTTTCAGTAGCTCAAATCCTCGGAGATTTACAATTACCATCGTGAGTTAACCATGACTTTGTGGAAATCTAAAATATTTCCTCAAAAGATTTGGTTGCCAAATATGACTTTAATCTTAATCGCACTAATATCAACTTACCATATCTTAGAGTGCCCTTTGAGAAGGAGGGAAATTGAAGCTGCATGTAACTATTTAGGGTAGTGTATAATTTTGGACATGGATTAGGTATGAGCTCTCAAATGATCTTAACCCATCATTTTACAGCTTAAAACTCTTAACATATTTGCTAGTATTGATATTCAGATTAATGTCATTTTAATAACAGTTCTAATTTAAAAGGAGATAATAGTGAGATTAGTATAATTTTGAAACTTCTGAGGTAAATGTGTTTGAAGGAATCAGATTAATCACATGTGACGACCACAGGAGTTCTTCTTTCTCAATTTTTCCTTTTCTAATTTACAACAGAAAATCAAATGCTAATGAATTTACATGGACAGCAGTTGACCTGTTATCTTCATGATGTGACTGATGGAGACTTGACCTAAGTCACGATATGCTTTCTTCTGATGTCTAGGCTTTCTCTTATTTTTGGTTTTATATTAAGTAACACCTGCACATCAGAGTGAGGATATGGAGATGGTCCTGGCCTCTCAAGTACTTGGATAAGCAATCATCTTTTCATCTTCAATCTCCACCACATTTTGGTGACAGTTTTAAGAAAAAAAGACAGACATTAACTACTGCAGTGGACAAGACACAGGAGTCCATCACCTGGTTCCATGTTGTTAGAAAATTAATTCCTCGATCACCACTCATTTAGAAATGACATCATCCACCATATGCTTCCAGTGATGTTCATTCACTGTTTTTTTTTTTTTTTTTTTTTTTTTTGAGGCACAGTGATGTTCACACTGTAGAATGTAATAGTACTGCATCTTAAAAAAACATGCTTATCTTTAAAAGTGAATAAAATTTAATTTAATGAAAAATATCATCTTGACCCTTATTTTGTAATTCTTATGGCCCCATATTTGTAATCGAAACCATTGGATTTGTTTATTGAACTAGCAAATACAAGATCTTAAAACTAATTATCTTAAATCTTCATTTATTCAAGTAATTTGTGAAAAAGTCCCGACCTAAAGTTCTAGTCGTCTGGACTTATGTGGATCCATAGTTTATGATCTTAAACATCAAGATCTAAAATTTCACATATCAATTCTTCATGAGTTCCTATTAAAAAAAGCATCTAAGATTCCAAATAAATCTAAAATAGTTGGAATATATTTTATGTGAAAACGATAATTTTGAAAAAATATTGTAATTTGTAATGTGTTTCACATGTGTAATGCTTGTATGTGTAAAATTTACAAGTATTAGACCCATGCCCGCTGTGAAATTTCCAACTTCTGCCAGGAAAGACAATTAACATCACTGTGGCCCACAAGAAATTCTTTAAAGGGACGTATGTAACTTTAGAAAGGAAGGATCATTGACCTTCTGGGGTCGAAAATAACCTGAGGCATGGAGTTGAAGGGTTTTGAAGATTCCGTCTAGGATTTCTCCAGGCTCTTTACTGTAATTGCTACAAAAGAAGAAAAAGGACTGATGCTCTAGAAACATGGAAAAGTGTCATTTAAAGTGGAGAGATTTTAGGGCGAGTTTCGCATCTCTACTTTTTTTTTTACATACCATTCAAGATAGAGTCATTGAAAAAAGAGCTATAAAAAAAAGATATTAGAACAAAAAAAAAAACGTGTTTGGTAATGAACGGATCTACTTCAAATAGACCGTTTGGTATACCCTCTATTTACTTCTTTTAGAGGGATTTGAGAAGGGTTTTCACATAGAAAGGCCCAATGAGAGAGTCGAGAGGATAGGTTTTTGTTTTTGTGGGAGAGGATTTTCGTTGACAAGAAATCACCGTCTAAGGATAATTTTGTCTCAAAAATAACCTCCGCCTCTATTTTTTGGAGAGTCAGATCCTTTTATTTTCACATGCGGGCAGACAGCTAAAATCTGTGCCAAACACTCTTATTTTCATAATCTCTGTTCATTTTAGACATTTAAACAAGTAGAGACCTGGAAATAGAGATGCAAATCATAGGCTTAGTAGGATTGTTTGAAATGGAGAGATTTCATGTATTTTGGAAGATGCTTTGTATGTATCTTTTCCGGTGCGATTCTCGCGAGGAAGGGCTTTTTTTTTTATTTTTTTTTTTTGTTAAGGGAGTGAAAGGTTTTCATTAAAAAAACATTGATGAAAAGTTTGTTAAATATTTGGATTATAGACTCAAAAAGAGCGAGTTGCGATCTTTTTTTGTGAAAGGACCGTACAATTAAGCGATCAAGATAGACATTAGTTTTGAGTTTTAAATCATTCTCTTGTATAAAAGCCCGCCCTAGGCTCATTTTGTTATCTTTAGGTTGTTCTATTAACAACAGCCAAACACATTAATTTTTCTATTTGTATGTGACAAACCTATAGACCGTTTTGCACATGGTAGGCCGCAGGGTTCTTAGAAAAATCTGTAGAGAACCTTAGGATAGGGTCAGGAGTATTCTTTGGTAATTTACTATATATGGTGATATTTTGAAAAATATGGCTTCATAATATTTATTTAAAGTATCTTTCAAAAGTTTGGCATACCCAGTGCAGTGCATGGGTGGGGTGGGGACTTTCTGTGCTTAAAAGTATCTTTCAAAAGTTTGGAATACCCAGCGCAGTGCGTGGGTGGGGTGGGGACTTTCTGTGCCTGGAGAATAGCTAGTTCTCGAAGATGCCGAACACCCTCTTCAGCAAAAAAATAATAATAATAAATAAATAAATAACATATGGTATTGCTAAGTATTGGAAAAAAAAAAAAAACATAAAGAAAATCACAATAATTTAAGCAATTTGAATCTCCAGGAATTATTTAATATTCATCTCCACATTTCTCCAAGATTATAGCTCCCTGTTCTTGAGAAGTTTATTTGGGACTAATTATAAAAAAGGGAACTTATTTGAAGAAGTGACTCAAGAATGGGGTCGGATATAGGGAGATTCTTAGACTCACCTGAAGTTTTTTTTTTTTATTATTATTATTGGATTAGGTTGTTTAGATAATGAGATAAACGTGGTTCCAAAGTCATTCTTGCTTGGAACTGATATGGATTTTTGTCACTACTTCACTTAATGATGGCCCCCATCAAATTGACTGTCACTATCGCAGATTAATCATGGGCCCCCACCTGTATGAACCAGTTGAATTATCCTGACATTTTAGGACCCAATTGTTTAGCAGCCATCAAGGGATTGAAAACATGAATTAAACAAGTGGTTCATGTTTATTCACAACTATTTGTCAATGTCAAATACCTGTCTGATGCGCGGTAAGGAGTAGGAGTCCGTAGATCATCTTTTTCTTCAAGTGTGGTGGCCTTTAGAGTTTAGAGCAACTTTATTAGTAAGTTTGGTTCTTCATGGTACTGCCCGAAGAGTATTGTGGATGTGGCAGAGTCTTGGTTGGGTGGGTGTTTTTGTGGGGTGTGGCCAAATCTTATGGAGCATGATACCATTTGTTATTTTATGGTCAATTTGTAAGCTAGATCCGGCCGAGATTGGAGGGGTGCTTCGCAATTGCAAGGGGGAGGTGTTAATTATGCTTTCCAAGTATGTGGGTGTGTGCGATTCCAATGAAGCGCAGGTGCTAGCCATTCTTGAAGGTCTTCGTTTGTTTTCTAGTTGATATAGCGGTACACTTATTATGGAAAAGAATTCCTCTAATGCAATCACATGGGTGTATAAGCAGAAGACTAATCCTTGGAAGTTTCATTTCCACCTGAATGAAATTATAGAAAGTTATATGTTGGAATCAATGTTTTCTTCCGTCATGAGGTTAGATAAGCGAACTCCATAGCAGATTGTGTTAGCCAAGCAAGGGGTTAATAGGTTGCTTCTTTGGGTGGGTGTGATTATATAAATAGTTGATAGGTTACTTCTTTGGGTAGGTATGATTTTGTTAGTAGGGTTGGAAGTTGTGCATTTCTCCTGCACATCCCCTTCCTCTCTTTCTTGGTTTTTTTTTACTTTATACCTTTTTTTCTTTGAATGAAATTTTTTGTTACCGTTAATATATATATATATATATATATATATATATATTGTCAATGATTGCATTGGAAGGAAATGACATCTAATCATCTAATGTTCTGTATTGCCAACCACCCATGGTGGGGCCTACCATCCACATCAATCATCAAGCAAAAAGGCCAATTCACTAAAAATTTGACAGTGGCCTGGACATTGTTAAACATGAAAAATGGTTCATACGTAAGGCTTAAGCTGAGTCCTAGGCGACTCCGGCTGTGTTGCTCTCCTACTCATTTTGATAAATGACCACCAGTGAATGATTGGAAAGGACAATTTTCGAAAAAAGTATAAAATTTTTTGCCTCATTTTCAAAACAGTATATCAAGATTTGAATATTTCGAAAAAGTATAAAAGTCTTCCACTATTCTTTCAATCAAGTCCTCTCCGTTACAAAAGTTTTAAGAAATGATAAAAGTAATAATTCCCTCATGATAGATTTTCGTCTATTATTAACCTTTTTCCTCCCCAAAACCAACCATTTTTATTCGCTAAAGTAGGTCCCATTAGGTCATTTGGGTTGGACTTTATCATTTTTCTTAAATGATTTATTAAAGGAATGTTTTGAAAAACAACATAAGGTTATTTTTATCATTTTTCAGAATATTGTCTTAAAAAGAACTTGATTGAAAGAAATATGGAAAACTTTTATACTCTTTTGAAATATCCAAAACTTTATGTATTTTTTTTTTAAGTAAGGCAAAAGTTTAAAACCTTTTTGAAATTTTCCCAATTGGAAATGGGATTGTGGGATATGATGAAGCCTATAGATTCCTGAAAAGATTACAACCCCTTGAAGGGTCTCATGCAATTTCAGAGGAAAAAAAACCCAACCACTAGGGTTAAACTGAGAGTTTGAAGTAAACAAAACTCTATTGTTCTGGCAAAACTAAGATTTAGGAAAATCTAGTGGGATAGGTGTGTCACGAACGTCCACCTTCCATTTAGCTTCCTTATTGGCCCACAGAAATGATGGCTTTGGAGAACAGCTCCTTACGCCATATGCTCTGTACCCTGCATAAGAGACAGCAAAATGACTACACACAATAAAGGTTCCGATGCGATAATTGAGCTCAATTTTGATAAGCTCCAATGTCATCTTCTTGATTGAAAATGGAGTGCAAATAGACTATTGCAAACAGTTCTCATTTTCTCACACGCATGGTTCTACTTTATATAGTCTTTTCCAATGAAATATACATTATTGATGGTCAGGCCCAATTGACTCAATGACGGGTCAGGCCCAAACCATAATGACGGATCAGGTCCAAGAGATTTAGTTCACAATGGTGGGTCAGGTCTGAGTGACCCGAAGCCGTGTTGAGCCCAGGTCCAGATCCATTCGTCATGGGTCGGGTCCGGGTCCGAATCCACGAAGTACGAAGTCAGCGCATCGTTTCTTTCTACCTGCTTTTACCAAGTCTCGCGGAGGAGATCTTATCTGCCTCGTCACTTAAGGGCGGTTCGGAGACTCCGCCAAAAGGAAGCGTCCGCTGCTGAAGAGTCGTCCCCATCTGTTAGGGGACGACTATAAAACACAGAACCCCTCTAGCACTGAGAGGCAAGCTATTCTAATCAATCTTTACCACCGTCTTTCTATTCTCTAAATCTGTAATCGCTACACGTTTGAGAAGTAAAATCACCATTTTAAAGTGGATGTAGGTCACACTGACCGAACCACTATAAACCTCCTCTCTCTCATTCTTTCTCTATTTTTCACATTAATTACTCTAAACTTGACCGGTGGTGCCCGAAATCCATTTTTGGCATAATCAATTATAATATTCATACACGTTGTATAATAATTGTTTATTTTTTATATTATGATTCGAGCTAGGGTATGAGCCTCCATATTAATTTTACTTCAATGCCATGTAGGGTTGCAAAGGGGACGAATATGGATCGGAACCATAGTGGATCCGAACCCAGACCCGTTTTTAAATAACGGTTCCGGTTCCGGATCCGGTTTTGAATCGGAATTTGTTTTGTTGGTTCCGGACCCAGTTTCGATAAGAAAATTTGGATCCGGTTCTAGAACCGTGTCCACTTAGAGAACTCGAATCTAGTTACAAAATCAATTCTATTTTCTCTTTATTCTTTTTTTTTTTAATAAGCATATCATTCAACTTATAACAAATGCATCAAGTTTACAACATTCAAAATTATACATAAGAATACCCAAAAAGAGTTGATTTTAAAGTACAAATTACAATATAGAACACTTATACGCCTGGTCTATGGGTCGGAACCTATATGGACCCGGACCCGGACCCGTTTATCAATCGAAATCTAAATTAGGTTCCGGACCCGGCCCCGGACCCGTTTATGAATCAAAACCTAAAATAGATTGCAGACCTGGTTTTTTGGGGGTCGAAACTTCAAAGTAATCGAAAAATCGGATACCTATTTGCAACCCTACCGCCATGTGTCCCATAATTTTAAGTTTATATTTTCATTGTCAAATCCTTCTGTTCTATTATAATATCTACAAATATAAACATAACTCATCATTTTAAGGTAAAGTTACGCTAATGCCTTGATCAGATAAAGTTAAATGACTACAATGATGAAGATCGAGATCAAGCCCAGCCTAAGGTAACAAAGGAGTCTATTATTCCTAAGTAGATAGAGGGTGTTTTTCATTTCCCCCCATTTGTGGTTTCTCTTTTAAGGATACAGAGATTGGTTCAATGTTGTTTTTGTTTCAATGTCTTCTTTGATTGTTTTTGTACTCAAATAAAAAAAAATGATTTTTATTTGTTTATTTATTTTCGTTTCTTCTTCAATGGTGTTTGTGCACTATATTCGTTTAAATATCCATTGATCTTAAATTAGTGGCATTGTAGTCTAAGTTTCTTTGATTTTTCAAATTTTGTCTCACTTTTGTTCTTCTTCACACCTTTATTCTCCTCATCCAATGAATTTTTGGAAGGGATTGGATCATATGCACTATACTGATTTAAATTTCCATGATTCCTATATCTAATTTATATATATATATATATATCTTTTATCTTTTATCATGGTCACCAAACATTTTTATCTACATTGATTTTTATTTATTTTTTAAAATTCTCAGATATACTAATAACTATTTTAAATTTATATTAATAAATAAATCAATTATAATTCTTCCAAATTGATCAGAGGATCAAAAACATATGCATATCATTAATTTTAACTCTTGATAAGTGATGGGTCAGGCCCAAATGACTCGGCCCACAATGACGGGTCAGGCCCAAGAGACTCAGTTCACGATGGTGGGTCAGGTCTAAGTGACCTGAGGCCGTGATGAGCCCAGGTCCAGATCCATTCGTCGTGGGTCGGGTCCGGATCCACGAAGTGACGAAGTCAGCGCGTCGTTCCCTTAACCTGCTTTTACTAACTCCTGCGGAGGAGATCCTACCTGCCTCGTCTGTTGAGGGCGGTTCGGAGACTCCGCCAGAGTGAAGCGCCCGTTGCTGAAGTGTCGTCCCCATCTGTTAGGGGAAGACTATAAATCACAGAGCCTCACCGGCACCGAGGGGCAAGCAATTTTCTATTAGTATTTTGCACATCTCATCTGTATTCGCTAAGTCTGTAATTTCTACACACTTGAGAAGTAAAATCATCACCTTAAAGTGGACGTAGGTCACACTGACCGAACCACTATAAATTCTCTCTCTCTCAATTTTCACATTAATTACTTACTACTTGACCGGTGGTGCCCGAAGACACTTTTTCGCGCCCATCAGTTTGGCGCCGTCTATGGGGAAGACTAACTTCTTACTTCATTTTCAAAACTACCAGATCAACAAGACGACAAGAGGACAATCCCAGGCGAGAGGGCGAGGATGATCCTCCACCGAATAATCCTCCTCCAAACGCTACCGCTCCTGATCCCACTCCTAAACAAATGTTGGCGACAATGCAGCAGCTGGTAACCCAAAACCAGCAGATCCTACAGCTCATACTCGCGGGGCAAGGAGGAGTGCAACTTGGAGGAGCACCGCAAGGAGCGCCTAGCCAGGGAACTCCACGCAGGGGAGGGCCTCGCCCGGGCGGCCATCCACATGGCGCCCAAGGGCTGGGCGCCCATCCCCATGGCACCCAAGGCCTGGGCGCCCATCAACATGGCGCCCAGGGAGTTCCCCATAATGCCCCTCTTGGAGTACTATCGGTCGACCCTCAAGGTCGCGCCCATCATGGAATTCCTCCGCCCCCCGGTGGAGCCCAGCTTAGAGGACCTCCGCCTCCAGGTGGAGCAAATCATGGCGGGCTTCCGCCTCCTCCCTCTGTTTCTAATGGGGAGGAACCTCATTTCCAAGAGGAGGAGAGCGAAAACCAAAGCATAGAGGTGGGGAGTCACTTCTACGATCGATCCAAGGAACCCGTCAATCACTGGGAGGAAAAGATCAAAGAAATACAGAATCAACTGGGAGATGTCTTCCATGCCATAAGGGCTCGGGCACCAAAGACGGTAGATTATCTAGTCGGGCGAACGGATACACCGTTCAAGCCTGACGTGGTGAACTACCCACTCCCTCGAAAGTTCAAAATGCCATCCGTGGAGACCTTTGATGGAACGAAGGATCCATTGGACCATCTGGAGACTTACAAAACCAAAATGCAGCTGCACAATATCCCTGATGAGATTATGTGCAGGGCATTCCCAACTACATTGAAGGGTTCCGCTCGGCAGTGGTTTGTCAATCTCTCACAAGCATCTATAGCCACCTTTGGAGAGTTGAGCAAATCTTTTGTCTCACACTTTATCGGTGGGCGCTGCCACCAGAAGCCTGCCACACACCTGTTCAGCATAAAGCAGGATAAACACGAGAACCTCAGAAGCTACCTCACTCGTTTTAACGAGGAGGTACTTCAGGTTGAAGAACCCGACGACAAGGTCTCCATGACAGCCTTCCTGGGAGGCCTTCGTTCGTCGAACTTCTTCTTTTCAGTGGTGAAGCGACCACCAAAGAGCATGCCAGAACTGTTGGCAAAAGCTCAAAAATATATGAATGCTGAGGAAATCAACAGGTCCAGGCGAGGTGAATCATCTCGTGGATCGCCAAAAGCTTGACCTGCCTCTCTGCACTGTTCTCAAACAGGCAGCTTGTATATCCAACTTAGCGGTTCTCTCGCGGGTCGTCAAAAGCTTGGCCTCTGCATTGTTTTTAAACTGGCAGTCTATCTCCAGCTTAGCGGTTTTCTCGCGGGTCGCCAAAAAAGCTTGGCCTCTGCACTATTTTTAAACAAGTAGTCTATCTCCAGCTTAGCGGCTCTCTCGCGGGTCGCCAAAAGCTTGGCCTACCCCTGCACTGTTCTCAAACAGGCAACCTATCTCCAGCTTAGCGCTCTCTCATGGGGCGCTAAAAGCACGATCTTAAAAGGATCTTGAAACTCAGTGTGCAGGAAAAGTTTGCAGACCAAAGGATCCATCACTAGATAGCCATCAATGGTGATGAGAAGCATTTGCATTGGGTTGTGAGGGACTTGTTGCCATCCCTGCGCGGGCGCCCACCGGTGCTGCCCCCTCCACGCGGGCGCCAGGGGCACCCACTTCTGCGGGCGCCAAGGCCGGCGCCCGTCGGCGCTGCTAACTCCCCGTGGGCGTCGGGAACGCCCGGCGCTGCTGCCTCTCCACGCCGGGCGCCAGGGGCGCCTGGCCCCGTCGCTGCTGCTGCCTCCACGGTGCCCGCCCCTGCCGCGGTCTCCATGCGGGCGCTCAGGCCGACGCCCGCCCCTGCCGCGGTCTCCACGCGGGCGCCTAGGCCGACGCCCGGCACAACCAATCTCACGTGGACACCCAGGCCAGCACCTGCATCTGGCGCCCGCTGCTACTCGCCTATTCCATGGTTAAAAAAGCAACTTTATGGCAACCTATTCCCGGTTACTAACATGTCAATGTTGCATGCTCCACCATCCAAATTTCAACACACTTCAATTCCTTGCCTGCTTGCCCCCCTCCCCTGAAAATCATGACTATGAATTATGATATGGCATCTGTCTGTTTATTTTTACAAGTGTGGTTTTGAAATACACTCCCAATCCACCATTCTATTTAAGCTTGATGGACCCGCGATTGCGACCGTCCGATTGGGTGCATGCACACCAGATTTACTAAATTAGTCCTACCTAGGTTCTAAACATGGGCATGCCCTAAAGATATCACAGCAGCCCCACTACAGATTATTATTCTAAAATTGATACATAATATCATTGTCACACCTAATTCATAGTTGACATGTTACTATCTGTGTGGAGTGTGGATCACCTAAATAATATATTTTTCTTTTTTCTTTTAATGATGTGGGCATCTCTAACGTATTTGACCCAATATGATTAATTTTGTGGGTGGCAACCGCTAAACCTACACAAATATATACTAGGCAAATTTGGGGCGGCTTTGAATATAAAATATAGGGAGCAAATCCATGCCTTATGCAACCCCACCAACTCAAAGGTGGATGACCGCCTTCATACTAATTTTGATTTTTCAACTTCAAAAAAAAAAAAAAAAAAAATTTGGAAAAGAGAAAGAACTTGAATATTTGAAATGTCCCCCTTTCAAAGTTTATTTGAACGTGGGACATTGAGGGGCAAATGATGGGTCAGGCCCAAATGACTCGGCCCACAATGACGGGTCAGGCCCAAGAGACTCAGTTCACGATGGTGTGTCAGGTCTAAGTGACCCGAGGCCGTGATGAGCCCAGGTCCAGATCCATTCGTCGTGGGTCGGGTCCGGATCCACGAAGTGACGAAGTCAGCGCGTCATTCCCTTAACCTGCTTTTACCAAGTCCTGCGGAAGAGATCCTACCTGCCTCGTCTGTTGAAGGCGGTTCGGAGACTCCGCCAGAGTGAAGCGCCCGTTGCTGAAGAGTCGTCCCCATCTATTATGGGAAGACTATAAATCACAGAGCCTCACAGGCACCGAGGGGCAAGCAATTTTCTATTAGTATTTTGCACATCTCATCTGTATTCTCTAAGTCTGTAATTTCTACACCCTTAAGAAGTAAAATCATCACCTTAAAGTGGACGTAGGTCACACTGACCGAACCACTATAAATTCTCCCTCTCTCAATTTTCACATTAATTACTTACTACTTGACCGGTGGTGCCCGAAGACACTTTTTCGTGCCCATCAATAAGATTTATTAAAATATTATTATAGGATTTAAAGTAAATTAACTGCTTTTGTTGCATTTTTGTTACTATTTTCTAATATTGAATTTAATGCTTTTATTTAAGAAATATAAAAGTTTTCTTATGGCCAACATTGTGCACGAGCCCTGTTTGAACAGAACTTTTCAACTGTCTTTAAAAGGAGGGATAGGGAATAGGATGCTATAATAAGTTGATAACTCTGAATAGTGGGGAAAGACTACCTAACAACAGCATTTCAAATATTTAGCCAGGTTTCTAGCAGGTTTCTAGGGAAAGCCCTCATCTTTCTATCCTCACCTTTATAACTTTAAAGAAGAGTTTCAAGTAATTGTTATAGACTTCTATGAAAACAATTTTTACTTATAATATACTCCCTGCTCTGCTGACTAAATTCAAAAACCCTTTTAACTGTAATGAAGAGTAAAAAGGCCTTGCCTAGTGGCTAGTGCTTATCTTATCCTGAAGGTTGAATTTGGGTTCAAGCCTCTCGTAACTCACGACCAAGACCTAGATTAGCCCAACCCACTGTGGTCAAAAGAACACCCTTTCTTTATGTGGGTTGTCCTTAAATTTTACTTCAATAGGAGTTGTGTCTCACCATAATAAAATTATTGTGCTTAATCTTACATAGAACCAACTTTTACCATAGTAGAATTATACAAATTCACCCGCATCAAAATCTAAGCTGAGCTTGACTGGAACACAAATGAGTGAAACCTGAGTTTCACTTTCGCTAATATCATGTCACATTCATGTATGAGTGTGAATGGCATGGAAGTTCCTTTTAATTTTAGTGAGCTACCTACTCTACATAGCAATTGAGCATTCCATTTTTGTATGAATCTAAAGAGGAGCTCCCTCTCTCTCTATCTCTCTCTCTCTCTCTCTCTCTATATATATATATATATATATATGCCAATTCCTCTTATGAGGAGGTACGGACCTACAGGTATAAGTGGCATTGTGAAGAACTACAAGGAAAATGTATTGTTTATGTTCTCATAATATATAGGCAACAAAAATTCTAATGAAGCGGACGTTTTAGCTATAGTGGAAGCTCTAAGGATCTGTGTCTCAAATAATTTTGGTGGAAAGCGATTCCTTAAATGCGATTTCTTGGATGTCTTGTTTGGAGAAGGGTCCATGGAAATTTCAATTTCTTTTCAATGAAATTAAGACTCGGTCATCATCTTTCAATGTTGAGTTTCATCTCGCTCTAATACCTATGCAGGTTTTTTTCTTTACATCTTTATTATACATTTCTTAAGTCTTTAATATATTTTACCATTACCGATAAAAAAACAAAGAAGTATGAAACCAACTCCACAATCAAAGTTTGGGTTGAGATGTCTGAACTCATTTAGTAAATGAGTTGGGCTAAGTCTATTTAAGTCAATGATATGACCGAAACCCAGCCGAACTCAACTAATTGCACCACAACCCACCAACCCAACCCAAAACATCCTGTTGATTAAGAGTTTGACTTTTCATTTTCAACCCGAATAACAAATGGGTCAAGATTGAGCCTATGCTTGTTAGTATGTACTCGCAACGTGGCCTGAAGCCGGCCCAACCTACACATTGCCTTCCCTAGATCGAGTAGATCAAACGGTTATTCAACTCAAAAATGCTTCAAGTTAAGGGCTGGTACTAAACTATATTTTGTATTATTGGCCTTGATCATTATCACAATACTACAACTGCTAAAAGTTGATGGGCCTACATTTGATGGGCTTGAGGTGGTCCATTCATAGAGCGCACTGCATGTGCCATCCAGGTCTGAGATCACAGTACTTGAATTTCTTTGGGTTGATAAAACTTGAACTGTATTTAAAAGAGGAAGACTATAATAAATTGATAGCTACAAATTCAAGGTTTTGAATATTAGGAAAGAAAGCAAAACAAATACACCTAACAGCAGCATTTCAAACTTTAAATCAACTCTCAGGTTTATAGGGAAAGCCCTTATCTTTCTATGCTTCAGTTGTAACTGAAAGAGTTTCTTTACTATCTAAACTTCTTTAGAAGTAAGCTTCATTTATAATATACTCCTTATTTATAATATACTCCCTCCTCCGTTCCTTAATTGTAAAAAGCCTCCAACTGTAATGAAGAAGAAGAAGTTAGCTTGGCTGTTGTACTAACATCAATTTTCTTAATAATATAGACTTATTAACTATCTCTTTTTCCCATAGGAAAATGAAACCCTTGTGAAATACCTATCCTCAAGGTTGGGTTTGGGTTCGAGCAAGGCAGACTCGTGAAATTCAACTTGGGGGCTCCATGTAAAAAAAATATTGGGGGAAGAGGCAAATGTAAAAAGAATATTAATTTTTAAAATATGCAGGGATTTTTTTTAAAAAAATTAATTTTTTCCAAGGATGGGTCAGGCTTCAGCCCCCAATATGTATGAGCCTTTGGCAAACCAACCCAAATTTAACAAAGGTAGGCACTTTAAAATGGGCAACGTGTGTATCTTATTAGATACTTCAAATTTTATAAGTAAAATTCATGTCAATGGCGTCTCCCTACCGTATCCATGTGATATCCAGGCATCATGATCAGGTGGACCTGAGCCTAACTTAGACTCGTTATCGGCCCAACCCAACGTACCCAAGAATTGTGTCGAGTCAGTTAGATTTGAATTTGGCCCCACCCAAGTTGCAACAATTGTGGTTGATGTTAAAATCCAATGGCAACCAACCGGCCCACCTTTCAAACTGCTAGAGATCTTATGTCACAAAAATTGCCCGGAGAGGAGGGGTTCCTTGGTATTATTTTTAAAGTCACTCACCAGTAGGGCTGTCAATCGGGTCGTGTTATCAAATTTGGATTGCGGGTCAAACGAATTCGAGTTAGAATCACCTCAACCCGAACACGACCCATTAAGAAACGGGTCAAAAAACCAAACACAAACCCAATTCGTTTATTTAACAGGTCATACGACACAACCCGTTAATTTTGAAAAAAATATTCATTAAACTTAAAAAGTATCTCTTTCCTAAATCATGGAGCCAAACTTTATGTTTGGAGGCTATGCCCATTTTCTAAGTATCTGTTATATCTCTTCTGATTAATTGCATCTTCGATGAAGTTATGTTACAAACACTTTGATTTTTTGCAAGGTAATGTGATGCACACTTGGCAACATGACTTTTTAACGGGTTGTATCTGGTCGTAATGGATTACCGGGTTTATTCGTTAACGACCCATTAATTTAACGGGTTAACGGGTCTGACCCATTAACGACCCAAACCCATTAAGGGGCCACCCAAACCTGTTAATATTGTGTGGGTTCATGTGGTGTGTCGTGTGACATTTTGATAGCCCTACTCACCAGTGGGCAAGTTTTAATTACCTCAAAATACAGGGGCTTAAATGGAAAAAAATGTTTTATTCATTTGCTTTGACTTGAAACTCTGCCGGAGGGAAGATAAGGAAAAATCTCTCAAATTCTCTTACAAGCTTTGATCAGAAGAAGACGGATTCTCTGCTTCTTGATCTTCTTCTGCTATTTTACAAACCCAGACTGGAGAACAAAGAGAAGAAACTGCAGACTCATTGTAACAAAAGATTTCTCCATTTTGGCCAAATTGCAGAAGATGATGTTTGGATTTTTTGAACTACTGTTTTCAAAAAAATTCAAATTTGACAAATAGTAATAAGATTAGGATGATTTATTGATTTGGGAGACCACAGGAAAAGATTAGGATGATTTATTGATATGGGAGAGAACAGGAAACTGTCTTTCATTTCTACGCTTTGAGTCCAATTCTTCTGGAATGCTGGTGGAATTTTGAGATTTAGATTGGTTGGTCTTTTCTCCACCTTCATTTCTCATCAGGAGGAAACTAATAGATGGCGCCAAGTCTGGCATGCTCTTACAGAAAAAGAGAATAGGGAAATGAAAAGGAGACCTTCAGTTTTGGAGAGAAAATGAGTGGTGGGTCATTGGGTTTGCGTGCTGGAAGTTATGGATCATTGCAGCAAAGCCTGCCAAACAGTTTTGTAGTGACGATTCACACCGTCCGGAAGCCATCAAGGTTCTTTTCGGGTTCCAGAGAAAGGGTGAGGTTCCTCCCATGGATCTTCAGGTGCTCTAGCAGTAGGAAGCTTGCGATGCTTTACTTGGTGCCAGTTTCAATCACAATATTCTTCATTCTTATGCTCACCATCAGTAAAGGTTAAGATTTTGAAATCCTTTCCTCTCTCCTCTTATCAAAAATGTTCTACCAGTGGTTTTCTACATGGATGTATTGCAGATGAGAAGAATTTTGATTATCACACCATTTTGTAATGGAGTGTAAATGAGGATCTACATTAGGTGGGGTATTGTTTCTCTGCATTTTCCACCATGGCCAAGTATCCCATCTAATGTAGTTAACAAGTTTCTGCACTTTATATTGTTCAAAAGTATAGCAGTATAGATAATGGTCTATTCTGTGAAATATTAAGATAGATTGCTGATTGGAGTATATCAAAATGCAGCCTGTTGGTTTTTCTATTCATCCGAATTAATAGATGAAGTAGCTTGATTTTCAACAATAAGTGAAATAACATTCTCTCTCTCTCTCTCTCCATTCACAGATGTACATATACCAGAAGCACGTGCTATATACCCAAGTTCCGCATTCCTTGTCCACACCAGGGGATTCAGAAACAGAATTATGTCAAGCCATTATGCATCTCCAAAGATTTCTACGGAAAAGAATAGTGATGGGGGTACTGAATATGGATTTTCATCGAAGGTGGAATCACTAAGTCCTAAAAATAGAGCCCCACCACTAAGATCTCATCCTCGTCCTCCTGTTGTGCTTACCAATGAAAGTGCAGTTCTCCTAAGGCATCCTTGTGATAGTTTTGGTGTTCCCCCACCACCACCAGCTGATAGAAAAAGGACTGGTCCACGCCGTAAGTTTAAGCTTTGATACTCTAGACAAGTTAAATTAGTTTGCTTTCGTTTTTGCTTATCGAATTGCTGAATTTAGTGGTTCTTCTCTTCAGCATGTCCAGTTTGTTACCTTCCTGTGAGGCAGGCCATGGCCTATATGCCAACTCTGCCATCAGTGTCGCCCATACTAAAGAATTTAACCTACGTTATAGAAGATAGTCCGAGTAGTCCTCCATCATTTGGAGGTTCCCCCTTTGGTGGATATCCATCTTTGAAGCAGAGGAATGATTCTTTTGATATAAAAGATTCAATGTGCGTGCATTGTGGGTATGGTTTATTTCTCCTTAATGACTTTATGGGAAAAAAAAGTGAACTTTCTCTACGTGAAAATATCATTTTGATTCGATTATTATTCTTTTTTACCCCTTATACTGACAGTGATAATTGATTTCAGTGTATTGTTTATGTGTATTGCATTCCTCTACTTACTGCTAAACTGTGCATATTTGTCGTGAAACAGGTTTGTTAAAGGAAACAGACCAGGTCATCAGACAGGATTTGACATGGATGATGCTGATCTTCTTGAGATGGAGGGATGCAGTGGGATAGTTGTTGCATCAGCCATTTTTGGTTCTGATTAGCATTAAGTTCATTTTTCTTCTTTTTTTTTCTCACTTTTCACTTCTCTTGCTTTGCCTAAGTAATGATTTTCCTTTTATGTGTTGCAAACCAGGAAACTATGATATAATACAACAGCCAAGAAATATTAGTGAGGCTGCAAAGAAAAATGTTTGCTTTTATATGTTTGTGGATGAAGAGACAGAGGCAGGAATAAAGAATTCGGGTGCCTTACACAACACAAACATGGTAGGACTGTGGAGAGTTGTCCTTGTTCGCAATCTTCCTTATACTGATCCAAGACGCACTGGAAAAGTGAGTTCTTTTCAGGTTTAGCACTCAAGTTTACTTTATATTAACATGGCTGGCCTATAAAAAAGAATTTATAACATGCCTTAGAGCATAGTTTTATGCACATATGTTGTGGGCCTCAACAACTGGTGTGCATGATAAGCCTATGCACATGGGATGCAAAAGAATATTACTTATATATATATATATATATATATATATATATATGATCTGAAGGATTGAGTCTTCTGTTAAAAGAGAATGTCTAGATAACTTCATATTGGGTGACTTCTGACTTGATATGTCTATGATAGGTTCCAAAGCTACTTCTACATAGGATGTTTCCAAATGCCCGGTTTTCTATATGGATCGATGGAAAGCTTGAGCTTGTTGTGGACCCATATCAAATTCTGGAGAGGTGCACTTTTTATGGATCTTGTCATTAACTTAGTAAAGTTATTGAGAAGTATTTGATAGGTACCATCCAAGTACTTGAGTGTGTAATTATACCTCCCTCTAATTTCTTTATCTTTACTAGTGAAAGCCTGTTGACTCCTGACTTTGATGCCTGGATACGGCTCCATACACTGCCTATTTTTAAAGTATCCGGTTATCTTAGGATTGAAGTCTTCCTAGGTAGCATACAGTTGCTACTTCAAGTGGTTCCCCTTTCTTGTTTCATATTCACTGTGATTGTGCAGTAGGGGTTTTGACAGGCTAGGCTTATCACAACCACCAAAGTGAGGGCCTTCTATTTTTGGCCTAATTTCTTTATCCAACTATCCCTTTCTGAAGTGCTAATCTTGGGCTTTTGCACAAGTTTTTTCATTTAGGGGCTTTTGGTTGTTTATGATTTACCTGTTTCTAAGATACAATAATCTATGTTTGTTAAAAAAAAAAGAAAGTTCCTTTCAAGGCCCCGAATTTTAAGTTGTCAGCGTAAAAAATTGAAGTGATTTTTGTGCCTTGTACATACTACAAACTGTAATGTATGGGATATGGTTATAATTAACAGCAATAATAATAACAACAACAACAACTACTGTAATAATATCTATGCCCTAACCTAGGGAATTCATTAGTGGATCTAGTTGCACTGGGTTGGTTTACATGCATTGAAATAGACCAGGCCCATTCCTCCATTGAATGAAGCATGTCTTTTAAGCTTTCCCTTGCCCTCAAGCCTAAAGACCTCCCAAGCCCAACCTAATGTGGGCTCGGTCAAATGACCAGATGGGTTGCTCATCCCATAATTGACATGTGAAGGGATTTGAATGCAAATATGGTATTGTGTTTCACATGTGTAAATTTTACATAGATAAAATTTACAAATGAAAATTTTATATATGCAAATCCTATTTTTCATATCTCGTGTAAAAGACAAAAGACCCCTTTAGGTCATTTCCATATCCAAGAGAGAGCAATAAATGAATCATTTAGGTCATTAGATATAAAATGCTAGATGATCATGATTAAATATTCAGAGTTTTTAAGTTAAATCTATATATGTAAAAAGAAAACCATGCTTAGAATGATACTCATTGTCACCATCACTGCCACTGTCATTAAGTGCGTTGAGTGTTGAGCCAGCAACAGCCCGACCTGGGCCCGGGCCATATTGTGCTGGATCTCGGATTTGTTTTTCAGTTCTCGGGCTGTGCACGGATCTGATTCTCTGGTCCAATAAATAAATGGGCCGGACCTAAAAGGCTAGGCTTGACCCAACCTAACATATTTAAAACTAAGGCTGTATATATCTTGTAATTGGGCTGGGCCTTGGCATGAGTTTTACTAGATCTGAGACTGAATATTAGGCCTTATATAACTATGTGGAATGGACTTTGATAAGCTTTGGCCCATCTCTGACCGAGTCCATGAAGACCCCTAATTGTTGTATCAACATCATCATCTTTATCATTGCCATTATTATCATCATTGATATCATCTTCATTTTGTAAGATCTATTTCACTTTACTCTATTTATGCGCACATTCGACTTAAAAGCTGCAATTATATAATACAAACAGGTTTAAGTGTAAGCATTCTCTTCTTGCATTGGTCGATAGTGCCAACAAAGAGTTGTAGATCACACGCCAAAACATGCTCAATTTAGAAGCAATAACTGAAATTTTATTTAGGAGCAAAACAGTAAAGTAAGCTTGCAGATAAGTAGGGGGCAGTATAAGCATATGGATGATTTGATTTTGTAACAAAGCAATGTATGGATTTTTTTTTTTTATTTGTGGTCACTGTTTCAGATTCTTGTGACCTATCAAAAATATATATTTATATATTCCAGATTCTTGTGGAGAGAGAATGCTAGCTTTGCAATCTCAAGGCATTACAAACGCTTTGATGTTTTTGACGAGGCAGAGGCTAACAAAGCTGCTGGGAAGTATGACAATGCTTCCATTGATTTCCAAGTCAAGTTTTATATGCAGGAGGGCTTGACACATTATTCTCCGGCTAAGCTTCCTATTACCAGTGGTGAGTGCAGGGTCCTTCTCTATGTTGTTATCTTTGGCTTGAGAGGTTGAATCTTATGCTTATGAGTTGTGTGTCTGCAGATGTTCCTGAAGGGTGTGTTATTATAAGGGAGCACATTCCCATTACAAATCTCTTCACCTGCCTCTGGTTTAACGAAGTCGACCGCTTTACCTCTAGGGATCAAATCAGCTTTTCCACTGTGAGGGACAAAATAATTTCCAAAGTAGATTGGAGTATTAACATGTTCATGGATTGTGAACGGCGAAACTTCGTTGTTCAGGTGTCTTTTTCATCACTCTTTAGTAACGTTATTCTAATTGGCAGTCAGTATTTGTTTGGTTTACAAAAAAAATATTACATTTGCAAAAACACCTTTTGTTTTAGAGGAAGTGTTTCTAGTTTTGTTTTCCTTCAGAGTACTGTAACAATTTCCAACAAGGATGTTTGAAGCTGATGTTTTTTTTCCTCTTATCTTTGGGTATTAATTAAATTTCCTTCTTGTTTGGACATTTTACGCTAATCTTCCATGCATGTATTACCAGCAAGGAATCAAATGCAAATCCTAAACACCTTTCATTTTCTAACTTCTTAGTTACATCACCGTCGGTCGAATAATTTATTTCTTCTTTCCCACTCATATGCTTTTGCCAAAATCCATCATGTTAGCATGGGCTGTTTTCAGTCTTCCAATTACATATCTTTCTCACTCGTATTAGCACTGGAATCCTATCTAATTACTACCTTGTCATTTCTATGTTCAACATTCAGCTCCATATGACAATTAAGATTAAATTGTTGTTTTCATAAAGTTGTCATCTTAAATAATACTCTGCTACTATGTCTCTAACTTGCGTGTTCTGTACAAATTATATTTTATGATATTGTCATCTAAGCCTTTTGTTTTATTTTTGTAGCTGCTTCCAAGCATGTGCGCCTAATACTAAACTAAATGTCAATCTGATCATACTCCCAACAATTTCTAATCAATTAGATAGATAGTTGCTTATGAATTGTTTACATATATTGAGTGAAATCCATCATTTTTGATGTCTTATTATTTGGCTTGAAGCACGAACATATAATGATTGGTGTTATGCAGGCATACCATAGAGATATACTAGAGCTCAAGCATACTGTTGTTCCTCCACCAAGTTTGACTGAAGTGACATCTGAAAATTCACCACCAACAAAGATTGTTCGAACAAAGAATGTAAAACCAATTAGGAAGGTAAAGCATGGGATATACAAGTCAGGTACTAGAAGTGTGAATGGTAGGGATACCAGTTCATTTTAAAAATAACTCTTATGTTTCAAAACTGTTCATTTGCTTAGGCACAACGATTTGGAAATTCTTTGTATCCAAATCTTTCTTGATACAGATAGTTGCTATAAAAATAAACAGCATTGCTTCCCTTTCCTCCACAACTAGTATCAGGATCCCACTTGCTTTTGGGTCCACCG
Organism: Camphora micrantha; assembly: GCA_003546025.1. NCBI lineage: Eukaryota > Viridiplantae > Streptophyta > Magnoliopsida > Laurales > Lauraceae > Camphora > Camphora micrantha. The sequence continues at coordinate 3,484,658 of QPKB01000012.1, read as the reverse complement.
ATCAAATCAGTTCATTTAATTCCCTTTACTAAACAAAAGCTTTTACCATAATGGGGTTTTTCACCTTACAGCAGCCTGCATACTATCAGTGAAGATGGGGAGGTGACAACGTCTTAGTAAGGATATGGGCCAGAATGAAGAGAGAGAAAAAATGGAAGGATTGAATTTGTAACATGATTTGGATACAGATTCAAAAGATAAAACCAGCAGTGAGATGATGATGTCTTTTAAGAAATTATGACATGTGCTCGATTTTTACATCAGGGCTTGTTTGTGCAGAGACATTCAGGGAATTCCATGCTTATATTAAATTCCATAGTCTTCCATGCTTATGTTACATTCCATGGTCTATTTGAGCAAGTTTGCACTAATTCTCATATTACCAGCATGCTTTTCCCCTTGGATTTTTAGGACGTTGTATGGTTGTGGAGAAAGTATAATATATGAATTCCCTGTGAAGTGGAGTAGGAGAAATCAAGGTGGGAAAACATCACTTTTCACTAAAGTCTCTGAATGGGAGGAATAAATACCTACTAGGGAGCAGAGTCCGAAGCTTCATTTAGTGGATATGAAAGTTTCCAAGCTGTTATGAAATTCCATAATTTGGTGTTGGTGATTTTCTGCTAATTTGCATATTCTTGTCATATTTTTCCTTGGCATGCACCCTCAGTAGAAATAGCCCCTAGCTCCCAAGTGTTAGCCATATATTATCCACATAGGTAAGAAATTTCAACCAACACCAAATAAGAAAGCAGGGCAATAGAGTTTTTTCTGTGGCAATTGCTTTCTCCAACCCCATTGGCTCTCAAGTAAATTTGTGAAAAAGGGTGAGGGGGAATTTGTGGAAAAGGAGCAAATTGTATAGAAGGGCTTTCTATAAAAATTGCAAAATCTCTATATCTCATTGGTATTGCAAAAGCTCTCTTCAGCAGTACATTTTATTAGAAATCTAATTCCTTTTAAGCAAACAAAAATAAAAGGAATAAGAAAAAGAATTCTGGCCCTAATTGGATGTAGAGGAATGTGAGAAGATCTATTACAGTTCAAAATTGTATTGCCTATGATCTCTCCTCTTCCTGTTTTCTCTGCATCCTAATGGCACCTAATGCCAGAAAATCAGCAAGGAGAGTTTTTTCACTAATGAAGCCATGTTCCAATATTGATATATTTTTGTTAGGAGAATGTCAGATTATCCATCCCACTCAAAAATTGATTATAGAATGATATTTACACTTATTCTAAGTGGAGACCAGATGGTGGATGATGGGGTTGGGCATCCTTCTTTTTTCATCTGGGCTTTCTGATGTGGAGAATATATAATGACATGCCATGGTCTCACCCACCCTAACACCTAATGGAGTTTGAGGTCACATTAGGGATTGTTTGGCACCATTTCTTAAAAATAATTTTGCAATTTTAATTAAATACCAGACTCTAGGAGTGCTACTTGGGTGGTTTGTGTTGGGTTTCTTGTTAAACAAAAGTTGACTCAAATTTTAGAAGGACCAAACCCAGTTGAATAATTAAAGTAGACTCATATTCTGGAGAGACCAACAAAACCCAATTTCATTCAATTGGATTCAACCTAAATTCCAAAAGAGCCAACTCACAACCCACATATATTGCAGGTGATCCAAACTCTTTGTATGAATGGACTCAAAAAATTTGTAGTGTAATTGGGTCAAGGTTCACTAGGAATGGAGTTTCTTGGACCCTGCAATGTTTGTCTTTAAAGAAGTAAAATAAATCTAATAGGAAAGGGTTTTCAACTGTCAAATTCTTTCTTTAATCATGATGTAGAAAAGTGAAGTCCCTGATGCCCTTTCTTCTGATTGATAGTGGGACATCTGATTGATAGAGGATTGGGCATTTTTCTTTTGTTTCACCAGGGCTATACTTGGTGTGAAAAATACACCATGACATGTCATGTACTCACCTACCCAAAGGGCTAATCGGATCTTGAGATCACATTAGAGTAATTTGGGACCATTTCATAAAAGAGGAAAGTACGTCCACCTTAAAGAGTTTACATTTTTTCCACAGAAAAGAAAAAAAGAGAAAGAGAACGAGTTCACTTCAATAAATGCACCCCACTCTGCAGGTAGAAATAGTGTCTTGATAGTTATGCATTTTCATATGGACCTTACCCCATAGGCAACCCAGACACATCATTTGAAAATTTTCCGCTCTAATAACAGTGGAAAAGCTTCATTTGCAACTTTTCCACAACGAAAAGCTTATTTTCAAGTTTTTCCACCGCCGCTAGTAACAGCGGAAAAGCTGCATTTGCAACTGTATGTTAAGATTTCTCGACTAAGTTAACAAGTTACCGGTTCCAGTCATATTATTGTATACCATGGCAAGCAAAAGAGCTTTCAATTCAATTTTTTTTTTCTCCTTTTTTAACTTTCTAAGTATCAATTGTTATTAATTATATATTGGTACATTGTGAATGAATCTCTTATAATGATTGTTTTGATTCTTATAACAATTTTGAGTCAATTTTTTATAATTTAGTAATATAGTTCTAGGGTTTTTGACATACTAATCCTCTTTAAAACCGATTTTCCCAATTTCATGGCCGAGATTCAAATATGTCACTAAAGTCACTTGGCTTTGTTCAATATTTTTTTTTTAAACTTTTTTGCCTTAGATCCCATAATATAATATCATGGGAACAATGTATGTCACATAATATGATAAGTACCATGAAATGGTCGCCAGAAGTGTATTTAGTTTTCACAAAATGTCATTTTCATGTTCTCCAAAAAAATGAATCCGCTTGCTGGTTCCAAAAAGTATATTATACAAAAACTGATAAATCTCATAATATCATGAGACTATCTCATGATATAATGGGATCTATGGCAAAAAAGATTTGAAAAAATATAGAGCAGCGACTCTGGTAACATTATCAGAGTTTTGGTCATGAAATTGGAAAAATTGAATTTAAGAAAGATTAATATGTAAAACCTCATAGTTATATCTATAAATATAGTGGGCGGATATGAGGACGGGTTATTGTGCTTGTTTTTATTTTTATTTTACTTTTTGCTAATATATAGTGCTTGATTTATTTATTAAGAAAAGTAGTAATTTGGGAATCACATAGCAACTCCCGCTCCTATAGCCTCAGGGTGGTTTACACTTTCCTCTCCTAGCCACTAGGCCAACTCAAGCAAAAAATAAAAATAAAGAAAAGAAAAGTAGCAATTTGACCATCACACATGCAATGGGTGGATGATTGGCCGAAATTAGAGTAATTTAACAATCTTAAACTTCTGATTTGGCACATTGAATTCATCAACTCTGAAAGCTAACCATATTGTGTTAACAATCTATTGGGCTGACAATCTTCCAACCAGGAGTAAACCACCTGTGGATCCCACATCTTCATTTGGCTCTCAGTATATTTGTGGAAATAAACTCAATCTGTGAGTACATGATAATATACTACATTTTCAAATTAATACTAAGTACCCTGATTTAATGAAAATGCACTTCACCCATTTCTCTTTCAGGATAAAAAGAGTAAAAACATCTGCACTTCAAACATTTGCTGCATATATATATGAAAAATAAAGCACATCACAAACATGTGCACTTTCTTTTATTTTTATTCAAAGAGTACATATTCATGTAATACATGTAGCTGGCCAAATGCAGCCCAAGTTACTTCATCTATAAATCTAATGCCCCAAGATTATATTCATACAGTCATACACTCAACCCTTCTTTCTTCATAGTCTTTTTCCCATAATCATTTTTCAATTACTTTCAAGTTACCAAAGAACATAGAAAAACGTTCAATGATATGATATGATGATCAGTTCCTTAATCGCCTTGGAATCTCAAGTCAAGAATGATAGGAGGATGGTGCAAAGTTGCTTTCTGTCTCAATGAATGTAGATCCCACTTATGACCGGTTAAGACATCTTTGTTTGATACTCAATGCTGGTCAAATTTGTAGGGACAAAAACATCTCTCCTACGCACATTGGTAAAACAGAAAATAGTTGTGATTTCATTTTCTTGTTTTCTGATTTGGATGGATCCATTGTTTTGATAGTATATAATTACGCAACTCTGCTCCATTATTCTCATAATATATATATATATATATAATTGCGATTTTAGGTGTAGTATTATTTGATTGTCTCTGAATTATTGGGCGTTTGAATTCGAATCTTGCTAGTATAATTAGTCTCGCCGTAACTTTACTTCAATTTATACAAGAAAAAAACTATTCATCCTAACACACATTCCTAACCAACTGAGCAGCGAACATATCGTGAACTTTATACGTCTACATGGATAAAAAAATAATTTAATTACATATGCAATTCATTCAAGGTATGAACTGAAAATATCTATAAAGATAAAAATAATTTAACTAAGTACATAATGTCATCCATGAAGCTTGAGTACAATCTTAACCAAACTCTTTAAGGAGAATCCTCCAATGTGAACATATATGAGAAAACACCTTAATCTAGCTATTTCTTCTTTGGCATTGATTTCCATTTTCGTAGTCCTTCTCTAATGATGGTTTTTGAAGTATTTTCAGGTCATCAAAGAACTATCACGATCATAATTATGAGGATCAGTTCCTTGGTCAGTTAGAATTTGAAGGCAAGAAGGAAGGGTGGTATGTGGTCTCTCTCTGTTTAAGTTGAAAGCAGACCCCACTAAAGACTTTTTAAGATTGTACTTTTAAGGATGAAAGATCTTCTTTGTGCCTCCTAAGAATGCAATGGTTATGATGACCACATGAAAAGACATTTCCCTGTTTTTTTTTTTTATTGTTTTTCTTTTCCTTCTCAATCCATTTATTTCTTCACCTCATAATTACATGCTGACCATAAAATGAGGCTGATCTTTTACTGACTAATTTCCGGTCTTTACGTTATGTTTAATTTTGAGGGTTTTGACGTATTAGTCTTCCTCAAATTTGAAATTTTTTTTTTTAATGTGACGATCGAAATTCAAATAAGCGACTCTGGTCAATATTTTTTTAGAACTTTTTTACGCCCTATGCCATGATGCCGTGGATAGTCCCATGATATTATGGAATTTATGAGCTTCTGTATCATAAGCTTTCTACAACTAGCAAGCGAATTCTTTTTTTTTTTTTTTTTACAAAAAACGAAAAATGATATTTTGTGAAAAGTAAATACACATCTAACAACCATTTCTAAGGTTCCATCATTCAGAAAGAATTTTTCCTAAGCTTCTGTATAAAAGCCATGACATCATGGGACGATCCCATGATATTATGAGATTTATTAGTTTCTATGAAATGCGTTGTTCCCATGATATTATGGGATTTGGAGTAAAAGAATTTAAGAAAAAACATGTTGACCAGAGTCGACATTATTTGAAATTCGGTCATAAAAGTGGAAAAACTAGATTTAGGAGGGCAAATATGTCAAAACCCCCCTCTCTTTTTTTAATCCAGGGGAGGCTTGTGAACCCCGATCAAAAGGCTTCCATTGCCAATCAAGCAGGCAGCTGGGAACCTCTAAATCCTTGGTCACTTTGGGGGTGTTTTACAGCAGGTGATGAGCAAGATGGATGTGTGGGGTGGGATTGGATCAGATTGGGTTGATCACCATGTATATAACATGTATATCCCAACCTAAGCCTAAACCAATTATTAATTGTATGCGAAAATCCCAATTCAGATATAATCCAAAAGTTAGAAGGATCAACCCAAGTCGTAGATGTGCAAGTTGAAGATCATTGTGAAACTAGGGATGTCAATGACTTTCCCTGGTTACCGGAAAGACCCAACTTGGTAAATCTAGACATGGACCTTTTTTTAGACCTGATAATTGGGTTTGAATCCATAATTAATCAGGTCCAAACCGCCTAACCCAAGTAATATAATACAAAATAAATAGAGTTTTTTACATAAAAATATGTATCAATTATAAGCCATATTAATTTTATTTTATATAAAATATTTAAGATTGCCCCGCCCCGCCCCGGCTGAGCACCGATACTCACGATAAGGTGAGCACACTTTTTTAGGGCCCCACTTGGGGATGGGACCAAGGGGATTAAAAGATCTCTCCCCCACAGACCTGTGTATGGTAATGTAGGCTCGAATCATCATCCTATCAATTTAATCAATAGCTAATAAGTTTTTACTGTCCAAAAGAGTACATACTCATCCATACAGTGCTCACCTTGTCCTCAGCACCGGTGCCGGGCGAAGGTTATTCCTTTATACTAGGTCTAGTCAACTACAAACTTACGCAAACAAAGCTAATTGGATCTAGACCAAGTCTACCATGAACACGACTGGAGCCAGACCCATTTACATCTCTAATTGCAATGAACTGCAATGGGTTTAATTGACAACCTAATTCTACATGGGCTAAAGGCAAAACATTATATAAAAGGATGTGCTCTATCCAATCTCTCTACAAATTTGGCAGACTTTACTCTTGTGACTACTACTTCAAAACCAAGTACATAAAAAACTTCCTAGCAAAAAAACAGGTTCATAAAAAACTACTTTATTTTATGTTCAGATGCAAAGATCACATAGATTTATTAATGGACATTCCATTTCCAGTAGCACCCAGTGTTGGCTATATTATTTATTAATGTACAATGAGACAGGAGGAGACAAACAGATGGAGGGAAAAAAAAAAAAAGACCCCTTGAATGGTTGAATGGTTCACATTCAATTGGCAAAGGGTATATTAGAAGGCCAAACAGGAGATCTTGCATATCGGCCCTTGGTGTGTCTTCTAATTACAGTATAATCACCTTATTATATTATTTGTTGTTACAATAATAATACTGTTGATTGAAAAGAAAGGCGGGCTGAATGTGGCCCTGTAGACCAACCAGATGCCAACATCCCAACACACTCCCATTTTGCAGCAATAGTAAGTGGTAGTAGGTAAATGTTCTAACCTACTAGCAACTGTAGCCTAATTGAAGCCATCTGATCCCCCTCATACTCATCCATGTCCTACTTAGAAAAGGAGGGCCGCCAAAATTAGCATGATTCATTGGGAGGCCTATAAAGTAAAAATTGGAACTATCTAATCAATTTTGAAGGCTTCAAAGTTATCCAAAATTTTAGTCGTTGGATAAAATGAGATGGACACCGAATTTTGTATGATTAATCGGTAACTCAAATAAATGTTAAGTTTAAGTTTATGCTAAGTCAAGGGAGAGGTGGTAATGAGAGTGATGGGATTAAATTGATTTTAGGGGTGGACCTATTCCAAGCTTCAGGACGGCCTGGGTGTTCCTGAAATTTGTGTTACATTTCTATTTATGCATATAAATGTATATTATATATTATAATCTAATAATAGATCCTCAGTCTACTATGTGTTAAAAAAAATACTAATATGGGCTGGCCCAGGTGCACCATGGACGCATGCCCAGACCAAAATCATTTACAACCTTGCAAGATTGGGCCAAATAGTTAGGGATCTGGGTAAGTTGACACTGCTGGTAATATTAGATTTGAAGAGAGGTGGGTAGAATGTCTTATTCTTATCAGAATGCTATGCAGCTTCTAGGAAGCTCTTTCCTGCTCTTTTTTTTTTTTTTAAATAAGAATGGGGGACTCAAATACATGTACTTATGGTTGTAAATGGGTCAGTTTCGGTCCTGGTCCATGGTGGATCCGGAACCGTTAAGGAGAAGGTAGAACCGGATCTGGACACGGAACCATTTCGGAACAGGTTTCTTGGCTCCGAAACTGGAACCAGAACCATATATGGGACGGGTACGAGTCGAGGTAGAGAATGATATTGAAAAAATATTAATTTTGTGAGAGATTTTCGGAAATCAAGGCAATACCAAGGTGGAAACCAGATCCGAACCCATTTACTTATCAGGGCTTAAATAAGGACCCAGACCCAATTTTTAATGGGTCAAAACCTCCGGATAATTGAAGAATCGGGGATCCATTTACATCCGTACATGTACTTTAGTAAATGCAAAGACAACCCAACAGCCTGAACTACAGATTTGTGCTCTTTTCCAGGTCTCGAATTCATGACCTAATGATTCAAACAGTTGGTTTAAACCATTGTGCCAAGGTAGAGATGGCCTCTTTTAAAATAGGATTTCTGCTCTTTCCTGCTCTTTCAAAATAAGATAACTGGAAGTTTATGGGGACACAGTGGCCCCTTAAGTACAAGAGTACTGCTTTTAGTATTAACCATTAAAAAAAAAGTAAAGGCTTACTAAATGCATACAGCCGAACCAGAAAATTTTCTATGGGGGAAAGGCCACTGTGCGCAAAAAAAATTATTTTCTTCGTTGACTGGTGGCACATAATCGTCATCGTCATCAAAGCCTCGTTCCAGCTATGTTAAAATCTACTACACGAATTACGTTTCTCCATTTCGAGAAACAAGTAAATAAGCAAAATGTTCCTATGACATAAGGAACTTTCCTTGTGTCTGATGTAAGGTCTTACATCATGAGATGGATAGATACTAGGACATTGAGAGCACAAGATCTGGACTAAGCATATCAAGCCAAAGCCAATTTAATATGGGCCTCAGCACAGAATGCTTTGCCCGAGGAAATTGTAGATAGATTGATTGTCTCTGGCTGTATTTGATTCCATTTCGCCTCCCTACGTAACCCAAAACATTTCTTTATAAATTCACAATCCAACCCCCACACTCTCCCGTCTCTACTTCTTTTGGAAAGCTTCTATTTTTTTGAAAGCCTTGAACTGGACCATGTCAATCACTAGTACTCAAAATCTCATCTATCTCTCTCTCTCTCTCTCGCTGTTACAGTTGGATTACTGGAGTTCGTTTAGTTGATATCATTGAGATTTTTGAAGCATTGCACACTTTTTCAGCGACACTATAAAGACTTTCTGGGTCCTTTTCTATTGTTTTCGGCAGTACACTTATTCAATCGATATCATTTTGTTCCTTAACTCATCTGGGTCCTTTAGATTAGATGCTAAATACACCAGTTCTCATTTGGGTTCCTCTACATTTAATTGAAAAAGAACTTCCATCAAGGACATATCGAAATAGTGTTGATGTTCATGGTTTTAAAGATTGAAAACAACTTTCATCGTGACAGCTATAGGTTGTGCAAGATCTCATTTGGGTGGCTCATTTTTTATTTTTTTCACTTTCTTTAGACATTATACACAGCTTTTCAAAGTTCAGTTTTGGTGGCTGTTGAGCTGTTTTTCTTGGGACATTCTGATCCTCCCGATACAATGGTAGCAGGCAATGGGCTTTTGCTGTATCCTATTCTTGGGTTTGCATCATGTGTTGCCTTCATTTACTTGAGTTTGGGGGACCTGAGGTCTCAATTTCAACAACCCAGTATGGGTTTTGTGGAGAGGAATGGGACTCAATTCATTGTGGATGGGAAGGCATTCTATGTGAATGGGTGGAATTCTTACTGGTTGATGTATCAGGCTGTGGAGGAGTTCAGCAGGCCTAGGGTGAGAACTATGCTTCGGGCTGGTGCCAAGATGGGCCTCACTGTCTGTAGGACATGGGCTTTCACTGATGGAACTCACCATGCTCTTCAGATCTCACCAGGCCAATTTGATAACCATGTCTTCAAGGTAAGAATATATTCTTCTTGCAGTTCCATTTTTTTACATTTTTTTTTTTTTTTTTTTTTTGCTTCTCTTTCATCCATCCAACTCCGTGTGTTCTAATTCTGTTTCATGATGCATAGCCTGAACTGTAGGAACTTCAATTCAATTTGAGTGCTTTGAACTTCTGAAAATTAATTGGAAAAATGAAAATCCTTATTCCCATGGACAGTTCTAGGATGTTTGCAATCAATGATTAGCTCACAAGCAATATATTGAAATTTATTTCATTTGAATGCAGCTGTTCCTAAATCTAGCACTTGTATGAAAATATGCTGCAATGATTTTTCTATTATTATTTTTTTTTATTGGATTTTCTTGTTAGTTTTTTGTTCGTTTAATTTTTCATTTTTCATTGGCTGGAGATGGAGCTAGGAAAGAGGTGGTATCTTCATTCGGAGAGAAGACCAAAACAATTAGTTGTTAAGATTATTATCGACAGAAATCGGAAAAAAAACAAAAAAAAAGTAGGTTGGTTTAAAGATAAAGGTTAATTTCATGTGATCAGATAGAGACTTGAAGGTATATATATTATGGCATTGTGATTGCATTCTTAATATTTATCTTTATTCTGGCTTGTCTTCCAAGTAAATATTACAGTAGGAGAGAAGGAATACTTGATTTTTTTGTCCTGTGGCTTTTGTGATTGTTACTTCCCTTCTGGGTTTCTGCATTGACCCTGCTATGATTTTCTATTCTGCAACTCATTCATGAATCTTTTGCGACACTCCAAATTTTAATGGTGGAGCTCGTGACAATCTGAATGTAGGAAAGGTTTGATCTTTGAAGGACCCATATTATTTTCAATGTTTTTACCTTTCCTACTCTTTTATGATAATTTGGTGCATATTTCTATTACTGGTGATTACTAGAACAGATATGTCTGTTTGACACAATGGTCTGTAATATTTTTTACTTAGAAGCAGAGTGCACAGTTATATGTCTGTTTCATACAATTTTCTATCATTGACTGAGCCTACTTTAAACTTGTGCTAATTGAGATCCTATTACCACTTGTTGTTTAATATTAAGCTGCCAAGCATGGTCAATCACCTGTAAGTATTTTCTATTTCAATTTCCTTTTCCTCTTTTCCCTTAGTTTTGCATTTGATGATCGAAGAAAATGACAGGCATTGGATCGAGTCATTGCTGAAGCACGGCGACATGGGGTCCGGCTGATTCTGAGCTTAGTCAATAACTTACAATCCATGGGTGGAAAGAGTCAATATGTGAAATGGGCATGGGAAGAAGGTGTCGGCTTGAGCTCTTCAAATGATTCATTTTTCTTTGATCCATCCATTCGAAAATATTTCAAGAATTATCTGAAGGTAGCACTCTGCTTCATATCTAACTAGTACTGTCTGTCAGAGGATATACTTCACTATCATATAAAAGAGAAAAGGGTTACATAATACATTTTGGGTTTGCTTAATTCCTAATGAATTCATAAGTAAGGAACTCAGAAGAATTGAAGGGTCCCTTAGGAGTTAATTTCATTGGGTGAAGGGTGCACGCTCATATGACAATTCTAGTGATAGGATTGCAACTTAGAAATATGGTTTACAGTTTACACACTTCAGCTGTGAATGAGCTAAATTCAGACTACCCAATGCCCATGGAGTAGTGAGTACTAGAAAAAGCCATGAACCCACAAATAAAATTATGAATCAAAGAGAACAAAGAATTACTTCAAATTCCTTCCAATAAGAATCAAGTGGATGCAATCTCTGTGGTTTATAGAAATAAAGAAATAAACAATTGCTGACATGAATTTGTTGGCTATTTCATTGAGTTGAGATGTCTAGAGGAGGCCCCTTCAATGACTGTTAATCTAATTGGTCCCTCCAGATGACCACTGATGTGAAGCTTATAGAAGAAGGGCCACATGATGAAGTCCCATCCTCATGTGGCCCTTCTTCTATAAAGCTCTCTACTGACAATACAATCACACCAATAATTTGCTTCTAGTTGAACCGCCAGAAGAGTTTGCCAGTCAAACAACTTGAATTCAGTGATGGAGAAGCCTTTTTCTATTGCTTATCCAGATTGTGTTGTCAACCAGATGGACAATCTGAATAAAAGAAGTAGCCGCCTTACCTTTTTACATATTGCTTGCCCCATTGAAAGATGAGCCATTTGTATGAATTCTTGACCTAGATAAAAACTGTCAGTATTGTGAAATTTGCACTGTCCATATACTGTGAATGTTTTTTTGCATCTGAGGCTGGTGACTAATTTAAGTTGCTAATCAGATTAAAAGTTGTTCAATCATTTGGAAACTTTAAACTCTTGAATACCTGTTAATATTTAAGTAGCAATGTTTCTATCTGACTTTATCTACTTGAGTTTCCATTCTGTTTACAGGCCATATTGACAAGGAAAAACACTATAACTGGGATTGAGTACAGAGACGATCCTACTATATTTGCATGGGAGTTGATGAATGAACCCAGATGCACATCTGATCCTTCTGGTGACACTCTCCAAGTAAGACTTCTAGTCATTCACTTGATCCCAGCATGTGAACCAAGACATTTGGAACATCCATAGTAGCTCTTACAGCATCAGACAATGGAGTGAATTTTATTTTCTTTTTTCTGATTAGTAGCATGACTTGAATCCACAATATTTAGTTGCAGTAGTGAGAACCTTCTGCTGTGCCACATGCTCTTGCCAAATGAAGAGATTAAGATACAGGAATCGGAAAGTGAGATGGAATAGTCATATAATTCAATATTCTATGAAGCATTTGCTGAGCCCACCACATGTGAGGCACTTGTTATCCAAATCATTCAAATGTTGGGCACCATGGGGGATAAGAATTCCGCAAAGATCTCCATCATTAGATGATCCTATTGTTCCCAGTTAAATATGAAAAATTGATTGCAGATGTCCATCTTCATCAACTGGATAGGATCATCAGGTAGGAGAGATGTTTGGTCATGTTCTCCTCCACAGTGAGATCTGTCAGATCAATAGTCTATATTACAGACGGGTGGCCCGTGGCCCAACAGTACCATTGTTGTGTGGACAAAAAAAGGCCTTCTTTTTCTCAATCAAACATTAAATAATAGGAAATTACAGTTAACAGGGAATTATAAGAATCTGCAGCTGCATTGATCACCTATCTATATTTATTCTGATGCTACTGGTCTATTTTCTGAGTGAAAATAAGACTATATGCTTGTGAACAGCTATATTATCAATACTTAATGATGGATAATCAAAGAGAAGTTTTGGAAAATTTCAGGACTGGATCGAAGAGATGGCAAAATTTGTGAAATTGATCGACAAAAATCATCTATTGACAGTGGGTCTTGAAGGGTTTTATGGCCCAACTACACCAGGAAAGTTGAGCTCAAACCCAGGAGAATGGGTTAATTCCATAGGATGTGATTTCATCCGCAACTCAAAGATACCAGAAATTGACTTCACCTCAGTTCATGTCTATCCTGATCTTTGGTAAATGTAAAATTAAACTTCATGTCTGCATTCAAAAGTATAATTGTTTTCCTTGTGTTTATTTTTGTCTTGCTCTTTCTTTCTTTCTTTTTTTACTTCAAATTCTCTTCCAGTGAGTACTTAAATTTAACTAAAGGAAAAGAACTGAACAACCTAACTCCACGTTTTATCATTTACAATCTAAAATCAAATTCAGTGATGTAAATAATTGAGTTCTTGTTTTGCAGGATCGCTGAACCAGAACTCGAAGACCAATTGAAATTCATCCACAAATGGATGAGCTCTCACATCAGAGATGGTGACAGAGAACTGAACAAGCCTGTTTTGTTCGCAGAATTTGGTTTGTCAAATGAAAATAAGAACTTCCAACCATCTCATAGAGATACATTTTATAAAGCCATTTTCGACATAATTTACAAGTCCGCAAAGGAGAACAGATCTGGGGCAGGGGCAATGATTTGGCAGTTTATGGTTGGAGGGATGGACGAGTTTAATGACGATTATGGGATTGTCCCATGGGAGAGACCATCAATGTACAGGCTAATAACTGAGCAATCGTGCCGATTGGCTGCACTTCGACAAGGACATGATCAATCGAAGGGGAGGTGGAGAGAATTGTGTTAAAGAAGACTATCAAGTTTGCCTTTCTTTTGCTGAAATTCAGTTCTTCTCTGAGGGAGTGATGGGTTTCATTTTGATGCGTTGGTTTGAGGTTGCAATCCCTTTGGTATTTGTTATCTTGTAGTAGTTTTAGCTTGTGCCTCTTCTATCATGTTAATGGTTACAAACACACTTAAACAAAGGAAAAACAAATGAGAGATGTATAGCAACAACAATACATAATGCAAGAAAATGAGAGTCAGTTTATTGATTTTACCCATACCAATTTTATACCTATGCCTCCTAAATGGTCTCTTTTTTGTTTATTTGCTGTAATGTCAGTCGCCCTTTTTTAATGTTTATCCATTCTCATGTACAAAACATTACCTACAAAATTAAAAAGGCAACACACAAGGCTGCCCAAACAGGCCAGTTCTATAGCATTTGACTGGTAATTCAGGTTCTCCCATGCTCTGACCCAACCTGCAGAGCCCTAGAAGCACAACAAGTGAATGGAATTATGGGAATTCTACTTGTAGCATGATGGTACAAATAAAAACCCTTCTGGGACTGACTTTGTGTTACTTGCCCACCCCAACTTCTGATCATCATAATGGGACATTAGGAATGAACCATGCAACAGTATCAGCTCAGATATGCCTATCACATTCTGTAATTGCCCACTTCCATGATGTCGATCAAAGGATTGGTATAGTCCCATCAGTGGCTTTTCAAGGCACGCTATATCCAAATTTGGTCCACCATCAGAAGAATCATCAAACAATTGCCCCCATAATACATGCTCGACTTTTGAATATGTTGTTCATACCCGTGGCTAAATTAATCCTATACTTCCTCTTCCTCCATTGTTTGCTTACTGAACCAACCAAATGATTCCTGTCCGCACGGGCACAATTCCATGTGGGGTTACCTGAATGCATGATAATCATGAAGTGTGGGGTATGGGAGGGGGTGTACAAAATTCTGGATGTGGATTAGGTTGGGCCATTTATCGAACTGCCCAGATGATGAGCTTACTCTTCTTTTTCTGTTGTAATCCCATCCCCCCTTAAGTCCCTCTTGGAGAAAACAATTTAAGTGAGCACTTGAGTATAGCCTATCAAGTTCTGTAAATTGAAGAAATTGGAGCAGTTCGGAACCCAAAAAACAAATGGAATTTAATCATGTATGTGATGAATCCTAAAGCGGATAGTAGATCTCGGGGCTAGTGTCAGATTAAACAGTTAACATTTGTTAGTATTTTTGAGTGTTGGCTAATTCATTGGGTGGACAAAATATGGGATTTAATGTAATTTGTATTTCTTAGATGGATCATTTTGGTTTGAAGAAGAATTCCAAAGCATCAGGAAACAGGGCGTTTTCAACAAAAAGTTAGACCGATCGATCGCCTCCCCAGACCGATCGATCGCCCATAAAAAGCTCTCAGTTAAAAGTCAGTCCGATCGATCGGACCTGCAGCCCGATCGATCGGCCAGGAAATTGTCTCAGTTAAATGACAGTCCGATCCATCGAACCTGCAGTCCGATCGATCGGCCAGCGGCGAATCCCACCTGTTTTTTAGCCACATCTTTCTAAAAGTCTAATCTTTCAATCCCATTACAACAGAACTTTCCCATTCGAGTGCAGAAGCCTATTTAAGGGTTTAAACCCTTCATAAACAAATACCTCTCTCAGATCAAAACCCTAGATTACCTTAAGAGAGATTATCTTCCTCCAGAGAGATTGTGTGTCAAAGTTATGTGCTGAAGCTTTGTCCTCTGGAGATTTCTCATTCATGTTCCATCCAATTCGTCTTGCTTAAGGCGTGGAGATTGAAGTGCTGGAGAAGGTGAACGGCGTGTTCGTCGGCAAGAATCGCTTTGGTCCTTAGGTTGTGATCAACTGTAAAGGGGAGTGAGTTTCTCTTGTAACCTTTGAGTTTATAGTGCTTGATCTTTCTGGACCGGTGCTAGGTCCCGTGGTTTTTTCCCTACCCAGGGTTTTCCACGTAAAAATCTTGTGTCCATCTACTTGATTGTTTGCTTGATTAACTTAGGTTTTTATTTCCATATTCATATCTGTGCTGGGATTTAGTTTACTTTCTGTTAGGGTTGTGTTCTTAGACCCTCCAGGAATTTTCAATTGGTATCAGAGCTGATTCACACTAAGTTGTTATGTGAGATCTACATAGATTTCTGATATGGATAATTTTAGAGATGGATCTTCTATTTCCAAACCCCCACTCTTGGATGGATCGAACTATCATTATTGGAAAGTTCGAATGACTGCCTTCCTTCAATCCATAGATGTGGATGTCTGGAATTCTGTGGTTTTTGGTTACTCCATGCCTACTGTTACCACTGATGGCAACAAAGTCATTGAAAAACCCACGCCTCAATGGTCCAAGGAGGATAAACAAACCTTCAATTTTAATGGTAGAGCTTTAAATTCAATATTTAATGGTGTTTCTCCTGCTGAATTTCGTCGAATATCTATTTGCAAAACTGCGAAGGAAGCATGGGATATATTAGAAATTGTTCATGAAGGTACTCTCAAAGTTAAGCAAGCCAAACTTCAGAATTTGACTACTGCGTTTGAGAATCTGAAAATGGATGGAACTAAAGTTTTTGATGATTTCAATGATAAGCTGTCTGCTATTGTGAATTCTACTTTCTACTTAGGAGAAGTTATTCATGAACATAAAATTGTTAAAAAGATTCTTAGATCTCTTCCTGTTACACCCTGACCCAATTTAACCTTGATTAATGCTAATTAAGTGTGATTTAACTAAATTAATTGTGCTTAGTTGTTAATTATGGTAATTTGTGTTTATTAGCCTTTATAGGTTGAGTTCGTTGAGCCTCGAACCTCGAATAGGTGAGTGGGAAGCGATTTGACTCGTTTGAGTAGAGTCAAGGGTTTTTTCGTAATTAGTGATTTTCTCATTTTTGCATCAGTTGCACGTCATCTTGGTGTCAACGCGTGTGTTTTGACGAATACGTCAATTTTCGTATTGAACCCTACTTCAATTGAGCACATATGGAGTATGTGGGCCCTCATTTGACTTAAAATGGAAATATACAAACTTAATGGACTTTTGTGCAAAATGCACATCCTTATCACTTTAAACAACTCAACCCCATTTCACTCCATTCGGTTGGAGTATGTTGAGAGTGGAGAGAGTGAGAGAACCTCATTTCTCCTTTTTCCTTTCAATTTCTCTTCATTTCTTCAATCACTTTAGTATTTATACAAGTGAAGGCAAGTGTGGAGGTCTTCTTCTTCATCTTCTTCATCTTATTTATCCTCTTCATCTCTTGTTTTCAAGAACCCATTTCTTCTCCAACTCCAAAATTCGGATTTCTTCATAGGTAAGGATCACACCCCATTCTTTTTATGCTTTTGAGTTGAAATGGAGTCAAGAGACTCATTTATAGGCATACATAATCATTCATGGCATTTTTCATTTGGATTTTTTTATTAGGGTTTGATATTTGGGGTTTTTGCATCTTTTGGGCTAAAATTAGAGAAAAGGGCTTGGAAAGCTAATTTGAGGCAAGTATAAGCTTTAATTCTAATGCATGTTGTATAATTCCTTGATTAGTTATTAAATTCTATTTTGTTTTCTTTTCTACTATGGTTAGCCTCTTTGTTCAAATGGAGAATGTATATGGAAGGATTTGATTTTTTTTTGGTGTTAGTAGTCTTAATTTAGTAAAGTAAAGAAGAGATGGGATTAGTGATGAAATAGTGTAAGTAAATAATCAATGGAAGACAGGTGGGTGTACATGTATTGATGTGCTAGTGGAGCATTTAATCAAATGCATGTGCTGGGAGCATTTTTTTTAGCATGTGCAGGAAATTAAAGTGGATGGAATGGTTTATATGCATATATGTCCATGTGGAATCTTGTATACATAAGTGCATGTGAGATGGTGAATGGGTAGTTGGTTAATGACATGTGTTCTGTCATGTTGGAAATATATGTGGAAGGAAAAAAACAAACGTGCAGGTGAAAGGTGAGTGGGCACAGAATGTGCTCCTCGCTGTAGCGAGGATGGACCTCGCTATAGCGAGACCCCCTTCTGGGTGGGCTCGCTATGGCGAGAAGGGCTTCTATTGGGCTCAAATTTTTTTAAAACAAAAATAAAATAAAATAAAATAATAATAATTTCTTACTTCTTTTTTGCACACTAAGAGTTGAGAAATACCCTTAACTTGTGTATATACTAAACCAATTAGGATCCTGAACTCCGACTGATTTATAGGACTCTAGAAAATGGCACCTTTGACGAAATTAACGGACCAATGGTAATTAAGCACGTGAGAGATTATTGAGGTTAAGATCATCTCATGTGAAATGTTATCTTTCGTCTAACACCTTATCATGGATGAAGTTCGGAAAACCCGGCACACTACACTTATACAATGTGGCACCAAATTAAAGATAGCTATACACAAAATCTCTGAACCTCATCGTGTGAGAATGTGGAGGACGAGAGCCTAGTAAATGACTCTTGATTCTTCTTAATCAATGCATGCGCATATTGAGATGTATTTTTCCATTCACCTTCCAAATTCTCTAAAGAATGATTTATATGCATAAACTTTTTCGTTTCCATTCGTTATACTTATACGGTCATATAATATTCAATTGAATTGAAATTCAAGCTGAGTAAGTTCATGTGTGAAATATTCTGGATATAAATGATTCGATTCAATTCAAGAAAACAGAATCTTACTCATGTGTGTATTTATTTGACTCGATTGGTCTGGCACTACTGAGCTTCGACCTTGTGATACCCGACTGGGTTAAACTTGGTTTAGTTATTTGAGATCACTGCAGTAGATCAACTGGAGTACCGGAACTCCAGAACCGGGTAGCCAGCTAACCTTTGGCCGGGCCGCTGGTGACATCCCAACTAGATTCGCTCTCTATTTGAGAGGATGAGCTTAATGTAGTAGCCAACTAGTGTGTTTTATTTCCCCATTGATTCGTAAAGCATGCATTATTCGATCTTGGTACTATTGTCTAGTTATCACTTGATATTAACATCTTTTAATCAATTGTCCATAAATTCGATTTAATACATCATGTGCTTTATTATTAATGCCTATACTTGCCGAATCGTCGTATTCATGATGCTATTCTTGGTGTCACAGTCACAGGTTCAACCTCCAGCCTTGAGGAGGCCAAGGAGGGAGAGAAGGCTACCCAGGAGGTACCTTCAGGATTAGAAGAGTGGCCAGAGCTAGGGCCAGCATAGACTTCTCCTTCCTCGGAGCGCGTAATGATTATTTTGGATTTTGTGGATAGTTCGTGTGGCTAGCCCCTTTTTGTGTGGGTCACACTAAGTGTAGCTATTCTTTTGTTATTGTTATATAAAGCTCTTTTATATACATTCTTTTGTAAAACAATGTTTATATTTGTATAATTCTTTTGTATTACATTTGAAATATTAAATGGACTGAATGGACACTGATATCCTCACATGAATGAATACAGCTTCCGCCATGAATAATTGCTTTTGATGAGTTCTAGTGAGTCCTAACTCACCTGTATGGAAAGTTGTTTCTCTCCTTCGTGTGTTGTATTTGACTCGAGACAGGTACAGCATGCGGGAGTACGTGTGACACACCTCGGGAATTACCCTAGGCCAGGGTGATTCGGGACCGGGATGTGACACTTCCTGAAAGATTTGACCCAAAAGTAGTTGCTATTGAGGAGTCCAACGATTTGGATTCAATTAAAGTTGATCAGTTAATTGGCAACATGCAAATCTTTGAAGCCAATCTCAAAAAAACGAAGAAAGCTAAAGGAATGGCTTTGAAGTCTCTTATGGAGCATGAGAATGACTCTGAACAAGAGACCGAAGACCCAGACCTTGATGCCCTATTTGTTAAAAAGTTTAAAAAGTTTTTGAAAAATGATAGAAAGGATTTTAAAAAGAATTTTAAAAATACTACTCAAAAAGGACAATATAAGCCTTCTTCTTCATTTAAATCCAACGCTGGTCAAAATCCTGAGAAAAATGTGTCCAAAATCCCTCCCAAGAGTACTCACTGTTTTGAATGCAAAGGTTTTGGTCACTATGCTTCTCAATGTGTAAATAGGACTTTCAGAACTCAAGGAAAGGTGTTGAATGTAACGTGGGATGATGATTCAGAACAAGATTATAATGAAAGTGAACCTGAATCATCATCACCAAAACCTGGAAAGTTTATGGCATTTATGGCAAGATCTAACGATTCCTTTTTGCAGGAAAGTGTGGAAAAATCAGATGAATTTACTTCAGAAGATCTTAATTGTTTGTCAGATAATGAATAGGATTTAGTAGAAGCATATCATAGTCTCCTCAAACATTCAAGGAGGATGACATAATTGAATGATATTCTAAAAGGAAAATGGAAGGCTGCTGAAAAAGAAAATCTTATTCTTAAAACTGAATTTAATGAAGCCCAAGGTAAAGTATCTCAACTTGAATCACAGCGTACCATTCTATCTGACAAATTGATTTCTGTAGGGAATGAATGTGACTTACTTCATGAGCACTCTATTCAAGCTGACAAAGAGATTTTACTTCTAAAGAAAGAACTGGATTCTTGCAAAACTGAAAAAGATAGCATTTTTGACAAATTCAAGATAACCATTGCTGAATTGGTTTCTACCAAAGCTGATATACATCGGATGAACACAAGATCAAAGAAACTTGATGAAATTTTAGGCGCACAAATTGTATCTAGCAACAAGCATGGCCTTGGATTTGACTATGGTGCATCCTCCTCCAATAACACAGGTAAGTTTGTTCGGGGAAATACATTGTTTGCTATAGAACCTGCTATTTCTAAAACTAAACATGTGAACTCCAATCTCAAAAATTACATGCCTCATCGTCAATATGTCCCTACCTGTCACTTTTGTGGAATCATTGGACATATAAGACCTCATTGCAATAAATTGCGGAAGAAACTTCGAAATGAAAGAAAGAAGATCAATTTGACCCCTAATAAGGTCAAACAAAAATTCATTTGGGTACGTAAATCTGATCTTCGCTGCAATGTGGTTCTCACTGCTCTTAAAGCACAAAGTTCACATGTTTGGTACTTAGACAGTGAGTGCTCTAGACATATGACAGGGGATAAGTCCCTTTTCACATCACTTGAAAGTCATCATGGTGGTAATGTTCAATTTGGAGATGGAAGCAAATCTAAAGTTGTTGGTAAAGGATCTGTCAACATACCAGGTATGTCCACTATCAATAATGTTTTCTTGGTTGATGGTCTTAAAGCAAACTTGTTAAGTATAAGTCAATTCTGTGAGTCTGGTAATGAGGTTCATTTTTCTTTAAATACTTGTTCCATTGTAGACAGTCTTGGAAAACATGTACTTTCTGGTAAAAAGAATTCCGATAATTGCTATGTGGTTGTCAATGAGATTGTCAATGAAAAAGCTTTGACCTGTAATTCTGCTACTGTTAATACTGTTGACCTTTGGCATCAAAGGCTAGGTCACATCAACCATTCTGAGTTGGAAAAACTTTCTAAGCAAGAATTAGTTCGAGGACTTCCCAAACTTCAAAAACCTCATAACCACGTGTGTGGTCCGTGTCAAATTGGGAAACAAATTAGAGCACCACATAAAAAATTGGAAATGTTCACTACCAAGATACCACTAAAGCTACTTCATATGGATCTTATGAGTCCTTCAAAATCTGAAAGTATTGGTGGCAAGAAGTACATTTTTTTTACTGTTGATGATTTCTCTAGTTTTACTTGGGTTCGCTTTCTTAGAGATAAATCTGAAACTTTTGATGTGTTTTATTGCTTATGGCTTCAACTTCTTATAGATAAGGGCGGACAGTTTGGTGGAATCGCAAGAATCAGATCCGACCATGGCACTGAGTTTCAGAACTCCTTCTTTAACTCTTTTTGTACTGAAAATGGAATTAAAAATGAATTCTCTGCCCCTAAAACTCCACAACAAAATGGAGTTGTTGAAAGGAAAAATCGGGTTGTACAAGAAATGGCTCGAGTCATGATCCATAGTAAAAACGTGCCTCAAAGGTTTTGGGCAGAGGCAGTTAACACTGCTGTCTATGTGATAAATTGAGTCTACCTCAGGACAGGAACAAAAAATACTCCATATGAACTATGGACTGGTCGAAAACCTACAGTTAAATACTTCAAAACCTTTGGGAGTAAGTGTTACATCTTGAAAGATAGAGAACATCTTGGAAAATTTGACTCCCGAAGTGATGAAGGGATTTTTCTTGGGTATTCGTTAAATAGCAAAGCTTACAGAGTATTTCATTTGAGACATTCCACAGTCATGGAATCTATCAATGTCATTGTTGATGACGCTGGACCTTCTTATTTTTCTGATGATGAAGATGAATTCCCTTTAACTCTTCATTCTTCTCCGCAGGTTGGACAAAATGGTAAGCAACATACGGAACAACAAGATCCAATCACACCGGATCAAGAAGTTGTCACTCCTAACACTGAATCAGAATCTGAAAGTGACGAGTCTGGACTGAAAGTGAAAGGCTCTGCTCCAAGTACATCAACTCCTCAACCTTCTTCAAGCAAGGATGTAAATCCTAGATCCCAAAAAGGTCAGATAATCAGGAATCACTCTCTCGATAAAGTAATTGGTGATGTTCATGCTCCTATAAAAATTCGTCAGCAAGTCCAAAGTGAGGTAAATTTTTTGTGTTATGTTTCCTCTTTTGAACCCAAAAACATTAAAGAAGCTCTTGTAGACGACTCCTGGATTAACGCCATGCATGAAGAGTTAGGTCAATTTGAGCATAACAATGTTTGGAAACTAGTTCCAAGGCACAAAAATACACATGTCATAGGTACAAAATGGATTTTTAAAAATAAAACTGATGAATTTGGACAAGTTGTCAGAAACAAAGCTAGACTAGTTGCCCAGGGCTATACACAGGTGGAGGGAATAGATTTTGATAAAACGTTTGCTCCGGTTGCTCGTCTTGAGTCCATTCGCATTTTATTGGCTGTAGCTTGTTCCCTAAGAATCAAGTTATATCAGATGGATGTCAAGAGTGCCTTCTTGAATGGATTTTTAAATGAGAAAGTGTATGTAGAACAACCGCAAGGTTTCCAAGACCCTCATAGCCCTGATCATGTGTTCAAATTGAACAAAACTTTGTATGGTTTGAAGCAGGCTCCTCGAGTATGGTATGAGAGACTGACTACCTTCCTGCTTGAAAACTCGTTTGTACGAGGCAGCGTGGATAAAATACTTTTTTTCAAGAGAGAGAGAAACAATATCCTCATTGCTCAAGTTTATGTAGATGATATTGTTTTCGGCTCCACATATGAAAGTTTAGCTACATCTTTTGCCTCATGTATGTCAAAAGAATTTAAGATGAGCATGGTTGGCGAATTATCCTTTTTCTTAGGTCTTCAAATCAAATAATGTGAGGATGGGATATTTCTTTCACAATCCAAATATGCTCAAACCATTTTGAAGAAATTTGGGATGACCTCTGTCAAGCAATCCAATACTCCCATGAGCACCACTGTTAAGTTGAGTTTAGACTCTTCAGGGAAAGATTTTGATGAAAGAATGTATCGAAACATGATAGGAAGCTTGTTATACTTGACTGCCAGTAGACCAGACATCTCCTTCAGTGTTTGTGTTTGTGCCAGATATCAGTCAAGACCCAAAGAATCTCATCTCCAAGCTGTGAAGAGAATTCTAAAATATGTGAGTGGCACCACTGATTTTAGAATATGGTTTACAAGAGATACCAACATGAATGTCATCGGTTACTCGGATGCTGACTGGGCAGGTTGTGTAGACGATCGGAAAAGCACTTCCGGTGGCTGTTTTCTTATTGGAAATAATTTAGTTGCGTGGCACAGCAAGAAACAAACCTCCACTTCACTATCCACAGCTGAGTCAGAATACATTGCGGCTGGAAGTTGTTGCACACAATTGTTATGGATGAAACAAATGCTATCTGATTATGGCATTGCACAGACCACAATGGTTGTTTATTGTGATAACAAGAGTGCCATTGACATCTCTAAAAACCCGGTACAACATTTCAGAACCAAACACATAGACATAGGGCATCATTTTATCAGAGATTTGGTTGAAGAGAAGGTCATTACCTTAGAGCATATCCCTATGGAAAATCAACTCGCTGATATTCTTACAAAACCCTTGGACCCAACTCGGTTTGATTCTCTTCGTAAATCTCTTGGTATTTGCTCACACCCTTAGTCTCTTTCAATTATTTTTGTTTTGATGGTTATGGTTTGATTGCATCTTCTCAGTACTCGTCTCTCCTACTCAAAAAAAAAAAAAAAAAAAACCCGGAGTTCAGGATTACCTACGAGTATGTGTGATAGCTACTATATGATTGAAAAGTTTCATTAGAGAAGGCTACCATACTCATTAGTGTGAAAGTTACCCATGATGGAACTTATTTAGGCAATCTGTTTAAAAAAAAAAAAAAAAAAAAAACAAAAACAAAAACAAAAACAAGAACAAAAAAAAAAAAAAAAAAAGATAAAAAAAAAGGGGGAGAGTTAAGTCTGATCTGTGTGTGATTATATCAGAACCATTTTTTTTTTAAATTTATTCTCCTTCCCTTCCTTCCTTCTCTTAGCTGTTTTTATGTTTTTTTAAATTTGCCTTGGTCCGATCGATCGGCCTAACTGGTCCGATCGATCGGACAGCGTCGGTTTATAAAGCCATCCGCCCATTCTTCCTTTCTTTCATTCTCTGTTTTTTTTCCTCTGTTTCTCTGCCCTAAAAACCGAAGTTCCTCTTTCTCACTCAAGGGTTTCTCTAACAGGGTTGTTTGCTCATCCTAAGGTAACTTTTCTTCCTTCTCTTTTTCCATTTTCTATTTCTATTCCATATGCTTGTCTTTGATTTTGGAAGATGGATTGGGTAATTGGGGTTTGTCCTTTTGGTAATGGATAATTGACATTATTTCTTGTGTTGCACCTACTTTCCAGTCTTGATGTCACTGCATTTAGCTCTTCATCTTGTACTTCCATTTTGGATGTCCCATTTTCTAAAATGAATGTTGGATATGTGTCTTTGTACAATGCACCCCAGGTGTTTGTTAGATTGTCTCAAAGACAAAATAGCCCCAAAAGTCTCCCATCCTCGTAAGAAAACATGCCATCGTGGTAGCTCCTCCTCTGCACCTACCTTTGATAAGAATCGATTCCAAAGTTTAATCAAGGAGAATTCGTTTATGAATGTCTTTTCAAAGAAACAAGTTATAGTGGAACGTCCCGTTCATTTGGCCAAAATCGAAATTGGTTTCAGTCGGTGGCTCTTAGAAAGAGAATGGGCTTCCCTGTATGTCCTTGACCCTACTACATATGGGTCGATGGTTCAAGAATTTTACAACAATATTCATGATATTGGAGAAGACTCCTTCAAATCATATGTTAGAGGGATAATTGTTGAAATCGATCCCAATTTTCTTGGGCAGTTTATTCAGATTGATAGGAGTCTCAATGCTGTATATCCGACTCTAGAGCCAGATTCTGATGACATGGAAGACCCGGTTGATACTACTGACTGGGATGAGGTGATCACCACTCTCACAGGTGGCCGTAAACGTGCATGGCCAGGGGGTGTCTTGAAACAGAAGTACCTTACCCCTTCTTACCGTATGTTGAATCTGTTCGTGTGTTTCAACCTTGAGCCTAAGGGGAGAACATCAGAAGTTGTCATGGACACAGGCCATCTTCTGTACTTGATTGGGACTAGACAGCCTATAGATATTCCACTTACAATTTATAGGCACATGGCGGCTGCCCCTCTCGGTGCGTCGACTACTTCTCTTCCATATGGAGCTCTTCTCACTCGTATACTTCTGTCTAGAGGAGTAGCTGTTGGGCCACAGGACTACATTGTGAAAGGTCGAGGCCCCATTACGTACCGCACTGTCAGTCTATCCTCCGCTCATGTTGATGACAGTGGTGATGAAGCTCCAGATCAAGGTGAAGAAGCTGCTCCAGTTGATCCACAGTTTGCGTCTGCTATGCCTGCTTATCTTCAAGAGTTTGAAAACCGCATCCTGGATCAGCCTACACAAATTGAACTTCTTGAGCATCACATGGACTCTCAGTTTCATGATGTTTTTGATCAGATGAGGCAACTACAGCTGAGCAGCAACCGGATTGAGGAGAAGCTGGACTCTTTACTGCATCGATTCCCTCCTCCTCAGTAGTCCTAAGCAACTAACTTTGAGTTTCAAATTCAAACTTTTATGCTCTTGTTTTTGATGTTTTAGTCTCTTCCATCTACTCGTTATTTTTTCCTTGTCAATTTCTGGACAAAAAGGGGGAGATACTCAGGGGGAGATTTAACCCAGTTAGAGATTTTACTCAGTCTTTGTTTTGTTTCGTTACTTAAGTTTTTCATATGATATCTTTGTTTAGTTTATCTTACTTGAATGCTTCATTTTTCATATGATCATGATCTTTTGTCAAAGATTGCCTGTGATAGGTAATGCAGGTATCAGTTATGGAGCTATGGAAGTTGGTCGTTTGTTTTTTCGTTTGTTTTTGGATAGTCTTTGGGTAGAATCAAATATATTAGATGTTTTGTCCATGAATTGCCAAAGGGGGAGATTATTAGTATTTTTGAGTGTTGGCTAATTCATTGGGTGGACAAAACATGGGATTTAATGTAATTTGTATTTCTTAGATGGACCATTTTGGTTTGAAGAAGAATTCCAAAGCATCAGGAAATAGGGCGTTTTCAACAAAAAGTCAGACCGATCGATCGCCTCCCCAGACCGATCGATCGCCCATAAAAAGCTCTCAGTTAAAAGTCAGTCCGATCGATCGGACCTGCAGCCCGATTGATCGGCCAGGAAATTGTCTCAGTTAAATGACAGTCCGATCCATCGGACCTGCAGTCCGATCGATCGGCCAGTGGCGAATCCCACCTATTTTTTAGCCACATCTTTCTAAAAGTCTGATCTTTCAATCCCATTACAACAGAACTTTCCCATTCGAGTGCAGAAGCCTTTGAGTTCCCATTCAAAGGCTGAAGCTTTGTCCTCTAGAGATTTCTCATTCATGTTCCATCCAATTCGTCTTGCTTAAGGCGTGGAGATTGAAGTGCTGGAGAAGGTGAACGGCGTGTTCGTCGACAAGAATCGCTTTGGTCCTTAGGTTGTGATCAACTGTAAAGGGGAGTGAGTTTCTCTTGTAACCTTTGAGTTTATAGTGCTTGATCTTTCTGGACCGATGCTAGGTTCCGTGGTTTTTTCCCTACCCAGAGTTTTCCACGTAAAAAATCTTGTGTCCATCTACTTGATTGTTTGCTTGATTAACTTAGGTTTTTATTTCCATATTCATATCTATGCTGGGATTTAGTTTACTTTCTGTTAGGGTTGTGTTCTTAGACCCTCCAGGAATTTTCAACATTCAAAAGAGAATTGGATTAACAGCCGTGCTACACAGCCCGGATTCTGTACCGGGCTGTGGCACGGCTCCCATGGGAGTCGTGCCACAGCCCGGGACAAAAATCCCGTGCTGTTTAGACTTTTTGTTGGATTAAACAGTAACATTCCCTTATTCTGCCTCAACAATTTATTTTTTTTTCAATTTATCGTTAACTGAAACTTTCAATAAGAGAATGAGAGAATACAAAAAGACAATCAACAATGAGGTAAGAACACAAGAAAAATAAAAATAAAATAAGAGAAAAGAAAACCAAACTAAAGGGTACAAAAGCATTGTATCCCACCCAACCCCAATTACATAATAAACCCTCTCGATGATAGCTTTCTCTCCACCTCTTGCTTGGCTAAAGCATCAGCCATACTGTTGGCTGTTCTAAGTTCGTGACGAAAGACAACATTAATAGTAGTAATGAAAGATCGAATTCCATTAAAGTGGAATTGAAATTTCCAAGGAAAAGGCTTCCTATTAGACACTCAAGCAATTGTATTTAGATGAATCACTCTCCACCATAAACCTTTGAAGCGTCTTGAAAAGCATTGGAGGGCTTCCAAAATAGCCAAAACCTCTGCTTCATTAGAATCACAAACACCCACATGCTTTGAAAACATAAACAATATATCCTCTTTGTTATTCCGAAGAACACCTCCAATTCCCGCCAACCCCAGTTTACCCCTCGCAGCACCATCCACATTAAACTTCAACACATCAAGAGATGGTGGAGACCAAAAAAACAACTCTCCTCACTTTCCTCAATCTGCAACCCATGCACGCTTCCCAATTTAGAAGGATATCATTAAGACTAAAATTGGAGCACTCTTTTCTGATCAAAGCCTATTTAGCGATCATCATAATTATTCTATCAATCAACATCGGAAGGGAAGAAAAGTCATCCTTAAAAATCATATCATTCATTTCCCTCCAAATGGACCATAAAATAACAAAGGGAAGCATCCTCCAAAAAGTACGACCACTACCAAGAAAATGTCCTCCCATCCACGCCTCCATTGCCTCTATAATCTACTTTAGGCAACATCGCACCTGCCAATGAAGTAACCCGAAACACCTGCTGCCACCTCACAGTGAAGAAAAAGGTGGTTAACTGATTCCTCCTTCTTTTGACACATCACATAGAGATCTGAGATACTAGACGACGTTAGCCCTCTTCTTCTCAAGTTATCTGTTGTAGAAACCTTTCCTAAGATTGCTGACCAACAAAAGACTTCCACCCGGGGGGGAACCAATCCTAACCAAGTTTAAGGAAAAGAGGTAGTAGAGGATAGGTTCCCCTCCAATGCCATGTAAAAAGTTTTTACGGAGAACTCCCCGGATATGGAAGGCTTCCAAATTCGAAAATCCTTACAGTTCCTGCACAAAAATACATTAGAAAGAAGATTTAACGACTCCTCGTACTACACTTCTTCAAAAGAACAAAAACTTCTCCTAAAAGACACACCCCATAAAGTACAATCCTCCCTCTCCTCATAGCAATATTCACTAACATTAGCATTCTTGTTGAAAACCACTCTAAAGACTCTGGGAAATAACTCACACAAGAGACCCACCCCCACCCAATCATTCAACCAAAATCTAACAAACCTCCCTTCCCCCACAATAAAACCGACACCTTCGAACAACACTTCCCCTCTAACAGAAGAAGAATCTCCAACCGAAGCAATAGCACCTCACAACGCTGACCTACGGTACCTCGGACCGGGAATAGATACCACCCCAGTTGGTCCTCACCATACTTATCAGTAATGACTCCCCTCCAAAGAACCTCCCTCTCATCCCCAAATCTCCACCACCACTTAGGCAATAAAGCCCTGTTCTTGATCTCTAAACTATCAAGACCAAGCCCCCCAACATAAAGTGAATCATAACAGAATAACTATCTTTATGAAAGCAAATTAAGATGACCATAAAAGGGCATGACAGAACTAGATTATATGATAATAGATGTCCATTAAGATGCAGAAATAGTAAAGATTATTACATAGCTTTAGAGAAAAGCCAAGACATGGCTAGTCCCAACAGTAACACACATGCAGAAAGAAGCACAAGCCAAGTTTTTCACCAAACAAGACCACACAACACCTTTATTACATCTTTCTTCATTGAGTTCATGACTATGTATTACACTTCTTCATCATGTGATGATGTCTACTGGTCACAGGAACAATTGGTACAGGCGCAGCTGGGCCCGCACTTGCAATTGCCAGCATTCTCCGCAGCAGGAACCTCAACGACACTGTCGTAAAAGCTGCAAATACATCAAAAGTCAGTCATTGGCATTTCTTCACTACAGGGCCCAACCCAATCTTTCTTTTGCCAGGTGATTGCGTTTAAGTTAATTATTCAACGTGACAAAGCAATCTCCTCTTGCGCTACAAGATCAGTCCCACATTAGGAGGATTAAATCATTAAACTATATGCAGTTTACAGAAACTTACCAATGTATAAAACTTCTTTTGGGAATAGAAAACATGGGATTTTATTTAAGAATTCTATACAATTGACAATGGAATTTGTGGTATTATGAAGCACAATTTCACTTGCAGCCTACATCTCAATAAGCCAAACCATGGGTCATATTTCATGATTTGGGATATGTCCTATTTCATCCCATCGAGCTATATTCTCTGTTGGATTGAACTGGGCCAGAGTATCATCATGCCACCCCCTATATAGAATGCATGATATTTGGTACACTTGAAACTAAGGTGAACCACTCTGAGCAGAGTGCTTTTCAGGCCATTACAAGTGATAGAGTGGGGAGTTAGATTCAACAGTTAAGCTTGATGAGAGGTCGGCCCTGCTGATTCAGATGTGTACTGAACAGGTTCTCCTTTTTTTCCAAGGATATACCTGGTGTATTTTATAGCACAAAATATGAAGGTCTTGGCATGGGCCTTTTTATAATAAAAGTCAATTTCAGGTGAAGTTTCCAGCAAAACACATACCTCTTTTCGGTCTCAATGATGTCAACTCCATAGGAGTTGCCTTTCTTCCTGTATTGAACAAGCAGATTGTTTAGCTAAATAGCAGATTAGATAGACCCAAAAAAAAATAAAGAAGGCTCCATTAACAGACTGTTTTATTTTATAATTTAAAAACCACAGAGAATTCACAAAAGAAATCAACTATCAGAGTCTTTCTTATTTCTCTTGTGGATTTATATATCTTTGCTTTGTTTAAAAAACCAGCAATAAATAAACAGCTAAAGTTTTTTTTTTTTGTTTGTCAGTGCCACATCTCGAACCCATGACCTAGTGGTCTAAACCATAGGTTCCAACCAACTTGAAAAGGCAGAGATTGGCAAACAGCTACAGCTAAAGATTTTAGTTCCAAGTTTGAAGGCATGAAAACTACTGAATTTTCAAATCCAAATTCTATCAAGGAGCGGCTATAGCTTGTATTAATTAATTAGCAGCCCTTTTTCTCGATCAACCAACAAGTCCAACATTTCAGATAAGAAAACTAATCAACTCCTGAAGAGGGGATGTGTTTGAAGACAGCGTCTAACGCGGCTTTGTAAAACAGTTAGAACCCTACTACTTCACGTGAAGGTGCAGAAAAACATGCAAGCTGACCAATATTGCATGCACGAATCTTTTTTATGACAAAAAAAAAGGTATCAAAATCATGTATTTTGCAAGTTATCAATCTTAGCATGGGCGCAACTCCGGAATGAAATTCAGGTCTGATCTTAATATAAAGTGGAACAATGATTTTAAATCCCACATATAAATTGATAACACTGATGGGCTTATAGAATTCTTCTCCAAGGCCTGCCCTCCATTTAGAGTAATTGAATTCAGCATGATATCCCTTTCAAGATTTTTTTTCTTCTTTTTTTTTTTTCAGATGAAAGGACTCCATGCTATCCGGAAGGAAAAAATTAAATCCTCTTTATCAAAGAAAATTAATTCATAAGATGCGAGTGGGCTGTACAGAAAATGAAACAACTTTCCTCTCTGTCACAGAATCCTCTCTTCCACAAAAGTGAACCAGAAAATAAATAAATAAAACAACATTCAAACTTCAAAACAAAGAAAACACAAAACAAAAATATGGGACTGGGGATTGCAAGACGATTACTTGCACTGGCTCACGTCAGCGCAGTCGCAGTTGCCACAGGTCGACATGGTGATGGATGGAATGAAATCGAGAGAGAAGAGATATAGAAGTAGGGAGAAGAAGGCTTTTGCTTGAACTAATCACTTGTGTAAGTACTACATGGCCTCCGGGCCTGTATTTATAAGAAAATGATGGCATCACATGAAAGGTGGTGTGGTCCAAAGGCGTCTTGTGAGCGCCACACGCCTCGATCGAAAGTCTGAACGCTCCAAAGGAATCTCAATTATGGAGGGCGCCCTTCCATATAAACCACTGGTGTCAAATCCTTTTCCTTCTCTTGGTATTGGATTGGATATCATATCAAAGCAAACCCACTTGCACACGCACTCCGTAATTTACTTTTGAAAAAAAAATCAAAGAAAGTGATTTACAAGCTAAAATATCTAGGGAAAGAAGCAAAATAGAGGTTACCATGAAGACTATTGGAAAGGGATGGATCTTGTCCAAGCCCGGCCCATTTATCGATCAAACCTAATAAAATTCAGGCCTAGATACGGTCCATTTCCAAAATATATGCAACCTATTATGTTAAATGTGTCGATCCTTTAAGTATACATCAAAACAATTCAAACCAAGCCCAACCTATGTATCAATCGAGCCTGAAAGTTGGGCTAATAATGGCTCAAAGGGCTTAAAAAAGAGACATGAAACCAGTGCAATATGGACCAATATCATGTTGAGCTCAGGCTGGTCTGTCGCATGAGCACCCTTAAAAAAGGGAATGTAACACTTTGGGCCTGTTTGTTATAGCATATATAAATACATCAGAATTCATGGTGAAATCATGAGCTCCTTGGAAGGAATATGAAAATAGTGAGAGGAGAAGCAAATGAGGTGAGGAAGTATGTAAAGCCCAGATGGACATAGTTTTGGGATCTTGGCTTTCATAGATGCTAAATAACTAGGGTGATGGCTTAATATTCATTTTTCATCCTCCTTTGATTCGATATCTATTAAAGGGGAGGTTATATGATGATGGTGGATAATCACCTTTGGTTCTACGTTTTTAACCATTTGTATAGAAATACAATCCTATATATTCTATTACATGAAACAAACCGGTCCTCTGGGCCGTCTCCTTGGACTGTCTGCACGATAAAAAAATTTTCAAGCATCTGATTCTAAGTTGCTTCTAACCATTCATTCAGTTCCCTCTTTTGTATATGGTCAATGGGTAGCGGCAAAGTACTTAGAATCATCTGTCATGTCTAAATTCTAATTTCTTTTTTTTAATTAAGGCCATGCAAGGCCCAGGGCAGCATATGCAAAGCTTTTGGGATGGAGTGCTGATAAGTGGGAATGGCTGGACCTTCCTTTCAGCGTGCCATCTCTTATAAAGATCAGATGAACCAAGCCCAATGAGACGATCTTGATTATCTGATTATTGGCCTCATTTATAGAAAGTCAGGTTAAGCTCTAGACAGCTCAGTGGCAGTGCCCCATATAACAGCTGGGATGAATCTCAATTGGGAAGGGACCCACTCTTCATCCATTTGGGCCAATAAATAAGGTGGGTCCAATCATCATGTAGCCACACATGTAAGAGCACAACGAGCATCTTTGAAAGTTTACAAGATCCAAACCATTCTGGCCATCTGATGAGTAGTCTCCATCCAACTCATTGTTCGGCCCACAAACATTTAGGGGAGGCCATTCTCACAACCACACAATGGCAACTTTCTTTTTCATTTACAAGGGAATTGAGGATTTGAACTCACACATCCACATACTTCACATGCCTCTAACCAACTGACCGACAACCTCGAGACCCACATAATGGTGTAGCTTTTTTGTTTTTTTTTTTTTATTATTTTTTTTTGTGGTTCCCAACCAGCCAAGGGGACAGGGACTTATAAGAGACCCAATCAACGATAGATAAACCTGCGTGGAGAGGATCTACTCACGAAGGAAGAAAAACTCAAACCGGCTTCCAACCAACTGGGCAATTCCTCGTTCTCTATTCATAATTTTAAAACCCGTTTCTAACCCGAGTTAGACCTTGTCATTTCTGAAGTTAATAACCTTACTTTAGAATAATACCACACTAAATCTGTTACATTAAAGAGATATGATAAGGCTTGAGTCGATTCGATGAGATGAGATGACATGACATGAGATGAGATGCCCTTTTCGTTGGCCCCCATCGCCCATGAAAATGCGTAGCTGAAATGAAGGTTGTTTCCTTCTTATCAATGCTTGTTTTTTTGCAAACCAAGAGACGAGACTACATCCACTTAACACAACCCAAAAGCCTAGATAACTTTTAGGTGTTCAGTGGCCGTAGCTATTTTATCATCGCTTGTTTAGTAGTATCTTTCATTTCCCTTTTGACAAGGATGGAAGGGAAGGCTCCATTTCTTCTCTCGAAGGGATAGCTTTCTGGAGTGGGCAACCTTACCTTTCATAACTTGTCTGCCAAAATTGCTACAGCCACATATTTTTGCTTCAATTCCTTCCTATATCCCCTCCTTGTGGCCGTCAACTTCTACCATGACTTCTACCAACAAAAAAAAAAAAAAAAAAAACACCTTCTACCATGACGTGCTTCATACGACTTCCAGGACTTTCTGCACTGGTAGGTAGGACTAAGACAGGAATTACGGGCCGAGTCAAGAAAGATGGCCATTAATGAAAGATGAAGTAAACTAACGATGTATCACATATTATTTACATAATTACATGTAAGAGTGACCAAGTGGCAGCACAGCAGCCGGAGAAGAACTCTTGGCTGCCTCTTGAGGCCAAAGATCTTAGTTGTAATGTCTCCAGGTCTCTTTTAAGGCCTGTAAATTGGAGTCAGGATCTCATGTGGCATCCATTACTTGGAACCAAGTATTCAGATTTCTCACATAATTATAATTCGGACCAAGTGTTTAAGATGAATTTCATCTCCACAATTTCAGTTCAGTAGGAGTCGGCCCCACTATAGAATTGAACACATGATAAAAACATAATTGGGCGCTAACGTGGCATCGCTACTTGTGTGGGGCTAATCATGTTTCCACTATGTGCTCAATCGGACTGCAGGACCCAATCCTTTTGAAATGTGATTTATGTAGAGAGGATGAAATTCTTCTTGAACTATTTGGGTAATAATTATGTGGGCCCCACGTTGGAGTTCAAACAAGGACGTAAAGACCCAAGGAACATTCCTAGATATGTGTAAAAGTTGCATGGAGCTATTAAAATGGCAACGGGTCGGGTATAAACAAGGACCCACCCCCACCTGCTCCTCTCAGGGGCGGGTTTGGTAGTGGTTGTCTTGGTGTGGGGCATGTTTGAACCGTGTGGTGTAGGTGATTTTGGGCCTTATATTAAGTCATGTGGGAAGGGAAGGTAGCGTGTTAAATCTCTACTAAACTCATTCTCATGCATAATTTATATATTTTTTAAAAGTTTTAAGCTTTTACGTTCGACATGGTCTAACCAAACGGGATTGGTATCCCCTCCCAGTAAGGTTGGAAAACTTGTGACTTAGATTCGACTCATCCAATTCAAAAACAAAAACTGACTCGCATAGAGTCATTGCGGAGACTTACGAGAGTCATATTTTTTTCAAAGGAATTTTAGAAATATTTTAAAATGAATCCATTACTTATAAAATATAAATATATGTTTATTTAGATGCATTCATGATAATCAATTCAAATTTATAAATTTATATATGCAAGAAAAGTACTATAATAAGGAAAACACAAGGAAAAACTTTACACATTACATAATTTGTTAGTTCAAATAATCAAATGTGAAAGGCTAAATATATGTTTCAAATTACATTCCAGTTATCATTTATAAATTGTTGACTCCAAACCTCATGTATATAATTACTTATAAATAAACATTAATTATTTAAAATAAGATCCACCCATCAAATAGTTCCAAATGAAAGCAACTCATTAAAATGAGATGACTCGGCCGAGTCTCCTCTAATTTTTACTCGGTCCTACATCAAAAGGAGATGACTTGGAGTCAACTTGGAAAGAACCATGCATCAGAGTTACCTGTCACGGGGTGGGTCGAATTTGGATGAGATGAATTTGAGATGGGGTGGGCTTGGGTTCACCACCACCCATACCAAACTTGCACCGACCATCCCTAGTTCAAAACACTTAAAGGGGAGTTTTTGAGATTTGGATGGAGCATACATAAAAATGTATAATTTTTTTCAAATGTTAACGTGGTTTTCAAAATTTTGCCCCAAATGTTAATGGGGGTTTTAATTAAAAATGTATCCATTGTGTCGTATGGACGGTGGATCAAGGGTCAAATCAAAAGGTTCAAATTTCAGAATTCACCTTCTTGACTTTTTATCATTGTGTGGCAAGTGAAGTTATCTTTTTTATTTTATTTTTATAAAAAAAAAAAGGTGAGGATTTTTTTGTCATTTATTAGAATAAGAAAATAATCTCTTTTTTTTTTTTACAATATATAAGAGGTGATTTTTTAAAATATTGGGTACTTTTTGATAGGACTCCTCTTCTTTTCTCTTCTCTTAAAGTTATTCTTCATTTCAGTTCAATTTTACAAGTGAATTATCCAAGCAGAAGCAATTGGCATTATCACGGCATTTGAGTTTCACTTCTAGTGGGACATCATGACGAGGGATGTCGACAGACCTCAATTACCCTTTCTCGTGGTTTTTTATCCAAAATATATATGTATCAACCATCATTTTTTAGACTGCTAGGGGTCCAAGTCCCAATAGATTTCTAGTGTGAACATCCTTGGAGATTGACACATTGGATAGAGGAAGTACAGAAAATTGCTAAAATGCTTGAAGCCTAATGTCATCATGTTCATGGGAGGCAAATGTCATGGCAGATGCTCTTGCTAAAGAGGAAGTGTTACGCTCTTCTACTCTGTCTGATGTCTAGTGTTTTCTTCATTTTCCTTTTCAGTTTGCATTTTGGCTAAGTTTTGTTGGATTCTTTATTTGTATACTTTCTTGTTTTTTATGGAAATAAAATTTACTG
This sequence comes from Camphora micrantha, assembly GCA_003546025.1. Classification (NCBI taxonomy): domain Eukaryota; kingdom Viridiplantae; phylum Streptophyta; class Magnoliopsida; order Laurales; family Lauraceae; genus Camphora; species Camphora micrantha. The sequence goes on along the minus strand of QPKB01000012.1, from coordinate 3,448,389 downwards.
TTATGAAAAAAATAGATTTCTAGTATGAAATTATATGCAAATAAAAGATAAATCTAACCAATAAAAAACACACCAGAAGACACAGAATTTTTTAACATAGAATACCCAAAACGGGAAAAAACCACAAGACCTTTTCACTGGTCCAAGGGAAAAACCAAGCACTAATGACTAAAACAATTACAAGATATACTCACAGAAAATTTTCTAGTTGAACGCAACCTAAGGACTGTAGTTTTTTCTTGTTGACGACTCCCCATTCACCGTTCGCATGTGGTTGAATCAGCAACTCACCTTGATGCCTCTCAAGATACTTCAATCAACTAGGCAAGAATAGAAGAAAGTCTCCTTGAACAAGCAACTCAGATCTGTAGTTGAACTCTCCAAAAGATCTCCTATGGGTGCTTTAGGTTTTGGATAGAGAGAATACTCATCTGGGGTTGCAAATAAGGGATTTAAATAATTTTTGAGACGTGCAATGAGTTTTCAAAACTTATTAGGATTCAAATTGGCCGGAAAGAAAAAATAGGTAGGTTTCCGGACTGGGCGGGTAAACTAACGCGAAGTTGGGTCAACTAAACTAAGGTTCTGTCTCTGAAAGACAGCAAGGCCTCTCGCTCGAACTAACTTTGGGTTTGGTCAACCGAAATGAGGTTCTATCACTGCCTTCTCTATTTGACTGTATAGCTTGAGATTTTTCAGAAAACCTTCAATTTCCATTTCCAATCAACGTGCTGATCAACATTACAGTCCAAAACTAAGAAAATAAAAATTAAGACTCTATTTAGACTTGAGTTTTGTCCATAACCCAAGAATGGCCAATAAAAAGTCTTAACAATTTTTTAAACTGGTTGATAATTGGGTCAAGCTTCAAGTCCAGCCCAAAGGCTCGTGCACCCAAGTGATATGTATGAAAATAGTGTTTATATTATATAAGATACTATTAATGAATATTTTATTAATATTATAATTGCTTGTAAAACTTGAAATACACTAAGTTGTAGCGCAGTTCATAGGGTAGGGGTGGAGCGGTGGAAACCCTCTCTCTACATGTTTCAATCAAAAGGTATTTCAGCGGTGGAGCGGACCCAAATGGGTGATTGGTTTTTGGGGGCAAACCCAAGATTTTGTGTAGGGGTGCCGATTTAAGCCGGGCTTGGGCCTTTTGTTTTAGTACTCAGGTCGGGCTTAGACATTTTATTTTAGCCCATTTAATGGATGGGCTGGGTTTGGACTCAGTTGTAAATAGCCCAAAGCCCGGCCCCATTGAGAAAATGGAAATCGTAAACATGTAGGGAGGGGGTTTCCAGCAGCGGCAGTTTCACATTAATAATCAAGGCCAAACCAATTGAACTACGCTCAAACACCTTTCTATTTAGCCCTCCCTAAAATTCTATATCAATCTTGGTCTGGGCTGGAGCTTATACATTTCAAAGTGGGCTGGGCTTGGACATACAGCTTAGAAGCCGGGCCCGGGCGTAAATATTCCCTAGCCGGCCCAGACCGGCCCATGAACACTCCCAATTTTGTGTGTATTATGGAAGTGGGCCTAGAATGTTCGCAGGGGTTTTGGAAGTGGACTTGATCCAATAGGGGCGACTGCCCCAGTATCATAAATGTAGGTCCGCCATGGGTATATGGGTTAAATTGCTCTTCCACTGTACAGGTTTTTAAGCAATTAAAGGTTTTGTGTCAGGCCCGGAGTCGGTCCAAGTTTAGAGGACTCTATAACTTGGAATTCTAGCTGTCTGCAATTTTTGGTCCATGGTTATAAGCTCATAATGAACATAGTATGGATTCTTCTCTACCATCTTGTATAAAACAAGCTTTCCACTTTCTTCCATCCAGAGCAGGATAAGGAACTGCAGAGTTTTGATTGATTCGAATGTGTGAGCAATGCACACAAAGCCTTCAACTGTTGGACAGTGGAACATCAATGGGAAAGATTTTCTCAGTCTTAATGCAACGTTGTTGAGGTCAACATCCACCCTCATTTCTGAGAGGTCATAATTGTGGTTGAGCCATCGCCCCCACCAAAAATTATTATTGTGTAGTTTACTATCACCAATTGGTTTTGGGATAAATTGTAATTCAATAGAGTGTAAGATCCTACAAGTGATATCAGAGCCTGATAGGTTGGGTGCAAGAGTGGCGGCAGTTTCCCGTAAAACAACGTCAACAAGTCAAACAGAGGAGGACTTGGAGATTCTCGTCATCACTCTCACTACCTGCCAATCTAAAGAGAAGCAAACGAATCAAAAAACACTCTGTTTACTCCGTCCAATTTCAAAATTCATGTAGTCGTTGAACTACGTAGAAATGATTTTTCATGACATCCTGTAACTACCATCTTTTCCACTTTCCATAGAATCTGTAGCAGAACTATAAACCCCTCTCTACTTCACAACATCCTCAAACATTTCAAATGGCCACTCTCAGGATGTCTCCTCTTCTCATACTCATCTTCCTCTCCATCCTCACCACCCCAACCTCCTCTCATTCTCCCGCCAAAATATCCTATTCCGAGCACTGCAATTCAGTTGTAGAATGAAGGTTTGAAAACCCCGATGAAGGGTTTTAAGGTCTCAAGTCAGATCAATTAATGTAACAACCAATCAACATATTCAACCATAGGAAAGCATTAAGAACAATCATCACAAGTAAGATAATGATATACATGGAAAAACCCTAAGAAGGGAAAAAACCACGGGTCCTGGACCTCAGTCCAGTGAAGAGATCAAACACTATTATCACGAAGATTACAAGAGAACTTACAATCCTTTCCCAGTTGACTCACAACCTAAGGACTGCAATAACCTCTTGCCAGCCACCCGCTGTTCATCTTCACCCATGCTTGACACTCCGTCTTCGATCTCGAAGCAACTCCGAGATTTAGAACATGATGTAGATTTCAGATGTGATCTCTAGAGATTGAGAACTTTGATCCATAGATGGAAATCTCTTGAGATCTGAATCTCTCTTTCAAAAGTACAGCAGCCCCTTTTTTTCAACTTCAGAAAGATGTCCTAGGGTTTGAGATAACATGCCTCTATATAGAGAACACCTAGGGATTGCTTTTCTGGAGTACACGTTCGAACTCTTGACTTAAGAGTTCGAACTCTTCACTATTCAGAACAGGACAGAGAAACAGGACAGGCAACGTTCGAACTCTCAGTGTGAGAGTTCGAACTCTTCAGCACTCTGGAAAATGGCCTGGGGACGTTTTGCCACGAACGTTCGAACTCTCAGTGTGAGAGTTCGAACTCTTGAACTCTCTGGAAAATGACTTGGAAAAGATTTGCCACGAACGTTCGAACTCTCAGTGTGAGAGTTCGAACTCTTGAACTCTGCTACTTTGAATCTTCTTTGAGAAGAGGAATTTGCAGTCCATTCTAGAAAAGAAAAATTACAATTGAATGACCCAAGTTTTGTTCAAACCCAAGAATGATTGCCAACACTCAAAACCTTACAATCTCCCCCTTTGGCAATTCATGAACAAAACTTCCTACAAAATACATTCTACCCTTGCAAACCCAAGAACCAAAAGCAGGCATGAAGTTTGAATGACCTGCAAATCAAAAACACAGAGCCAAAGGACAAACCACTTGGCAAAGATCATATTAGTGGCAAACATAAACATTAACACAAGACAAGTTTAGCATGAAGATAATCAGTTAAACTTAAATACAAGACAAACATAAACATTAACACAAGACAAGATAAATGTTTCAAACAAAAGGAACCTTTCTCCCCCTTTTTGGACATGCAATTGCAAAGGAGAAGAGAAGTAGAAGAGAGAGATAAGAGAAGTTCCAAGACACCAACAACCAATAACAACAAGAGAAATCAAGATAAAGATAAAGGAGCAGCAGAGGAACTGAAGGGGCTTCTAGAACTTGCACAAAACATCTAGGAGATCATTGAAGCCTTGACGCATTTCTTGAAATCCTTCATCAACACGCATTTCCAAGCGTTCTAGACGGTCATGAACCGCCCGAAGCTCCCCGTCACCAAGAGGCTGCCCATGGGAAGGGTCGGTAGAAGAAGGACCAGCACCAGAAGAACCAGCTTGACCACCCCCCAGATTGTCATCATCATCATCATCATCATCATCATCCACGCCAACTGATTTAAGGTGAGATTTGGATTTAAGGAAGGTGTACATGTCTATCTTCTGGGAGGGAATGATGATGTCCTCAGTGTGTTCTGCCTCCTGGCCCAAGTCAATAAAAATTTTGGAAATGAGACCGGGAAATGGAAGAAGGGTATTGACAGAGGCGAAGTGAATTTTGACCATGCCACGAAAGACTGCAAGGGGCAGATCAACAGACTTGCGCGTACCAATGCAGTAGAGGAGATAGCCATCCTCCTTGGGAATCCCTTTGCTCCCTTTAGGATTGACATTGTGACAAATAAAGATGTTGAGGAGGCGGTAAGGGTCTTTGAGCTGGTTCTGTTTCAGAGAACCCCCAATCCAATAGGTTGGCTTTTTGGACAAGACACGCGCCACTTCATTGTAATCTATGGAGCGACCATCAACCACAGGAAATGTTGCACCCACAGAGCGGGGGATCCTCAAGATTGCACTTAGAGAGTCAGGAGAGATCTCGAGATCCTCACCCCGAACAAAAGTTTTGAATGATACGTCAGAGACGTCATGCATGTTGGCATAAAATTCTCGGACCCAATTAGGCACAATCCGACAGCCAATGTCATACAAAGTCAGCCATTTGCGCTCCCTCAGCTACATCCCAAAGTCATTGGCATGAAAATCATTGAATACGACAATCCTTTCGGGAACAACTCCTCTATGTTGAAATTTGCTTAGAAACAGAGATTGGGCATGTTCACTGACAAACCGGGACTGATCAAAGGTCGCTCGGGTGCACGTTCTCTTTCGAGGAGCCATAGCAAAAGATGAAGAACCTGAGATGATGATGACACACCAAACATTTTCTGAAATCAGTTGAACAAAAATGCCAAAGAGAATGCTAAAACACCCAGATGAGACACCACCACCAAAAAAATGTACAAGCACAAGGATGGTAAAACAACACCCCATAGACACAATGACAACGTCACAATTGGTCCAAGCACCAGTTGACAAAGGTCAAGACAAGCAGAGAAGGTCTCCCAAATGCACACCCACCTTCAAAGCATTCTACATTCCAAATGATCCACATAAGACCCTTCCACATCCACAAGACGTGGCAACAAGTTCAAACCACCACAAAGACAGAAGAAGAAAAACAATTTTCAAGCACCCAACTGCTCAAAACAACCATCCACTTCCAAATCCATGCTCAATCACACAACAATGGAATCACGAGCTATGTATCCATCATATGAGGCAAAAGGAGCACAAAAAATCTTAAGACAGATAGATCGCACAAGATAAATCCAAGAAAACCATGAGAAAGAACCAAATACACAAGAAATCCATAACTTAGTAAATGAAATAGATTAGATCCCTAAAAGGAAGAGAAGAGAGGAGAAGAAGAGGAGCTACCTGTGAAAAGGAGATGAAGAACACGAGGGCGGCTGGAACGAAGAAGAAAGAAGAAGGAGGCTGGGGCCGCGTTCGAACAGAGAGGGCATCGAAATGAAAAAGAGGGATTTTAACCTAGTGGGGGCGAACGTTCGAACTCTCAACTTAAGAGTTCGAACGTTCGAATGCACTGGAAAAGAGGCTCGGGTGCTGACGGATTCGAGCGTTCGAACGTTCAAGTTGAACGTTCGAACGTTCGAACTCTCAGGAGTTTGGCCCAGGGAAAAAAAAAAAAAAAGAGCGTTCGAACTCTAAGTGGAGACATTCGAACGTTTGAGGAAAAAAAATGTGGTGTGTGCAAAAAGCAAACACAAACAATAAAAAGAGATTACTCCCCCTGAATATCAAATCCCTTCTAAATGTCTCCTCCTAAAATCCTCAACTCCACAATTTTCCTGACTGGATAACATAAGACTTCGAAATTAGATTTTCTCCCCTTTTTCTTTCAACATTTCTGTGTATTTCATTTTGTTGCACCTTTTTTTTTTTTTTTTAAATAACTGCAAGAAAACCATTCTGCAATCACTCAAGTAACAATGAAGGCAAACTGGGGAGCAAACCAAGTGAGTCTTCATTAGCGTGCTAATCTCATCAAACAAGATACACTAGGGAGCAAACCCAGTGAATCTTCATCAACATTGTAAATTCGTCAAACCAGGCGAACTAGGGAGCAGACCCAGTAAACCTTTATCAACAACCTAACTTCGATAGGTGACACATAGAGGAACAGACATTCCGAAGTACGAAGAGGAACTAGGGAGCAAACCCAGTAGATCTTTGTAATTCTTATAAATCGAGATGCTTGTGTAAAAACAACAGATTTTGCAAACAAGAAGAATAAAAGAAAAGGACAAGAAGAAAATAAAATAAAAAGAAAGAGAAGTCAGGGAGGCAAACAAACACCAAGAGATTTTCAAAGAGATTCAAATCGGTTAGGGTCAAGAGGTTTGGTGAGAATGTCAACTAACTAGTGATTGGTAGGAATGTGTTCTAAAATCAAAACTTTTTCTTCCACTAAGTCACGGATAAAATGATGTCGAATATCTATGTGTTTGGTTCTCGAATGTTGGACAGGATTCTTGGAAATATCTATGGCACTCTTATTGTCACAGAAAACATGCATTAGTCCTTGAGATATACCATAATCAGACAACATTTGCTTCATCCATAATAATTGTGTACAACAACTCCCTGCAGCAATATACTCTGCTTCTGCTGTGGATAGGGAAGTGGATGTTTGTTTTTTACTGTGCCAAGCAACCATATTATTTCCTACAAGAAAACAACCCCCTGAAGTGCTTTTTCGATCATCCACACACCCAGCCCAATCTACATCAGAGAAACCTACAATATCGGTGTTTGTGTCACTTGTCATCCAGATACCATTGTCCACTATTCCACTGATATATTTGAAGATTCGTTTCACACTCCTTATGTGAGACTCTTTGGGACTGGACTGATATCTGTCACACACACCTACACTGTATGCTATGTCTGGCCTACTTGCAGTCAGATATAGAAGACTGCCAATCATGCTTCGATACAGGGTGTTGTCCACGTCTTTTCCTGCTGAATCAACACTAACTTTAGTGGTGGTACTCATAGGTGTTCTAGCATGTTTAGGAGAGTTCCACCCAAACTTATTCAACAAGTTTCTGGCATATTTAGTCTGGGACACAAAAATCCCATTGTCAGTTTGTTTGACCTGCAAACCAAGAAAAAAGGACAACTCTCCTACCAAGCTCATTTCGAATTCACTTGACATGGTAGATGAGAAATTTTGAACCAAAATTTCAGAAGTACCACCAAACACAATATCATCAACATACACCTGAGCAATCAGAATATCTCCTTTCTCCATGTTGATGAATAGAGTTTTATCAACACTTCCCCTTGTAAAACCATTAGAGACTAGAAACTGAGTTAGTCTCTCATACCAAGCACGGGGAGCTTGTTTCAGACCATACAAGGCTTTCTTTAATTTGAAAACATGATCAAGATGCTGAGGATCTTGAAAACCTTTTGGCTATTCCACATATACTTCCTCATTCAAGAGCCCATTCAAGAACGCACTTTTTACATCCATTTGATACAGTTTCATCCTCAGATGGCAAGCAATGGCAAGAAGAAGACAAATTGACTCAAGTCTAGCAACTGGAGCAAAGGTTTTATCAAAATCAATTCCTTCTAGCTAAGTGTATCCCTGTGCCACCAATCACGCTTTGTTCCGAATGACCTCACCCACTTCATCTGTTTTGTTTTTAAAGATCCATTTTGTGCCAATCACATTTGTGTGAGTGGGTCTGGGGACCAACTTCCAAACAGAATTTCTTTCAAACTGCTCCAATTCTTCATGCATTGCATCTATCCAAGAATCATCTTCTAAGGCAGCAGCAACATTTTTTGGTTCAAAACAAGACACATAGCAATAAAAACTTACCTCATCCCTTACCTATCTTCTTGTTTTCATTGGAGCAGAGATGTCGCCAATTACTTTGTTAAGAGGATGATCTTTCATGACTTGCCCTTTTTTAGACCGGGGATGCACACAGACTTGATCATTTGGTCCTCCTTGTTCCGATTCGGAGCATGTGGAATTGATGCTTGGAGTGAGATCAAGTTTCGGACTTTCAACTATTTCAATAGGCTGCAGCTCTTTATCATTGCTTCCATCATTGGAGCTCTCAACCTGTGAAATGGGAGGAGTGAGAATGGGTTCCTTATCTTCATAAGAAGTGTGTTCAATTACCCCAATGTCATCCACTACAACATTTACAGATTCCATAACAGTAGAGGATTCAATGTTGTATACACGGTAAGCTCTACTGTTAAGGGAATATCCTAGAAAAAATCCTTCAATACTTCTAGAATCAAATTTTCCCAAATGCTCACGATCCCTAAGGATGTAGCATTTACTTCCGAATGTTCGAAAGTATTTCACACTGGGCTTCCTACCATTCCAAATCTCAAATGGAGTTTGCTTTGTTCCTGGCCTGAGATAGACTCGGTTAATGATATATACTGCTGTGTTGACTGCCTCAGCCCAAAAACGCAAAGGAATGAGTTTGCTATGTAGCATAACACGGGCCATTTCTTGAACTACCCGATTCTTCCTCTCTACCACTCCGTTTTGTTGAGGAGTTTTTGGAGCAGAGAATTCATGTTTAATACCATGCATAGCACAAAATGAGTTAAAGTCAGAATTATCAAACTCTGTGCCATGATCAGATCTGATGCGAATAACACTTCCGAACTCCTGAGATTTTTCTGTCATCAACAAAGACCACAAATCATTAAAAATTTCAAAAGTTTCAGATTTTTCTCTCAAGTATCTAACCCAAGTGAGACGCGAGAAATCATCAACTATAAGAAAAATATATTTCTTCCGGCCAATGCTCTCCGTTTGAGTTGGACCCATAAGATCCATATGTAACAATTCCAAGGGTCGGCTAGTTACACAGTGATCAATCCCTTTGTGTGATACTTTTGTTTGTTTTCCTTTTTGACGAGGGCCACATATGTTGCTTGAGGGCCTTTGAAGTTTGGGCAGCCCTCGAACTAACTCATGCTTAGACAACTTTTCCAAATATTTGTGATTCATGTGTCCTAAGCGTTGATGCCACAAGTCTACATCACTCACTTTCACTGAGTGACATTGCATCATGCCTTCTGTGGCCACTGTGTAACAATGATATGAGGTTCTTTTTCCACAAAGAACACTCTTTCCCTGTTTGTCAAGAATGGTGCATGCTTTTAAGGAAAAGTGTACATCATATGAAGTGTCACACAATTGACTAATACTGAGTAGATTAACCTTCAAGCCATCAACCAAAAATACGTCAGACAGGGTGGGAATACCAGGAATACTAATTGTGCCTTTTTCAATAATTTTTGACTTCCCTCCATCACCAAATTGAACCACACCTCCATCACACTTCCCAAGAGAAGTGAATAGGGATCTGTTTCCTGTCATGTGTCTTGAACATCCACTGTCCAAGTACCATTCATGTGAGTCTTGAGCTCTTAGTGCAGATAAAACTACATAGCAATGCATGTCAGACTTACGTATCCATAAGGATTTAGTCTTGACTGGCTGGGGAGATTATTGAATCCTCCTTTGTTGCTCATGTAGGTGCCTTTTTAGTTTTCGACACTGTGGTCGAACATGTCCTTTTATCCCACAGTAATGACAGGTTGGGATTGACTTTGTCATCAACTTTCGACAAAAATATCGAATATGTCCTTTTACACCACACTGATGACAGACTGGCACAATCTTGGTTCGACGAACATTTTCTCTTGACACCCTAGAACCAGGATTCACATGAGCGGTAGCAGAAACAACTAAGGTGTTTTCCACCACTTGTGTGTGATGTTGTGAAACAGGAAGAATGAGAGTATCTTCAGTTTGAGTGGGGCCTTTAACAAAAACTGTGTTACCAGCAAGAGTTGAAGAAGAGGAACTAGCATCATAACCAATCCCGTGTTTATCCCTCTTCTGTTTGCTCCAGATCTCATCCAGAGTTCTTGATCCAGTCCTCATTCTTTCAAGAGAGATTTTGTAGAGGACAACTCAGTGTGCATGAGTTTCAATTTACCTTCCAAATCAAGATTTTGTTCTTTGAGTACAACTATTTCACTTTGAGTATTCATCAATTGTTTCTCATCTTGCCCAACCTTTTTACCTGCATCACTTAACAATGTAGTCAGTCTTGAGAATTCTAATTCCAACTGAACTGTCCTAGTTTTTGCTTCATTCAGTTCATTTGACAATGAAGAATTTTCAAGCTTCAACTGTTTTAGCTTGATGAACCTCCTTTCATTTATTTTTGTAAGTTTCAATGAGTTTTTCAAAAGCTTCTCATACTGAGTATGAGCATCCTGGTCATCATCTGATGATTTATTGAGATTTACCTCATCTTCTGAATTTGAATCTCTGTCAGTAGAGTCCTGCAAGGAAGAGATTTTAGATGATCTAGACATAAAAGCAATAAATTTTTCAGAACCATCAGTGTTAGAATCTGGTTCACTGTTTTCCTCATCAGAGTCATCATCCCAAGTGACATTCAAAGCTTTACCCGGGCGCCTATCAGCCCGATTGGCACATTTGGATGCAACATGCCCATATCCTTGGCACTCAAAGCATTGGATGCCTTTTGAAGAGTTTTTAGAAGTGCTTTTACCATTAAGCTTGTCAGACTTAGGCACATAACTTGACATGTTTTGTCCCTTATCTTTCACAAAACTTCTTTTCAGGTCACCTTTGTTTTTGTTCAAAAATCTGTTGAACTTTTTAACAAAAAAGGCTTCTAATTCTTCATTTTCGGAATTGCTCTCAGTAGCATCATCTGAATCTCCTCCTCCATGCTTAGAGGTCTTAAGGGCCATTCCTTTTGGTTTAAGAGGTGGTATATAACTTGCCTCGTAAGTTTGTAGATTTCCAACCAACTCTTCAGTTGGTAAGGTATCTAAGTCCTTAGTTTCCTCAATGGCAACAACTTTAGCATGAAACTTTGGGGGAAGAGATCGTAGGATCTTTCTAACCACTTTGCTTTCAGGAATTGGTTCCCCAGGCTGAAACATTTGTTGACAATGTCACCAAGTTTCACATTAAAGTCATCAAAGATCTCAGAATCTTTCATTCTCAGGGATTCAAAAGTAGTGGTGAGACTTTGAAGTTTGGATTGTTTGACTTTGTCAGTGCCTTCATGAACAATTTGAAGGATGTCCCAAGCTTCCTTAGCAGTGGTGGAAGAAGAAATCCTGTGAAACTCTGAGGGAGTAATACCATTGTAAATGGCATTGATTGCCTTGCTATTGCAATTGGAGAGATATTTTTCATCCTTGGTCCACTCAGATTTGCGTTTGGAAACAATTTTTCCTTCTACTTCTACCGTAGGAGTGGAATACCCATCTTCAACACAATCCCAAACATCATCATTAATAGATTTCAAAAAAGCAATCATACGAACTTTTCAATAAGCATAGTTTGACCCAATCAACAATGGGGCCTTATTGGTGGAGGTTCCTTCAGTGTTACTGTAGTCCATCTTTCAGATCTGGAAGATCGAATCACACAATATCTTAGTGTGACCTGCTCTGATACCAATTGAAGGTTTGAAAACCCCAATGAAGGGTTTTAAGGTCTCAAGTCAGATCAATCAATATAACAACCAATCAACATATTCAACCATAGGAAAGCATTAAGAACAATCATCACAAGTAAGACAATGATATACGTGGAAAAACCCTACGAAGGGAAAAAACCACGGGTCCTGGACCTCAGTCCAGTGAAGAGATCAAACACTATTACCACGAAGATTACAAGAGAACTTACAACACTTTCCCAGTTGACTCACAACCTAAGGACTGCAATAACCTCCTGCCAGCCACCCGCTGTTCATCTTCACCCATGCTTGACACTCTGTCTTCGATCTCGAAGCAACTCCGAGATTTAGAACATGATGTAGATTTCAGATGTGATCTCTAGAGATTGAGAACTTTGATCCATAAATGGAAATCTCTTGAGATCTGAATCTCTCTTTCAAAAGTACAGCAGCCCCTTTTTTTCAACTTCAGAAAGATGTCCTAGGGTTTGAGATAACATGCCTCTATATAGAGAACACCTAGGGATTGCTTTTCTGGAGCACACGTTCGAACTCTTGACTTAAGAGTTCGAACTCTTCACTATTCAGAACAGGACAGAGAAACAGGACAAGCAACGTTCGAACTCTCAGTGTGAGAGTTCGAACTCTTCAGCACTCTGGAAAATGGCCTGGGGACGTTTTGCCACGAACGTTCGAACTCTCAGTGTGAGAGTTCGAACTCTTGAACTCTCTGGAAAATGACTTGGAAAAGATTTGCCACGAACGTTCGAACTCTCAGTGTGAGAGTTCGAACTCTTGAACTCTGCTACTTTGAATCTTCTTTGAGAAGAGGAATTTGCAGTCCATTCTAGAAAAGAAAAATTACAATTGAATGACCCAAGTTTCGTTCGAACCCAAGAATAATTGCCAACACTCAAAACCTTACATAGAAGAATCCACTTCCAACGGTCATGAACTCGAACCCCTTGGAACTCCTCGGCACCCAAACACCAGATTTCATGAGATCTGTCCTTTTTCACACCGAAAACCTCATCAAAACTAATACCGAAGGCGTCCTAAAAGTCCCAGCCACCTTAACCTTCGATGAAGGCCAAATATACTTAAATTCCCACCCTTCTTCCACCGTGAAATTACGCAACCACCGCCAGGGAGGCTTCCATTACGGTCGCGCAGGAAGTGTCAGCTTTGAATTGCAGGGATTCTGGTCGGAGTCCACTGGAAAGCTCTGCATGGTCGGTACCGGTCACGGCGTGTCCGAGGAAGGTGATTATATCCAGCTTTCAGCCATTACAAAGATCAATTACCCGAAACGTTCCGATATTAATACAAGTATCGTAACCGGTATGGTTGAGAGCATTGATTTGGAGGATTCTTCCAACTATTTCAACCCGATTTCGGTATTGGGTTTTTCTCAGAAGATGTATTCATACTCGATGGTAACGGAAATTCAAGGGACGTGCGGTGAGGGTGATTACAATGGCAAGAAATCGCTGGGTTTGGAGCCCGGTACTAGCATCTGTTCCATGTTTAAGCCTTTTAAGACCAGTATGTTTCAATTGAATTACAGGGGCCATTGCTCTGCTGGGAAATGCAGTCTCTTTAATGGGTTTTTTCCCGAGCTCATGTCTGTTGGCGGAATTCAGTGTTCGAGTGAAGGGAAAGTGCATCTGTATCTACGATTTTCTAACTTGAGTTCTGCTTGGCGTAGTGTTCCTTTGATTCCAGAGACTGCGTTGGTTGCGGAGGGAGTTTGGGATGAGGAGAAAAACCAGCTCTGCATGGTTGGTTGCCCACTGAAGAATTTTGAGGGTTCTCTGGCAGAGACCCATGTTAGGGATTGCTCTGTTGGGTTGAGCTTGACTTTCCCCAAGGTCTGGTCGCTCAAGATGAGAAGTCCTACTGTGGGGAGCATCTGGAGTCTCAAAAAGTCTAATGAATCTATGTACTTCGATCGCATTGAATTCCGAAGTTTTAGCGATCGCGCACTCATTTCTGATCTGACATATAATTATACTGCACTGGGTCAAGTGAAGAATTCTTGTGCAAAGAAGTATATGAAGAAAAAATCAGGGAAGAAGTTTCCTGATGGGTTTTCTTTCACAAACATGAAATTCAACATGTATTTGAAAACTAAGTCGAGAAGTGCTTGGGGTTCTGCAACTCCTCTATCGCTTGGTGAAGTTTTCTACGATCGATATTCTTCAGAAGTCTTCTCTTCCAGTTCCATCCGGGCGTCCAACATCACAGCACAAGTGTCCAACTCTAACCACGATCTATTGAACGTCAGCTATTCAATACATATTTCGTTTTAGGATGAGGACACATCAGAAACTATGCAACTTTCAGCAGAAGGCATCTATGATGCTGAAACTGGGACTTTGTGCATGGTGGGTTGTCGATCTTTACGTGTGGACGGTGAGAAAACAGTTAAAAGTTTTTACCTTGGACAGTGAAATTCTCATCAACATCAACTTTGCTCCTTACAATTCAAAGGCAGGACAGCATCTCAAAGGCACCATTAGAAGTACGCGGGAGAAGAAAGATGCTCTCCACTTCGATGAATTGGAGTTGTCCTCACATGATATCTATGGAATAGAAGCCGAAGAAACCATCTCGAGAACGGATTTGGAGATCACCATGGTGCTCAGCTCTCTCACACTAGCATGTGTGTTTATTGGTGTCCAGCTTTATCATGTGAAAATGCACCCTAATGTGCGTCCCTCCATATCAATTGTGATGCTAGTTGTTCTCACTCTGGGGCACATGATCCCTCTGGTTCTGAACTTTGAAGCATTTTTCTCCAGAGACCGCAATCGGCAAAATCTTATGATGTGGATTGGTGGATGGCTTGAGGCGAATGAAGTTTTAGTGCGGGTCCTTACAATGGTGGCTTTTATGTTGCAAGTTCACCTTCTCCAGCTTACATTTTCTGCAAGATTGGCTGAGAGCAGCAAGACGAACTTGTGGGATGCAGAGAAAAAGGCTGCATGCGTGTGTTTACTACTGTGTTTTGTGGGAAGCCTGACTGGTTGGTTAGTCCTTTCGAACAAGTTCAAAGATACAGAGTCAGTCGCCGGTTACGTTAGTTCCAAAGTCGCACCAATCGGGTTGGAAGGATCTGAAATCTTTCTTTGGATTGGTTCTTGATAGTTTTCTTCTTCCTCAAATTTTGCTGAACTTGTTTTGGGATTCAAGAGACAAGGCTCTTACCCCTTCCTTCTATGGTGGAACCACCATTGTTCGGTCTTTGCCGCATGCTTATGATGCTTATAGAGCTCACAAGAGTCTGCCTCATGTGAATTCAACTTACTTCTATGCAGAACCAGGTTGGGATTTGTATTCCGCCATTTGGGATGTCATTATTCCTTGTGGGGGTTTGCTATTTGCTTTCCTTATTTTCCTCCAACAGATGTTCGGTGGTGCCTTCATCCTTCCTAGGAGATTTAGACAGCCTGCTGAATATGAGAAGGTTTCAGTAGTCAGTGGGTAATAATCTTAGAAAGAACCATATATAGTCTTCTTGATCTGTATGCCTAATATTCACCTGTTCTTTTACCATTGTTGGATCTTGTTAATCAGTGTCTTCTCATTTCTCTGTAAGTTGTGTTGTGGAACTCTCTTAAGTGGCAATGTAACATATGAAAGTCTCCCTAAGGTTGGTTTTTCTTCAACTGTACTTTGTTTTTCTGAATTTTACTTTCAGCTTCCAAAGATGAATGTCCGAAAGGCATCCATTGCAATTTATGTGGATCAAAAGATCTGAAATTCAGGTCACATCTCAACCAAGATTCTAAATTTCTGCATCTCAGCAATTTCTACTCGGTATATCGACCATATTGTAAGTTATGATCCAGTTTGTTGGGTTATGATCCGGTTTAGTGTAAATAATGAAAATTTATATTTCTACCTTAACACAGACAGAGGTCCCAATAACCTGATCTTTATTGAATATCAATCCATAAGTGATTAAAATAATAATTAATCTTAATCCAGATTAAAAGCAATCAAACCACAAAGAGAGGAAGCAGGATTTTTACGTGGAAAACCCTGCTCGGGAAAAACCACGGGCCTTATCGTCTAGGCCAACAGACAATCAAGCACTATATGAATTGAAAGTTACAAAAGACACTTACAACCCTTTCCCAGTTGTTGACTCAACCTAAGGACTGCTTTGGTCTTGCTGACTGCTCGCAGTGAACCTTCACCGTGCTTGAACCAATCACCTTGAATGCCTCTTCAAGATGAATCCACTACAGAAAAGTAGCAGGAAGAACCTCCAAATACTTGAACCTCAACACAACAACTTGAAGCTTTGGAGAGGAAAATAATCTCTCAATAGATCTCTAGAAATTAAGATGGGAGAGTTGTCCCCTAAAGTTGAGAGAGGAAGGCAAAATATAGGCTTTAATTCGTGCCTCAATACTTGTAGAGCAAGTAGGACTTAAAGAAGTAAATCTGAAATAATTAGAAGATAGTTCCGGGCAGGTTTCCAATTTTGCGCCTAGGTTCGCTCGAGCGAGCAAGGAGTTCGCTCGAGCGAACTGCTCTCTGTTTGCAGACGTTCAGCACATAACCTTCTTCGGTCGAGCGAAGTAAACTGGCGGTCGAGCGATCAACGTTCTGTGAGGTGTTCGCTCGAGCGGACATATGGTTAACTCGAGCGAACTAATTTATGTTTTTAACTTTGCATTCCAGAACCTTGATGGCTCAAGCGAACTGGACATTGGGTCGAGTGAAGAAACTATGCGAAGTGTTCGCTCGAGCGAATGGAGGTTCGCTCAAGCAATCTCTGTCAAGTGATAGAGTCTGGAATTTCTTAAGATTATCTTGAGTAGTCCTTTCCTAAACAAAATATAAGTTTTAAAGAATCCTGGTTTTGTCCATTACCCAATGAATTAGCCAACCTAAAAACCCTACAAATAAGATATCACTACTCTCTATCTAATCATTTGGGCTTATTTCTATGTAAAAATGAAGATTACAAGTGAATTGACAAAAATGAATCACAAATAATATTTTCTTTAAGAAAAATATAATAAAAAGAAGATGTTATTTGATTCTTAATTTTGGAAAGTCACTTTTATTTTTTAATTTTTAACCACCCTACATGTTCAATTCCTATATATATATATATATATATATATATGCTTCTGAGAAACATTAAACACCACATTCTCAATATAGCATTACAAGCTACAGGGAGGAGACCACATTGAGTGCAAAAGATCAAAAGAGAAATTTATCTTGAATTGCTAGAAACCAGAATGGAAATGACAGTATTCTGACAACAAATATCAATTAAACTAGAAAATCCGATGCCTTGTCTCCCTCCCTTTTCAGCAGAAAACAGCGCCGTGCAAATGCCTCCTAAAAGTGTGAGTCCAAGGATATTGGAGAGAAAGAGGAGAAGCTCATGGTTGATTGATTGCCATTGAATTATTTGCTTTGGCAGAAAGCTCTTGGTTGACTGAAGTGAATCCAGATTAAGGAAGTCCGGATCATCTATCGTAGCGATTTCACGAGAATCATGTAACAAATGCCTGAGACTCCATCGTGGGGCCCATATAAAGGCAAGACAATCTGAACTATTCAATATGAATTTCATCCCCTCTAGTGATATATCCTCAAATTTCAAATCAAAAGAACGGGTCCATCTATCTCATTGAGCACATGACTGAAACGTTATTAACACCATGTTAGTAGAGATGTCATGTTAGCGCCTAATTACATTTTAGTCATTTGCTCAATCAGACGGTGGGACCCACTCCTATTAAAATTAAAATCTGATAATATGTCGCTAGAAGTGATGGGACTCATCTTGAACGGTATGGATTATCTTTTATGCGGGCCCCACGATAGAGTTTTAGGTGGGCCTTACGTAAAATTGATGACGTGATTATCACAATCTTATGCAATATAAATTATATGTATTAGTTACGTTATCAATCATGTTCTCAATCTTACAGTGAAACCAACTCTTTTTGAAGTAAAACTCCACCTACTGATATCTTCGAGTTTTACTTCAAAAAGAGTTGGTTTCACTGTAAGATTGAGAACATGATTGATAACGTAACTAATACATATAATTTATATTGCATAAGATTGTGATAATCACGTCATCAATTTTACGTTCAATCTTATGGTACGTCATCAATTCTACGTTTAATCTTATGGTGGAAACCTCTTGGAATAGGCTAGTTAGCGCAAGAGTTTCTTGTATGATCTAGAGGCTACTTCATCGAAAACACCACCCCAAGACTGGGCAAAGACAGTTGGTGTAAGCCTTGCATCTAGGTGTGCTTTATGTGGGAGACGTGGAGAATTGGTTTATTGCCTCTTCTTCACTTGCTCCTTTTCCTCAAGTCTATGGACATGGCTTCTTTCAGCTATCTCCTCCACAATATTCAATCCAATTTTAACTTCCTACATCTAGTCCACTCTGGCAAAGGGTAGGAATACAACCTCTAGACAATGAGCTGCTTTGGTCTTTTTCCTTTTTGTAGGAGACCCAGACTTACAACCCCTCATGGTGCACTCTATGTACGACTCATGTTAAGTCGTGGGCTGCTTTGGTCTTCTACCACTTCATCTTTATTAAATATTTGGTATTAAGGAAATGAAACAATATACAATAATAAGTCTATTTCTTTGAGCTAGGCCAATAGATGCCTATCTGAACCCCTTTCAAACTCCATGTTGTCCCTCTTGAATGATGTTTAGAGGCCGTGTCTTGATGCTGCTAGTTTCTTTTGGAAATTCAGCATTTTTTGTTTGTTGCTTAGCTCCTTCTCTTAGGTTTCTTTGTTCCTCCTTATTTTGGCTCTTTTGAATCTATTCAGTTGGCTCTCTTCTTTTGGGTGCTAAATCTCTTGTATCTTTCCCCTTTTTCTCTATAATACATTTACCTTTTAGTAAAAAAAAAAAAAAAAGACTTATGGTGAAACAAAAAAACTTATTTTGAAGAATAATATCAAGATACGTGATTTGAGGGGACGACATTCATTTTTGGGTGGTTCGGATTATCAATAGTGGGCTTCATGGTGGAGTTCCACCCCTCCCACTCACAAGAAGCATGTGAGAGACCACTCATGGGATTTGGACTCTGGACTTGTCAATGGGTTGGGTGGGGGTAAATCCTAGCCTAGTCTGATTTTAGCAGTGGCTCTAAGTGGAGCACTAAAAAAAAAAAGAAAGTTAAGCCCAAACCATGTTAGGGCCCAATAAATCTAATTAGCAAATGAGTATTTACTTTTACTTATGCTTGAAAATTAAATGTGCAGCAGTTAAAAATTTGTCATTTTGAAGATTGATTTGAAGTATTGCTCAACTCATCTCCTTTTGTTTATTGTAGCATGACTCCAACCTACATCAAAATGGGGTCGGATTTGTGGTTGAATTGTGCTTTTTCTCTTTTTCTTCTTCTGAAATCTAGAAACTATCTTGAGAACTATAAACGTGGATTGTCATGCCAGATTCTCACAACATAGCTTGATTCCTATAGTTTGAATACAGCATTGTAGTTGACAATGATCTTATCATGTTATTTTAGTTATTTTTGGAGAAGTTTCAAATAAGGTCTTAAGTTTTTCTCTTATTTCATAAAAGGACACAAGTTTCAAAAGTTCTTAAATTAGTCCATAGGTTTTCTCGAAAGTTTTCAGTTAAGGACCTCCGTCTATTTAAAGCTATTTTTCGATAACTTCTTCTCTCGATTTTTTTCTCAAATTACCCTTTATTGAAATAAATCTCTCATTTACTTTTTCTATATTCTCCTCATTTTTTTCACTGGCGCCCTCACAATGATCAAGGACAACAAGTATGCCCCGTGCAATCAGTTGCATGTAGTGGTTACTGGAACTATATCATGGCTTTAAATGATGGGTAATTTGGGTATTTAAAAAAAATTGAGAAAAAAAGTTGTCAGGAAATTCCTTTAAATAGCCAGATGTCTTTAATTGAAAACTTACTGGAAAACTTAGAGATTAATTTGAAAACATTTAAAACTTATGTCCTTTTTTGAAATAAGGCAAAAACTTAAGATCTTATTTGAAAATTTTTCATTATTTTATACTTTCAATCAGATGCTCCAGTGATACAGTCTCCTTAGTTTGCACCATAGGAACCTCGACATTCTTAACCCTTCCAAGATAGATGATCTAGTAAATTTCTAAGAAAAATGTGATAGAATGTAGCTACATCTAACAAGGAGAAATCAGCAAGCAAATCTTACACGGCTAAAGCATGCATTCTCAAGCACAAAGCAGCTCAATGTCTACATGCAATTTTAAAAGCATGTCTCTGCAACAACGTACAATGCCCACCCCAGTACCTAGGCCTGTCAATGGGACGGGCCGGGCCTGGGCTTAGATTGTCCAATCCCGTCCTGAAAATAGGACGGGCCTGCCATGTGTTGTCCAATCCCGGCCCAAAATTGAACGGGCCTACATCAAATCCCGTCCCGTACGGGCCCGGGCTGGGATAGGGCCGGGCCTGGGCTTAGCCCGATCCTAAACAGAAGCAAAACATTCTCTAATTATTCCTGCTGTCACCAGACAACCGGTGTGAACCGGACTTTATACCCTCCTCCTTTTTTTCGAGCTTGGGACCGACAATACAATGCAACAAGTAACATGGAGAAGTTAAAAACTTTTTTTTCTTTTTTTTGGCCAGTGATAGTAGAAATCAGAAAATCAATAAAAATGAATGAGTATCCTATAGGTTATATGGGTCAAGAAATGAATGAGTATCATGTATGAGTCAAGTGAAAGTAATGTAGGATCAATTAAAAACTTTTTTTTTTTTTTACGGTGAAAGTAGAAATTCAAAAAATCAATAAAATGAATGGAAATGAGTATCCTATTTTCCTATGTGGGTCAAGTAATTTAAAAAGGAAATGAATAGAAATGTATTGTCCAAACCCAACCACTAGGCTCAAATTTTTTTAAAAGCCATGTATTTTAGGGCTTGGGACGGGCCGGGCCTGAACGGGCTGGGCATCCTCTGCCCAGTCCCAGTCCCATTTTGGCCGGACTTTAAAATGTCTTGTCCAAACCCAGCTCACTGGGCTCAAATTTCTTTTAAAAGCCCTGTATTTTAAAGCTTGGGACGAGCCGGGCCGGGCTTTTTACTCGTTTCATCCCGTCCCATTGACAAGCCTACCAGTACCCACATCATCCAGTGAGGAAAAAATAAAGGAAGAAAAAAAAGTAGTCATATCACCTTATTATACATCCCATCAAGTGAAGCTGAAAAGAAGAAATTCACCACAAACCCTTTCATAACTAAATAACAGCTAATGTTTTAATTCTTCCATAGATACCACTCTTCTTTCTATGGTTTTAAGGCCTGTTTGTTGGGAAGAATTGCGAAAATTCTTGTCTAAGAAAATCCCCGCTCCCTAGCATTTAGAATGCTGAAATTCTTGTAATTCTTAAGGCTAAAAGTATCCTTTTACATGGGTAGAAATTCTGTATTCTTGCCCCCAAATAGAATATTTGGAATGCACAGGAAATAAAAAAGGGAAGGCATATAAGAAATTCTCAACAACCATGGCCTGATTGAGTGCATAGATTGATTCAAATGTGTGGGATCGAGTACCCCTTGTCTCTGTGCAACGTTAACAATTCAAACAAAAGACCACCAAGAAATTCTCGCCATCTTACTCGCTACCTGCCAATAGCAACGAAAGCGAATGGATAAACAAATGACTCTTGTTTTCTCCGTCGAATTTCAAATTCATCCTCCACATCATGGCAAAAATTATTCATGTTTTTAACTGTAGTACCCACCTATCATCCATACAAACCCTCTACCACACATCTAATCTCTTTTGTTGGCAGGCCATCCAATTAGACAGTGATCCAAATACTATAGTCCATCAGATTAAATAATGATTAAGAAAGACACCCACACAGCCATTGAACTTGAAAGTGATATTTGGCCAATTCCCAATCCCTGTGTACCCTCTCTCATGCTCTAATCCATTGATTGATGCATAGAGATAGGCCCCATATAAACAAAGACCTGGTTTTAAAAACAAAAGGCAAGGTGTTTTTTTCTCCTACAAATCGCTTGTGACAAAGTCCCAGTAGCTTTCATGGGTATTTATTTGGAATCATCTCAATACCCAAACGAAAAGTCAATTTCCCCATGGCCATCTCCAGCCATCAATAATCTTTTGAGGGATTTAAGGTTTAAAAGCTATTCTAAATCTCATCAGTAAAATAACTTGATAATCTTACAAGTGCTTAATTAGTTTTCATGATCAATTGCAAGGCTAAAAAGAACAATGAGTGATAATCACTAATACTGTGGACAAATGAACGCGTTGGCCCATTTGTGTGGGTGGATTTCAGCAGAAAGAGTGAGGATTGAGGAAATCATTTTCCGTGCTATAGTAAAAGTTATATTTGGTGCAGCCAACTTTTTCCTGTGTAAAAGCATAAAAATGAGCTAAATTTTTTCAGATTCCTCGTAAATATATTCCTATGGATTAAGAAAAGAATATTTTCTGCATAAAAGGAAATTTTCACATAATCAGAGTTTTCCACAACATGTACACAAATGTGTATATGGGTCATAGGGTGTCCACAAGATAGTTAAAATTCCACATCATATGAAAGATTTTCCATGATGGATTGCATGGAGACTCGGGAAAAATGCTTCCAAGTTTCATAGAAATGACTTTCCATGACTTCTTTCAGCTTCTATCTTTTTACACCTAGTCCAAAATATCTGCAGCAGAAAATCTATATAAATCCGTCTGCATGCATGGTGTAAGTGCAAAAACTGTAACTCACAAGATTAGGGGGTGCCTTAAAGGACTTAACCAAATGGCAGTCGAGAGCTGGCCGGTGTTAGCTCGCAGGACCTGAAAGGGAAGAGAGAAAAGGTCAAAGGACCCTGGCTGTGGACAGCACAGGGCTCTTCGATGCCTCTGTTAGTTCTGATGTCCAGTTTAGAGCGGGGAAGAAGGCAGAATGCATGTATGCTCCCTCATGCGTACCTGTTTTTGGTTCCATTCACCTATATATATATGGATCCCTGGATATTTTATCTTGGGCATGATGGTCCGAGTACCGCTGAGGTAACCAGCCCATCGAGCAATAAATGAAGGTCCATCACAGCCCACAAAGCATTCATTGTTAGTCCGATCAGCCCATGTAGCATTAAATGCCAGTCACATTAGGCCTGATCCTGTCTGGACTCAATGGCAGGCGGAGATCTCACCGGATCCTTTCTTGGGCCTCCCCCTGATAGGGCCGTGACCGTCGGATGCTGCTGTCAGAGGGATGGACGGCCAGGATGAAACCTGGGGGCAAAAGGTGTCCTAGGTATGCGCTCAGGTCGGCGGCCTTCAGAGTCGCAGCCGGGACGCATGCCCGGGCCGGGCTCGAAGATGAGGTCGGCCTCAGCCGAACCGAGGCCCCATATGACCTCGGCTGACGCCCTGACACCGTAGCCGGGATGCTTTCAACCGGACTGAGGGCCAAAACATAAACTGAGCATAATCTTGGGTCGATTAGGAATCTCCCCACACAATAGCCCCCTAGCTTGCGGCTCCTCTGGGATCTCGGGATCCCGAACTCAGCGGAGACGGAAGCTATGAAAACGCTGCCGCTGTTAGAGATCTTGCGCTGGCAACAGCTGGCGTCAAGTTCTCTCCAAATTTCTTTTCCCGCTCAAGGCAATAAATGCAGCGCGTCAATCAGGGAAGAGTGGGACAGGCGACGCCACGCGTCCCCATCTGGTCGACAGGGCCGCCGGATAGGGGGTGCGTAGAGCTGCCCGATGCGACGTTTCGAATTTCGAAAACGGCGCTTGGGGCAGAGCGACGCTCCCGTCGATACATAAGTCCTCGTCGTCTTCTCCTTCTCATTTTTTGTATTCTGAGAACTGGTCTAGAAGCCCTCTGCCGCTGAACAGACTGCTGCGACGTGAACTCGAGGGTTTCCCGGTTGCGTTTTCCGAGCGTGAGCTTCTCCCTTTCTTTAGATCTCCTTCTAGGCCTTCTGTCTTTCTTTCTTCTATCCACACATGGGGATTTACAGTCACTGGGTAGAGAACGATACCGCCATAGATGGACTTAGGATGGCGTACAAAATACCGGACGATGTACTGATCAGGCGAGCAGACCCTACAGACCATGCACTCCGCTCGTACTCGGGGGGTTGGATGCCCTTCCCGTTGATCGCCATTGTAGAGGGCGGAGTTAGGTTCCCCCTAGACCCACTCCTCAGGGCCTGCCTCAGCACCTGGGCCCTTAGTCCGTGTCAGCTGTCGCCCAACGGTTACAAAGTTATCATGGGCACAGCCGTGTTGAACAAAAGCCTAGGTATTGGCCTCGGTGTCCACGACATCGAAGATGTCTATGACATATGTAAGTCCAAGGAGGATGGCTATTACCTCCGAGTCCGGCCCCGGTGCACAGCCTTCGTCACAGCACTCGAGGACTCTAGCAAATACGCCGGAGACGACCTCGTGTGCGTCTCGGGGAATTGGGAGTTCGGCGCCGAGGAGGATAGGGTGCACAGGGTACCGCGTCATCCCGGGGTCGTCCCAAGTAATCCCCTTAGCCTATTATTGCTAATCTCATTTTCTTCTCTGCCTTGGTGCTTGCTGGATTGACGTCCCTTTGATTCATTTTGCAGCTGCTTGCGAAAGGAGGCAACAGGCCAGGCGGGACGGCTAGAGAAAGAACGAGGAGTGGTACCAGGCCATCAGGAGGTGCACCGAGTTCTCCAACAGATCGGCCTGGCCTCTACTGGGCTACGCGCCAAGGTACAGGGGCTACAACAAAAGGTCCACGCTGCTCGATCCGCTACCTCGGGGAGAAGACCCGGGGGCCAGCAACCCCCTTGTTGACGGCCGTCAGGAGGCGGTGTTTGAAGAGGGTGGCCCCTCCGGAACCGCTGCCGGTGCTGAGGCATCGCCTGAACAGCAACCCTCCTCCGAGCCGCAGTCAAGCGGCACCCCTTTGGTGAGGAGAGCGCGGCGTCCCCGTACCGATTCAGGAGAAATGTCGCGGGTCCCGGCATTCGTGGATCTATAGGCGTTGGCGCTCGGGAGCGAAGACGAGTCTCCTTTGCAGGAAAAGAGAGACTCTGCAGGGCGTTCAGCCCCCAGTCCTCCTGAACCCACCCCGGTCGAGCAGGAACTACTGACTCCGGATCCGGGCCCAGGAAACCGGCAGTCACCCGAGGTCGAGCCCAACGTAGGTCCCTCGAGGAAAAGACCGAGGGAGGACGAGGGGAGCTCGAGGCAGGCGCCGCGGCCGCGGTCAGCCGAACCGGCGATCTGGGCGCCGAGCTTCTTTCTTGAGTCGGGGAGGCCAATGACGGTGGAGGACTACATCCACAAGAGGCCAGACTCCCATGTGCTCGAGGCGCTCAGCCATGCTTGCGCGCTCCCGCGCGACATGAAGCGGCTGGAAAAGATGAGCGACCCGAAATTAATGATGTCGTTGTTGCACTCTTGCTTTCAGGTAATTTTCTTGACTACTTGCCATTTCTTTTACATTGGTATTCCGTCTCGGCCACTAATCTTTCCATCTGGTTTCTTCTGGCAGACGCTGCAAAAGTCGATGGCATTCATCGACAGATTTAATAAGCAAGGTCCCTTGGTGGATAGCCTCGCTGAGGAGCAACAGAGGCTTGAAGAGGCTTTAGGAGCCAGCACTTCAAGGGTAGACCAGCTGGAGGCACTTCAGGGCGATCTTCAAGTGAGGCTCGGGGAGGCGACAGAACAAATCGAGAGTGAAAGGAAGAAGAACGCCGACCTCGAAGCCTTGGTGGAGAGCCTGAGGGGCGACCTTGAGGCGAAGTCAAAGCGGGCGGACGAAGCGGCAGCCAGGGCCAAGTCTGAGAGCGAGGCCGCTTTCCAGGATGCGGCCACCCAAGCGACCGTTTACTATGGCGCTAAGGTGTTCCGCGTCCGCGACAAGACGTGGCTCAAGGCATGGCGTGCCGCCTTGAGGGAGGCGGGAGTCTCAGAGGACCATCCCTCTTTTGTAAACCCGCCGAGCTGCCCTAGCCCGTCGGCCCCGGACAACACGGTCATCATCGAGCGCACGGCCGTCGCCCCCAGCGGCCCAGACCCACAGGAAGCTCCAGCCGATGTCCCCAGTAGCTCGACTTCGCCGGAATTCTAAAGCCTTCAGTGCCTCTGTTTTGCTTCTCCACCTTTCCTTCTTTTTCTTTTTTTTTTTTTTTTTCTTTTTTTAACCGTGTAATTCGTGCTTCAAAATGTAAATTTCCAGTGATCAATGAATTGAATTTTTTTTATCATTCTTCATTCCACTTTGTTTGCATGCTTGATTTCGCCACAGTGCTTGTGTTTATCTTTTAACAAAGCCATAACGGGTAATTAAAGAGGTAATGACATTATTCGACGCCGAGGTCTCCAAGGTATTGTAGACTCGTGCCGAGGTGGTGCATAGGCCAGCCTCTAGGCAATCGTAGTGCCCCTTAGGCTTCATGCCGGGGTGGTCCGTGGACCGACCTCGGCAATCGTAGTGCCCCTTAGGCTTCATGCCGGGGTGGTCCGTGGACCGACCTCTCGGCAATCGTAGTGCCCCTTAGGCTTCATGCCGGGGTGGTCCGTGGACCGACCTCTCGGCAATCGTAGTACGGTCATCGTCATCGGGTCGCAGACGTCTGTTCCCGAATTGATACTGGCGAAAGAACGAGAACTGTAATTCTTTTTATTAATCATCGAATAACCTGAGTACATAATCAAAAGTAGAACTTTTTGAGGTGTGACGCATTCCATGGTCGCGGTAACTGTCGACCGTCCATATCTGCAAGCTTGTAGGCTGACTGCCCAGCAATAGCTACTACCTTGAATGGTCCATGCCAGTTCGGCGCCAGCTTGCCTTGGCCTGGATCTCGGTCACTTGGGAGTGTTTTCTTCAGGACTAATTCTCCAACTGAGAACCTTCTTTCCCTGACCCTTCGGTTATAACCTTTGGCCAGTCGCTGCTGATAGTCAGCCAGCCTGACGGTTGCTAATTCTCTGCGTTCATCGGCGAGATCCAACTCCCGGGCAATGTTCGTGTCATTCTGGCCTTGGTCAAAGAGTTCCGACCTCAAGGTCGGGAGGCCGACCTCAAGAGGGATGACCGCCTCCATCCCATACGCAAGGGAAAACGGGGTTGCCGAAGTGGAACGCCTTGGGGTCGTTCTGTAGGCCCATAAAAAACTTGGAAGCTCTTCTACCCATCTCCCTTTCGCCTGGTCTAACCGCTTCTTCAACCCGTCGAGTACCACCTTATTGGAGATCTCTGCTTGGCCATTGCTTTGCAGATACGCTGGGGTGGAATAGTGGTTTTTGATGCCGAGTTCCTTGGAGAAGTTTTTGAAGGCAGCAGAATCAAACTGGGTGCCGTTATCCGAGACCAGGACTCGCGGGATGCCGAATCTGGTGATGATGTTCCTCCAAACGAAATTCTTCGTATCCCGCTCGGTGATGGAAGACAGCGATTCTGCTTCTATCCATTTTGTGAAATAATCGGTTGCAACTATCGACCATCTTTTATTTCCCGCAGCTCGGTGGAGTGGTCCCACGATGTCCAGCCCCCACTGAGCGAAGGGCCATGGACTAGAGAGCGGGCTCAGGTCGTATGCTGGCTGATGGAGAGAATGGGAGAACTTCTGACACTTCTCACATCTCTTGGCATATAACCGCGCATCCTTTTGCATATAAGGCCACCAGTACCCTTGGCTGATCGCGCGGTAAGCCAATGATCTCCCTCCTATATGCTTCCACAGATCCCTTCATGTATTTCATAAAGAAAGTCCTCGACTTTGCTGGGATGGACGCATTGAAGGTACGGGCCAGTGAATGACTTCCTGTAGAGTTTACCCTCGGGGGATAACCAAAACCGTGTAGCTTTCAACCTAAGCCGGTGGGCCTCAATCTTATCCTCCGGAAGTTTGTCGTCCTTAAGGTAGGATACAATTGGATCCATCCAGCTTGGGCCGGAGTCGAGATGAAGGACTTCGCGGGGCGGCTGAAACTCTATGCTGGGTCTCGCAAGTGATCCCACTTCAACAGTTCTCTTCTTTCCCGCCTCAACGGCGGAGGCCAGGCTAGCTAAGGCATCGGCGTGAGAGTTTGCTCCTCTGCTGATCTGTCTGACCTCGGCTGTCTGGAATTCTGAAAGAGACTTCTTTGCGAGGGCGAGGTAGGCAGACATCATGTCGTCTCGAGCCTGATAATCTCCCGTCAACTGGTTAATCACTAGCTGAGAATCGCTGAAGACGAGTAGCTGCCGAGCTCCGAGAATTCTAGCACTGCTCAGTCCAGCTAGCAAGGCTTCATATTCTGCTTCATTATTCGACGCTTTGAAATCCAGAGTGAGGGCCTGCTCAATAACCAATCCGTCTGGGGTCTGAAGGACGGCGCCAGCTCCAGCTCGTTTGGCGGTTGACGACCCGTCTACGAAGACCTTCCAGAGCGAGGCCGGAGGCTGGCCTTGTGGTAGCTCGTTTTCCAGGGGTGGTATCTCGGGTTCACCATCCATGGGCTCGGGGCCGAGCCGAGTTGGCGCCGAGGCCGGAGGTATGAATTCCACCACGAAGTCTGCCAGGATCTGAGCCTTGATCGCTGTTCTGGGCTGGTATCGAATGTCATATTGCCCAAGCTCAATCGCCCAACGCGAAAGCCTTCCTGAAAAATCAGCCTTCCGAAAAACAGACTTGAGTGGGTGTTTTGTAACTACCACTACGGTATGAGTTTGAAAATAATGGGAGAGCTTGCGAGAGGCGCTGACTAATGCTAACGCAAGCTTCTCCAACTGAGTATATCGGGTCTCGGCATCGAGGAGCGATTTGCTCGTGTAATAAACCGGTTTTTGTTGATTTTCCTCCTCCCTAATGAGGACTGAGCTCACAGCTCGATCCGAGACCGCCAGGTACAAATATAATAATTCCCCAGGTTTTGGGGTTGAAAGTAATGGGGGTGAAGAGAGATAAGCCTTGAGTGCTTGCAAGGCCTGGTCGCACTCGGGGGTCCACTGAAATTTAGAGTTTTTTCTCAACAATTTAAAGAAGAGCTGGCACTTATCTGAAGATCTGCTGATGAATCAATTTAGTGCGGCGGCCATGCCGGTGAGCTTCTGGACTTCTCTTGCAGTAGCCGGGCTTTGCACTCTGAGGATGGCGGAAATCTGGCTCGGATCTGCTTCAATCCCTCTCCTCGTGACCAGACTCCCCAGGAATTTGCCAGAACCGACGCCAAAGGCACACTTGGAGGCGTTCAATTTCAGTTTATACTTTTTCAGAACGGCAAACACCTCAGCTAGATCGGACAGATGGTTCGCGGCCTGCTTAGATTTGATGACCATATCGTCGATGTACACTTCAACAGTGCTGCCGAGCTGCGCCTCAAACATTCTGGTGACCAGGCGCTGGTAGGTGGCGCCCGCATTCTTTAGACCGAAAGGCATTACCTTGTAGCAGTAGATGCCCCTGGGCGTTATGAACGCGGTCTTCTCTTCATCCGGAGCGTACAGAGGTATCTGATGGTAGCCCCGATATGCGTCGAGAAAACTCATCCGGTCGTGGCCCGCGGTGGCGTCGATCATTTGATCTATCTTCGGGAGTGGGAAGCTGTCTTTAGGGCAGGCCCTATTGAGATCAGTGAAGTCAACGCACACCCTCCACTTGCCAGTCTTCTTTTTGACCACCACCGTGTTGGCCAGCCAGACCGGGTATTGCACTTCCCTGATTACCCCAGCTACGAGTAGTTTGCTGACCTCCTCAACCACGGCTTCTGTCTGTGGCAGCCCGGTCCTGCGAGCCTTCTGCATCACTGGCTTATGCTTGGGATCTACATTTAGCTTATGGCACATGACCTCGGGATCAATGCCGGGCATCTCTTCTGGGGTCCAGGCAAAGGCTTCTGTGTTCTGGAGCAGGAACTCGATCAACTCGGACCGTTCTGGCTCGGTGAGCTAGCCGCCAAGCAGGAAGAACTTCTCTGGGTCGAGGGGGCTGATCCTGATCTCGGTCAGATCTTCCACGCTTTTTTTCTCAGGATCCTGGCCGACTCCATCCAGCTCTTTCTCCAGTTCGGCCACGTTGACCTGCTTGGGCTCGCGTTCTCCGGGAACGACGGCCATCAAGCACCGCCGAGCCATTTGCTGATCTCCCCGAACCGTCACTACCTTTACTCTGCCGCTATCTTCCAATGGAAATTTCAACTTTTGGTGTAGAGTAGAGGGCACTGCTTCCATGCCATGGAGCCAAGTCCTACCCATGATGGCATTGTAGAGGGATGGCGCGTCAACCACCAGAAAATCCACCATCAAGGAAGCTTCTCCAACCTGAACTTTAAGGGTCGCCTTCCCTTTCGGGTATACAGGCTGGGCGCTGAAGCCTACCAATGGAGTCCGGGCCTCTTGCAGGTCCGCTTCTGAGAGGCCCATCTTTCTGAAGCAGTCGAAGTAGAGGACCTCGGATGAACTGCCGGGGTCGACAAGGATCCTCTGGACTCTGCAATTCTTCAGCTTCAAAGTGACGACGAGCGGATCATTATGTGGGAGTTGTACGCCATCCAGGTCGTCATCAGAAAACCAGATCTTGGGCCGCTCCTTACGGGGCCTTTTCGCAACCGGTTCCAGTTCGACCGCCATCACTTGTTTTCCATGGGACGTCCGTCTTGCCTCGGCGCGCGCCTGATTACTCCCCTTGGGAGGGGGAGCGAGATGAATGACGCTAATGAGTTTTTCAGACTCATCGCTGTCCTGGCTCCTCTCGCTTTGACGCCGAGCTCCGGATTCATTCCGGGTGCCTGCCTTAACATGTTCTTTGAAATGTCCCTCTCGGACTAATCTCTCCAAATGGGACCTGAGTGTTCTGCATTCCTCCGTATCGTGACCATTCTGCTTGTGATATGCGCAGAATCTGCTCTGGTCACGGCTGGTCGAGTCGCTTTTCATGGGCTGCGGCCAGCTGAAGAACGGCTCCGACTTGATCTTATTCATAATCTTGTGAATAGGCTCCTTGAAAATGGTATCAACAGCCTTATAAGGATCTGAAGACAGCCTGAGTCTCTTGCTATCTCTATAAGAAGATGCTGGAGCTTTCGCCGAGCTGGTCGAGGCCTTACGTCGGCTCGACTCTTCCCTTCTGGACTGATCTTCCTGCCTCGAGGATTTGTCGTTCCTGTCCCTTTGGCCAACGTGGAAGCTTTCTCGAGCTCGGAGCTGATCGTCCTCTTGAGCTATGAAGCGGTTCACCCGGGCCATCAATGCCGAAATCGATGTCACGGGATTACCAGCCAGATCTTTTCGAAGATCATTGTCCGGCAGCAAGGCGTTCTGAAAAGCGAAAATCGCCACTTCATCTTTAGAGCCGTCGATCTGGCTATAGAGTGTCCAGAATCGTTTGGCAAACCGAGTAATGTTCTCGCCTTGCTTCATCCTTAGGGCCATTATATCAGCATCTGTTTTGGGAATAACCCTGTAGGCTTGGAATTTGTGTATGAAGGAACGCTGGAGCTGTTGCCAAGAGGAGATGGAATTTTCTGGGAGAGCGCAGAACCATTTCAAGGGGAGCTCGCCCAGGCTGGATGAGAAAACCTTACAATTCAAATGGCCTTGATCCCCCCAAACAGACATCCTTTGAGAGAAATGCCGCAGATGTGCGGCCGGATCCGTGGCCCCCTCATAGGTGACGAATCTCGGAACGGTGAACTTCCTTGGGAGAGGGTGGTCCCTGATGTCCATAGTGAAAGGTGATGAGCCGAGTTCGACGAACACGCTCGTGTCTTGATGACTTCAGGTGAGGCCAGCCACGTCTAGGTTCCGCCGAACTGCTTGCTGAATCTGCTCATCAAGCCACCCCTGAGTGTCATGACGGATTTCGGAACTACCTTCCAACCTCTTCCTAGAATGACTGCGGCTGCTGCTGGAGACTTCGTCGTGAGTTCGACTGCGCCTCCTCTCATTCAAATGAAATCTAAGGTCCCTCTGGGGAGGAGTGATCTGCTGGTGGTGAGACGAACCTGCTCCGCTGGCTCGCCGCAGACGCTGTCTGGCAACATCGGCCGCTTCAGCTGTCTCCTCAAGCTGTTGCTGGAGACGCCTGATAAGGGCGTCCTTCTCTCGGATGGTAGCATTCTGCGCCTGAATTTCTTCATAGGTAGGATCGAAACTCTCATCAGAGCCGTGAGCCTCACTGTGTCTCCGGTGATCAAGCGGAACCGGAGATCTACGTCGAGTCTGCCTAAGGGCAAGATCTCTTCCTCTCGGAGGCGGAAGGGGGGTCGCCACCTCCTGTGGATATGACTCCGGGCGGGACTGATCCCCCCGCAAGTAGATAGGAGTGGACCTCAAGGACTCACGGAAAGGGTTCACCTTGGCCCCTGAAGGTCCTGCTTCAGGTACTTTTCCACCTTCTGCAGCTCTCTCCGCCATAGTGTAAAGGAAGATTGACAATAAACGTTTCCCACAGACGGCGCCAATTGTAAGTGCAAAAACTGTAACTCACAAGATTAGGGGGTGCCTTAAAGGACTTAACCAAATGGCAGTCGAGAGCTGGCCGGTGTTAGCTCGCAGGACCTGAAAGGGAAGAGAGAAAAGGTCAAAGGACCCTGGCTGTGGACAGCACAGGGCTCTCCGATGCCTCTGTTAGTTCTGATGTCCAGTTTAGAGCGGGGAAGAAGGCAGAATGCATGTATGCTCCCTCATGCGTACCTGTTTTTGGTTCCATTCACCTATATATATATGGATCCCTGGATATTTTATCTTGGGCATGATGGTCCGAGTACCGCTGAGGTAACCAGCCCATCGAGCAATAAATGAAGGTCCATCACAGCCCACAAAGCATTCATTGTCAGTCCGATCAGCCCATGTAGCATTAAATGCCAGTCACATTAGGCCTGATCCTGTCTGGACTCAATGGCAGGCGGAGATCTCACCGGATCCTTTCTTGGGCCTCCCCCTGATAGGGCCGTGACCGTCGGATGCTGCTGTCAGAGGGATGGACGGCCAGGATGAAACCTGGGGGCAAAAGGTGTCCTAGGTATGCGCTCCGGTCGGCGGCCTTCAGAGTCGCAGCCGGGACGCATGCCCGGGCCGGGCTCGAAGATGAGGTCGGCCTCAGCCGAACCGAGGCCCCATATGACCTCGGCTGACGCCCTGACACCGTAGCCGGGATGCTTTCAACCGGACTGAGGGCCAAAACATAAACTAAGCATAATCTTGGGTCGATTAGGAATCTCCCCCACACACATGGCCTCTCTACACTTCCAAATGGATACTCTAAAATCTACTCTCATTCTCATTATTTGCCTCTCCGTCCTCACCATCCCAACCTCCTCTCATTCTCCCTCCAAAATCTCCTATTTCGAGCACTGTAATTCCATTGTTGAAGAATCCACTTCCAACGGTCATGAACTCCCCTTGGGCTTCCTCTACCTCGAAGGAGGTTATTACAAAGGCGGACAGAAATTCCTCAGCAACCAAACACCAAATTACCTGAGATCTGCCTATTTCTACACCGAAAGCCTCTCCGAAACCGATACAGAAGGCGTCCTCAAAGTCCAAGCCTCCTTAGGCTTCATCGATGGCCAAATATACCAACTACCCAAGAATTCTACCATCCTGAAATCACGCCACCACGGCCAGCAGGGCTTCAGGGACGGCCGCGAAGGAAGTATCAGATTCGAAATGCAGGGATTCTGGTCGGAATCCACCGGAAAAGCTCTGCATGGTCGGTACCGGTCAAGGTCTGTCCGAAGAAGGTGATGATATCCAGCTTTCGGCCGTTACAAAGATCAATTACCCGAAGCGTTCTGATATTCATACTAGTATCGTAACCGGTACGGTTGAGAGCATTGATTCGGAGGATTCTTCCAGCTATTTCAACCCGGTTTCGGTATTGGGTTTTTCTCAGAAGACGTATTCGTATTCGATGGCAACGGGAAATTGAAGGGATGTGTGGTGGGGGTGACTACAAAGGCGAGGGAATCGCTGCGTTTGGAGCCCCATATGAGCGTCTGTTACATGTTGATGCTTTTGGAGAGCACAGTGTTTCAATTGAATTACGGGAGCAATTCCTCTGCTGGGAAATGCAGTCCCTTTGATGGGCTTTTGCACCACCACATGTCGGTTGGTGGATACAAGTGTTCCAATGATGGGAAAATGCGTATGTTCCTACGATTTTCTAACTTGAGTTCTTAATTGGAAGGGTGTGACTTTGATTCCCGAAACTGTGTTGGTTGCAGAGGGGGTTTGGGATGAGGAGAAAAACCAGCTCTGCATGGTTGGTTGCCCACTGAAGAATTTTGAGGGCTCTTTGGCAGAGACCCGTGTTGGGGATTGCTCTGTTGGATTGAGCTTGACCTTCCCCAAGGTCTGGTCGCTCAAGATGAGAAGTCCTGCTTTGGGAAGCATATGGAGCCTCAGAAAGTCAAATGAATCTGATTACTTCGATCGGATTGGATTCAGGAGTTTAAGCGGTCCCATACTCGTTTCTGATTTGAAATATAACTACACTGAATCGGGTCAAGTGAAGAATTCTTGTGCAGATAAGGATATGAAGAGAAATTCAGGAAAGAGATTTCCAGATGGGTCTTCTTTCATAGGCATGAGATTCGATATGTCTTTGAAAACTAAATCGAGAAGGGCTTCGGGTTCTGCAACACCATTATCAATTGGTCAAGTTTTCTTTGTCCAATATACTCCGCATTCTTTTGCTTCCAGTTCCAACTCAGTGTCCAAATTCACAGCACCAGTGTCTCACAATCTATTGAATGTCAGCTATTCAATATATATTTCGTTTCGGGATAATAACACCTCAGAAGTAACGAGAATTTCAGCAGAAGGCATCTATGATGCTGAAACTGGGACTTTGTGCATGGTGGGGTGTCGATCTTTAGCCTTCAAATGGTGAAAAGGCAGTTAAAAACACTACCTTTGGACTGTAAAAATTCTCATCAACATCAACTTAGCTCCTTACAATTCAAAAGGCAGGAGAGAAGCTCAAAGGCACCATTAGAAGTACGCGAGAGATGAAAGACCCTCTCCATTTTTGATGAATTGGAATTGTCCTCACATGATATCTATGGGGTAGAGCCAAACAAACCATCTCGAGAATGGATTTAGAGATAACCATGGTGCTCATCTCCCTCACACTAGCATGTTTGTTTATTGGGCTACAGCTCTATTATGTGAAAAAGCACCCTGATGTGCTTCCCTCCATATCAATTGTGATGCTAGTTGTTCTCACTCTGGGGCATATGATTCCTCTGGTTCTGAACTTTTGAAGCATTTTCCTTTAGAGACCACAAGCAGCAGAATCTTACGCTGTTGGAGTGGGGGACTGCTTGAGGCGAACGAAGTTCTAGTGCGGGTCATTACAATGGTAGCATTTCTGTTGCAATTTCGCTTCTCCAGCTTACACTTTCTGCGAGATTTGCTGAGAGCAGCAAGAAGAACTTGTGGGATGCAGAGAAAAAGGCTAGCCTTGTGTGCTTACTACTGTATCTTTTTTGGAGGCCTGGTTTGCTTGGTTGGTCCATTCAAAGAAGTTCACACATACGGAGTCACCAGTTGTATAAGCTGCGACGTCACAGCATTCTAGTTGGAAGGATCTGAAATTTTTTGTTGGATTGGTTTCTTGATGGTTTTCTTCTTCCCCAGATTCTTGATGAACTTGTTTTGGGATTCAAAGGGGAAGGCTCTTGCCCCTTTCCTACTATGGTGGAACCACCATTGTTCGGTCTTTGCCGCAATGCTTATGATGCTTATAGAGCTCACAAGAGTCTGCCTCATGTGAATTCAACTTACTTCTATGCAGAACCAGGTTGGGATCTGTATTCGCCATTTGGGATGTCATTATTCCTTGTGGGGGTTTGCTGTTTGCTTTCCTTATTTTCCTCCAACAGATGTTCGGTGGTGCTTTCATCCTTCAAAGGAGATTTAGACAGTCTGCTGAATATGAGAAGGCTCCAGTAGTCGGTGGGTAATAATCTTAGAAAGAACCATATTAGGAGTCTTCTTGATTTGTATGCCTAATATTCACCTGTTCTTTTGCCATTGTTGTATCTTGTTTGTGAGTGTCTTTCTCATTCTCTGTATGTGGTATTGTGGAGCCCGTAGGTTGCAATGATGTCTCTCTTAGGTTTAGTTGCTCCTTCCAAGTGTACTATGGTTTTCTGAATTGTACTTCCAGCTTCCAATGAGTAATGCTGCAATGGAGATGGCAATTAATGTCTGAAAGGGCACCCATTGTACGTAGTTTAATTAAGTGGATTAAATTGAACTTTTGGCCAATGAGTCCTTGCAATTAGGTCTTTCCTTTCATGAGTTTTTTTTACAACTCATCCTAATCTTAAAATAAGACTTACAAATGAAGTAATATAAATGTCTATGTTGATCATCATTGGTACAAATGCACACAGCTTAAGCTATGTTAGAGCCTGCAGCATGCTACCTATCAAAACAAAGGCAATGAAAAGAAAAAGAAGGAATTTTTACAATATTAGAATTAGTGGGAAAACTACAAGGATTACCTGTTCAATTTTACCCTAACAATTGACAAATTCCAACGCCAACTTAAGCAATTCATCTTGAAATTATAGGAGGTACAAATCTAAATCAGACCTGCCAATCTGATCAAAGCCCGAGCCATTTTAGGCCATAATTTTTACTTTTGCAAGAAAGTGTGATAGCAGTTAAAAAAATATATCATTTTTGAAGATTGGTTAAATATTTCTTACTCATCTCTATAAACTTTATGGTACGTGACTCCAACCTGCATTCTGTAGTTGAAACACCAACTAACCTCTCAGTGTAGAGAAATGTTAGATGATAGTTCAAATAATATATATACAGAAAAACCACACATGAGCATGGGTGCTTACAATTTAGCGAGCACTACATGCATAAATACTTGTGGACCTACCTAGCGATTCCATCTAACGTGGATAATAAAACAGGGAACCCCTCTCTCCCTCTGCACTCCGTTTCCGATATCACTAATTAATTCTGGATTTGGCACCCATCCGAATGGACTAGACCATTAAATTGACTGTGTACTCATTTTGAACGTTAAAAACTTATCGACCATTGATTCAAGTAGTTAAGATGATGATTCAAGCTTCCATAACCATAGACAATTAGGTTTGTTGCGGGTGGTATTAACCTATATGATTGTATATTTGAGCAGAGGTTGTACATTTGTTATTAAAAAAAAAAAAAAAAGAGTAATTTCTCATTTGTAAAATAATAATTGGTAGTCCTTTTGTTTAGACATATAAGCCCATTATGAATCAGTCTTAATCCCTTCACAAACATCTGTGCCATTTGGGAATCCCATTAATACTAGTATGATATTCAAGACAATAATCACTATCGTATTTTATCACAATGAATTTGAGGAAACTCTATCTTGGATAAAAGTGGAGGAAAACCATGGAAAATGTTGGGCGGGCATCTACACACAATCCACCAGTGCAAGCGTTCAGCAAACTCTGAAGCCATGCTTGGACAGAAATTTCCTACAAAGTGACGGTCCTCCCTGTGCCCATCCAAAATGACTAACCTAATACAAGACCAAAAGCAAGCTTATTAGGAATAGACAAAAGCCTTTTATATCCGGGGCTCGATGATCCAATATTCCAGTGCAGTGACGCTGCATACTATCATAATGCAACGTCCGAGTCGCACCTATCGTGGCATGCCACGTCATTCCTTTAATGCTAAAATTGATAGTTGTTTTGAAGAGTCCATTTATGGCTTGTTTTAGGAATAAATATTTCCAAATCTGCCTCTTATATTTCTATTACTAAGAGTCCGATTGATTTTAGCACACCATTATATTTTCTAGTAGTCCATATCAAATCTCAACCATACATTCAATCATGTACTTGCTTCACAAGCCTTTCTCATTATTTTATTATTTGTGTGCATCCCTATTTCAATAAGATTGATCCATAATATGGTTGTAATAGATCCATGCTTTGGGATTTCAACCCTCATAATAGATCTTAAAGTTTAAGATAAGCAATGGCCCCCATGGTGCATATGAGCACCATGCATGTTATAACATTCAGACATGGGACACACTTTGAAAGTCCATCTTGGATGGTCCTGACTAATGGTGCATATCGCCACCGTTGCGAAGGTGAAAAATACTCCGGACCCAACCAGTGGCTGGCTCAAGATTTTCATTCGTGGGGATAGAGCAAAAATATATAGTTTGGATTTTGTGGCAAACCCAAAATTCTCATGTTTGAGTTTTGGAGGTGGAGTTAACAATTTTCATGCACAATTTGACGGTGGACGCAAGTCCCACAATTTGAAGGAGGACGCAGGTCTGGGCGACTACCCACATAACCTTATATGTGGGTATGCCCTTCGGCATGGCAATTGCATGGTTACTCTGCAATGGATTATACGGACAACAGATGGATGTACCATCAAATGGGACCCAGAAGTGATCAGATTGGATTTATGTAATAGTCACAATAGATGCATCTACCATCGGCTATAAATCAACAACAAAGAGAAGCCATCGATTGGACAGCAAATGGGGCCCACCATTATAAACACAGTGACCCATTGTTCTTCTAAAGCTTCCTTCAATAATTTTTCTATTATTGTTATGCCTGATGTTCCAAGTTACACATCTTCTGCAACTACTTGTGATCCACTCAGTGGCCCAGTGAAATGTATACAAAAATAAAGAGGGCCTGTGATGATGCTGAGATTTGATATACATGCGTTTTTCAAGGACCCAAGAAATATGATATGGGACCATAACAAGCCATGTTATCTTATCTTTTGCTAAAATCAATTTTAACTCTCTATAGAAGAGTAATAGAGATATAAGAGGCAGATTTGAAAATATACTTTATAAAATAAGCCATAAATGATGACCTATAAAACAGCTATGAATTTTACTGCTGCACAGCGGATCCGGAACCCTTTATGACCGCCCTGAATTTTGAGGCAGCGAATCGAGCACTGCTAGAGGTCTCAGAACCCTCGGCTTAGAAGCCCAGCTTTGGATCTGGGCCTTGAGTTGGATTTGTTTATTTTTATTTTTAGCTTAGGCACATGTTATGTTTGTATTGTCTCTACGTATGGTCTGATCTTTACATATGCTTGGACCATGTAGGTCTTATGGATGGCAATTTGTATCTTATCTTTTAAACGTGAGAAGTATGATGGAGGGCATAAATTACTTGGTAACGACCGGGAAGAGGACATCTCTCTATGATAATGATATTATAGTCTTATTTTCCTTTTTCTTTTTTCTTTTTTTTACTTTTTTGCTAAGTTTAGCTAATGATATCATGGAATTTTCAATTTAGTCCATGAAATATAATAGGATAGAGGTTCTCTGTCGTAATTATGAAGTGTATGAACCATCCTTTCATATTTGTCAACTTTAAAGGAGTTTTTTCGTAAAAAATTGTATGGCATCGACCATTATTTATATTCAAAATGTGTGCTTTATTATAATACTTTATTTAACTACTTCAACAGTTATTAATTTTGAAGTTGCTGTTTGACTTGAGTAAAATTTAATGCAGAAGAGGCCATGTTTTCAATGGTTTGGATTCTTCATGTGGGTCCACTAACAGGCCATAAGGAAATTCTCATCTTAATTCAAACAGACGCTCTCATTTATTTATCCTAATAGCAAATCAGCTCCACCCACTCAAAGAAAAAACAACCTGCTTTTTCTACATTATTACTAGCATAAGCATGAAGCCCATGTGCAAGGTTTAATTCCTGAATAATATATTAAATCTAATATCTCTTCAATATAAATGTATGTGTATAATAAATTAATTAAAAATTTTAAGCCTACCAAAAAAATTATGAAAACCAAAACTTTCTTCCGCTTAATTCCCGTCGGCATACACGTCTTTCATCTTAAAAGCAAACAAAGGATTTGTATGCATTTGTGCTCATTTTTTAATACATATATAAAAATTTTGAAAATAACCTTAATTTATAAAGTTAGAAGAGCATCTCTTGGAATTTGGTATACATCCACACAAATGGGCTTAAAAGATATTTTATTGAAAAGGCATACATATTTAAGCTCACAAAAATGCTATTTGTCCCGGACTTTTGTCCCGGGACATGGACCGGCCCCCATAGGGGCCGCTGGATCACAGGAAGCCTGGATCAACGGCCCTATGAGGGGTCGGTCCAAGTCCCGGGGTCAAGTCTCGGGACAAGTAGCACGGCTCCTTGCTCAAAAGACGTGTTTTATTGAAAAATGCACTATTATGTGGTTTTTGAAAGGACCACATCCACAAATTGGGCTCCAAGAAGCTAATGTGGATTCTTCTAAGGATTCAATAGCATTTATAACTCATTTTGAATTGAAAATAACATTAATTTATAAGTTGGAAGCATACTTTGATTGGGTTTACATCCTCACAAATGGGTTTAAGAGACATTTTATTGAAAATGCACATATCTTATTCCAATATGCATGATCTTTTTGAGAAAGCACATATTATGTGTTTTTAAAAGAGACATCTACAAATTGGCCAAAGAAGCTGATGTACCTTCTTCTAAAGCTAGAATTGAGTTTTTTTTTTAGCTTTTTTTGCAACAACGTTTAGCTCTAAAGAGAAAGAATGTACTTTAGCTTTTCTCTAACTATATCATGCCCTTTTCTGCATTCTGCCATCAAGTATTCAAGTCATTTACATACAAATATATCAATAGACAATGAGCCGAGCTAGGCAAGGCTGGGTTCGTCCGTGGCACTTGCTTTCCGACAAGGAAGTGAGAAGCCGGCCGGATGCATGCAGGAGAAGAAAGTTTCGGCTAAATAAAGCACCTGAAATCATGGAGCCGCGAATTTGTCATTGACCAAACGGGTAAAGGATGACGCCGGAAATTTGGCGCCTTGTTTTAGTCCCTTTTCCAGGCTTTTCAAAATTTGGACCTATGCCCTACCCTCGGGCTTTAAAACAAGGTGAAACGCCCTCACGATTGCAAGCTTTAGAGAGCTGGCCCTCCACATCAAAGGCCCCGGATTGATAGCCACTCTCAAGAACATAAGGATTCTTTTCTTCCATGTTGTACCGCTTACTTTTTTCATCTAGAGAGCAATTAGGATTTCGAGTGCGTGGTGAGGGGCAGGGGGTCTGGACTGGATGTGATGAGAAAAAATCTCAGAGCAACTGGATCATTCACCGTCCGCTACGTCACTCTCCAATAGCTGTTATGCATTTACGCGGTCACATGGACATTCATGGTTGAAGACGTAGTGACTTTGTCCATGCTGACGTGGCGGACATTCATGGGTGGAGATGTGGTACTTTCTATGGCTGCTTTTAGAGTGGCTCTCAGAAGTCAAGTCCTCCTGTCCTCTCACATTTAATTAAAAGTCAACAAGTCAATGAAGACTTGGAAATTTTCATCCATCACTGCTTCAAGGGCAAGCAAGTCACTGAAAGGGGCGGGCTGGCGGGGTTCATGTACCGCACCCCACAACACGGCAGCTGAATAATGGCACGACAAAGGACTCTGCTTTCTAGGTCGAATTTCAAAATTAGTCCTCCACATAAAGGCCAAAAAAACCTTATTGATTTTATAATTATAATTATAGGATCCACCTATGATCAATCCTAACCCTCTGTTTGGGAAGGAGGGGGGGAATGGGGGGAGGAAAAAAAAGAGGTAAAGTGGGGGAAAAAAATTTTTAGAGGGTGTTTGGGAAAGGGGGGGGAGGGAAAATGGAGGGGGGGGGGGAGGAGGGGTGAAAAATTTTTCTGGGGGAGAGGAGGGGAAAAATGAGAGAAATGACTAAATTGCCCTTTATGTGTAAAGAAGATTTTTGAAAAGTTTTTATAAAAGTAAGGACAAAAAATGGTAATTTTATCTCTATCTCACAAACAAACAAAACCCTACTTTTTCACTTTTCTTCCCC
>QPKB01000012.1:3388531-3405825 GCA_003546025.1 Camphora micrantha | reverse complement strand
GGGGAAGAAAAGTGAAAAAGTAGGGTTTTGTTTGTTTGTGAGATAGAGATAAAATTACCATTTTGTCCTTACTTTATAAGAAACTTTTTAAAAATCTTATTTACACATAAGGGCAATTTAGTCATTTCTCTCATTTTCCCTCCTCTCCCCCAGAAAATTTTTTCAACCCCTCCTCCCCCCCCCCCTCCATTCCCTCCCCCTTTCCCAAACACACCTGCTAAAAATTCTTTTTCCCCCACTTTACCTCTTTTTTTTCCTCCCCCCATTCC
The DNA here is from genome assembly GCA_003546025.1 of Camphora micrantha. Taxonomy (NCBI): domain Eukaryota; kingdom Viridiplantae; phylum Streptophyta; class Magnoliopsida; order Laurales; family Lauraceae; genus Camphora; species Camphora micrantha. The sequence continues at coordinate 3,405,556 of QPKB01000012.1, read as the reverse complement.
CCCCTCTTCCCCAAACAGAGGGTTAGGATTGATCATAGGTGGATCCTATAATTATAATTATAAAAATCAATAAGGTTTTTTTGGCCTTTATGTGGAGGACTAATTTGAAATTCGACCTAGAAAGCAGAGTCTTTGTCGTGCCATTATTCAGCTGCCGTGTTGTGGGGTGCGGTACATGAACCCCGCCAGCCCGCCCCTTTCAGTGACTTGCTTGCCTGAAGCAGTGATGGATGAAAATTTCCAAGTCTTCATTGACTTGTTGACTTTTAATTAAAATGTGAGAGGACAGGAGGACTTGACTTCTGAGAGCCACTCTAAAAGCCATAGAAAGTCACCACATCTCCACCCATGAATGTCCGCCACGTCAGCATGGACAAAGTCACTACGTCTTCAACCATGAATGTCCATGTGACCGCGTAAATGCATAACAGCTATTGGAGAGTGACGTAGCGGACGGTGAATGATCCAGTTGCTCTGAGATTTTTTCTCATCACATCCAGTCCAGACCCCCCTCCCCCTCACCCACGCACTCGAAATCCTAATTGCTCTCTAGATGAAAAAAGTAAGCGGTACAACATGGAAGAAAAGAATCCTTATGTTTCTTGAGAGTGGAGCTATCAATCCGGGCCTTTGATGTGGAGGGCCAGCTCTCTAAAGCTTGCAATCGTGAGGGCGTTTCACCTTGTTTTAAAGCCCGAGGGTAGGGCATAGGTCAAATTTTGAAAGCCTGGAAAAGGGACTAAACAAGGCGCCAAAATTTCCGGCGTCATCCTTTACCCGTTTGGTCAATGACAATTCCGCGGCTCCATGATTTCAGGTGCTTTATTTAGCCGAAACTTTCTTCTCCTGCATGCATCCGGCCGGCTTCTCACTTCCTTGTCGGAAAGCAAGTGCCACGGACGAACCCAGCCTTGCCTAGCTCGGCTCATTGTCTATTGATATATTTGTATGTAAATGACTTGAATACTTGATGGCAGAATGCAGAAAAGGGCATGATATAGTTAGAGAAAAGCTAAGTACATTCTTTCTCTTTAGAGCTAAACGTTGGTTGCAAAAAAGCTAAAAAAAAAACTCAATTCTAGCTTTAGAAGAAGGTACATCAGCTTCTTGGGCCAATTTGTAGATGTCTCTTTTAAAAAACACATAATATGTGCTTTCTCAAAAAATCATGCATATTGGAATAAATATGTGCATTTTCAATAAAATGTCTCTTAAACCCATTTGTGAGGATGTAACCCAATTCAAAGTTATGCCTTCCAACTTTATAAATTAATGTTATTTTCAATTCAAAATGAGTATAAATGCATATGAATCCTTAGAAGAATCCACATTAGCTTCTTGGAGCCCAATTTGTGGATGTGTCCTTTCAAAAACACATAATATGTGCATTTTTCAATAAAACACGTCTTTTGAGCTAAAGAGCCGTGCTACTTGTCCCGGGACAAAAGTCCCGGGACAAATAGCATTTTTGTGAGCTAAATATGTGCCTTTTCAATAAAATATCTTTTAAGCCCATTTGTGTGGATGTAACCAAATTCCAAGAGATGCCTTCTAACTTTATAAATTAAGGTTATTTTCAAAATTTTTATATAGTATTAAAAATGAGCACAAATGCATACAAATCCTTTGTTTGCTTTTAAGATGAAACGTGTATGCCGACGGGAATTAAGCGAAGAAAGGTTTGGTTTTCATAATTTTTTGGTAGGCTTAAAATTTTTAATTAATTTATTATACATACATTTATATTGAAGAGATATTAGATTTAATATATTATTCAGGAATTAACCTTGCACATGGGCTTCATGCTTCATGCTAGTAATAATGTAGAAAAAGCAGGTTGTTTTTCTTTGAGTGGGTGGAGCTGATTTGCTATTAGGATAAATAAATGAGAGCGTCTGTTTGAATTAGATGAGAATTTCTTATGGCCTGTTAGTGGACCCACATGAAGAATCCAAACCATTGAAAACATGGCCTCTTCTGCATTAAATTTTACTCAAGTCAAACAGCAACTTCAAATTAATAACTGTTGAAGTAGTTAAATAAAGTATTATAAAAAGCACACATTTTGAATATAAATAATGGTCGATGCAATAAATTTTTTTTACGAAAAAACTCCTTTAAAGTTGACAAATATGAAGGATGGTTCATACACTTCATAATTACGACAGAGAACCTCTATCCTATTATATCATGGACTAAATTGAAATTCCATGATATCATTAGCTAAACTTAGCAAAAAAGTAAAAAAAAGAAAAAAGAAAAAGGAAAATAAGACTATAATATCATTATCATAGAAGAGATGTCCTCTTCCCGGTCGTTACCAAGTATTTATGCCCTCCATCATACTTCTCAACTTTAAAGATAAGATACAAATTGCCATCCATAAGACCTACATGGTCAAGCATATGTAAAGATCAGACCATACGTAGAGACAATACAAACCATACATGTGCCTAGCTAAAAATAAAAATAAACCAAATCCAACTCAAGGCCCAGATCCAAAGCTGGGCTTCCTAAGCCGAGGGTTCTGGAGACCTCTAGGCAGTGCTCGAATTCGCTGCTCAAAATTCAGGGCGGTCATAAAGGGTCCGGATCCGCTGTGCAGCAGTAAAATTCATAGCTGTTTTATAGAGTCATCATTTATGGCTTATTTTATAAATAATATTTTCAAATCTGCCTCTTATATCTCTATTACTCTTCTATAGAGAGTTAAAATTGATTTTAGCAAAAGAAAGATACATGCTTGTTATGGGTCCCACTATCATATTTCTTGTGGTCCTTGAAACGCATGTATATCAAATCTCAGCCATTCATCACAGGCCCTCTTTATTTTTGTATACATTTCAACTGGGCCCACTGAGTTGGATCAACAATGTAGTTGCAGAAGATGTGTAACTTGGGACATCAGGCATAACAATAATAGAAAATTATTGAAGAAGCTTTAGAAGAACAATGGGTCCACTGGTTTATAATGGTGGGCCCCATTTGCTGGTCCAATCGATGGCTTCTCTTTGTTGTTGATTTATATGCGATGGTAGATGCATCTATTGTGACTATTACATAAATCCAATCTGATCACTTCTGGGTCCCATTTGATGGTACATCCATCTGTTGTCCGTATAATCCATTGCAGTAACCATGCAATTGCCATGCCGAAGGGCATACCCACATATAAGGTTATGTGGGTAGTCGCCCCAGACCTGCGTCCTCCTTCAAATTGTGGGACTTGCGTCCACCGTCAAATTGTGCATGAAAATTGTTAACTCCACCTCCAAAACTCAACATGAGAATTTTGGGTTTGCCCACAAAATCCAACTATATATTTGGCTCTATCCCCACGAATGAAAATCTTGAGCCAGCCACTGGTTGGGTCCGGAGTATTTTCACCTTCGCACGGTGGGCATATGCACCATTAGTCAGGACCATCCAAGATGGACTTCAAAAGTGTGTCCCATGTCTTGAATGTTATACATGCATGGTGCTCATATGCACCATGGGGGCCATTGCTTATCTTAAACTTTAAGATCTATTATGAGGGTTGAAATCCCAAAGCATGGATCTATTACAACCATATTATGGATCAAATCTTATTGAAATAGGATGCACACAAATAATAAAATAATGAGAAAGGCTTGTGAAGCAAGTACATGATTGAATGTATGGTTGAGATTTGATATGGACTACTAGAAAATATAATGGTGTGCTAAAATCAATCGGACTCTTAGTAATAGAAATATAAGAGGCAGATTTGGAAATATTATTCCTAAAACAAGCCATAAATGACTCTTCAAAACAACTATCAATTTTAGCATTAAAGGAATGACGTGGCATGCCACGATAGGTGCGACTCGGACGTTGCATTATGATAGTATGCAGCGTCACTGCACTGGAATATTGGATCATCGAGCCCCGGATATAAAAGGCTTTTGTCTATTCCTAATAAGCTTGCTTTTGGTCTTGTATAGGTAGTCATTTTGGATGGGCACAGGGAGGACCGTCACTTTGTAGGAAATTCTGTCCAAGGCATTGGCTTCAGAGTTTGCTGAACGCTTGCACTGGTGGATTGTGTAGATGCCCGCCAACATTTCCATGGTTTTCCTCCACTTTATCCAAGATAGAGTTTCCTCAAATTCATTGTGATAAAATACGATAGTGATTATTGTCTTGAAGTATCATACTAGTATTAATGGGATTCCAAATGGCACAGATGTTTGTGAAGGGATTAAACTGATCATAATGGGCTTATATGTCTAAACAAAAGGACTACCAATTATTATTTTACAAATGAGAAATTACTCTTTTTTTTTTTTTTTAATAACAAATGTACAACCTCTAGCTCAAATATACAATCATATAGGTTAATACCACCCGCAACAAACCTAATTGTCTATGGTTATGGAAGCTTGAATCATCATCTTAACTACTTGATCAATGGTCGATAAGTTTTTAACGTTCAAAATGAGTACACAGTCAATTTAATGGTCTAGTCCATTCGGATGGGTGCCAAATCCAGAATTAATTAGTGATTATCGGAAACGGAGTGCAGGGGGAGAGGGGTTCCCTGTTTTATTATCCACTTAGATGGATCGCTAGGTAGGTCCCACTAAGTATTTATGCATGTAGTGCTCGCTAAATTGTAAGCACCGATGCTCATGTGTGGTTTTTCTGTTATATAATTATTTGAACTTATCATCTAACATTTCTCTACACTGAGAGTTAGTTGGTGTTTCAACTACAGAATTGCAGGTTGGAGTCACGTTACCATAAAGTTTATAGAGATGAGTTAAGAAATATTTTAACCAATCTTCAAAATGATATATTTTTTAACTGCTACACACTTTCTTGCAAAGTAAAGTTAATTGGGCCCTAAAATGGCTCGGGCTTTGATCAGATTGGCAGGTCTGATTTAGATTTGTACCTCCCTATAATTTCAAGATGGAATTGCTTAAGTTGGAGTTGGAATTTGTCAATTGTTAGGGTAAAATTGAACAGGTAATCCTTGGTAGTTTTCCCACTAATCTAATATTGTAAAAATTCCTTCTTTTCTTTTCATTGCCTTTGTTTTGATAGGTAGCATGCTGCAGGCTCTAACATAGCTTAAGCTGTGCATTTGTACCAATGATGATCAACATAGACATTTATATTACTTCATTTGTAAGTCTTATTTTAAGATTAGGATGAGTTGTAAAAAAACTCATGAAAGGAAAGACCTAATTGCAAGGACTCATTGCCAAAAGTTCAATTTAATCCACTTAATTAAACTACGTACAATGGGTGCCCTTTCAGACATTAATTGCCATCTCCATTGCAGCATTACTCATTGGAAGCTGGAAGTACAATTCAGAAAACCATAGTACACTTGGAAGGAGCAACTAACCTAAGAGAGACATCATTGCACCTACGGGCTCCACAATACCACATACAGAGAATGAGAAGACACTCACAAACAAGATACAACAATGGCAAAAGAACAGGTGAATATTAGGCATACAAATCAAGAAGACTCTAATATGGTTCTTTCTAAGATTATTACCCACCGACTACTGGAGCCTTCTCATATTCAGCAGACTGTCTAAATCTCCTTTGAAGGATGAAAGCACCACCGAACATCTGTTGGAGGAAAATAAGGAAAGCAAACAGCAAACCCCCACAAGGAATAATGACATCCCAAATGGCGGAATACAGATCCCAACCTGGTTCTGCATAGAAGTAAGTTGAATTCACATGAGGCAGACTCTTGTGAGCTCTATAAGCATCATAAGCATGCGGCAAAGACCGAACAATGGTGGTTCCACCATAGTAGGAAGGGGCAAGAGCCTTGTCCTTTGAATCCCAAAACAAGTTCATCAGAATCTGGGGAAGAAGAAAACCATCAAGAACCAATCCAACAAAAAATTTCAGATCCTTCCAACTAGAATGCTGTGACGTCGCAGCTTATACAACTGGTGACTCCGTATGTGTGAACTTCTTTGAATGGACCAACCAAGCAACCAGGCCTCCAAAAAGATACAGTAGTAAGCACACAAGGCTAGCCTTTTTCTCTGCATCCCACAAGTTCTTCTTGCTGCTCTCAGCAAATCTCGCAGAAAGTGTAAGCTGGAGAAGGCGAAATTGCAACAGAAATGCTACCATTGTAATGACCCGCACTAGAACTTCGTTCGCCTCAAGCAGTCCCCCACTCCACAGCGTAAGATTCTGCTGCTTGTGGTCTCTAAAGGAAAATGCTTCAAAGTTCAGAACCAGAGGAATCATATGCCCCAGAGTGAGAACAACTAGCATCACAATTGATATGGAGGGAAGCACATCAGGGTGCTTTTTCACATAATAGAGCTGTAGCCCAATAAACAAACATGCTAGTGTGAGGGAGATGAGCACCATGGTTATCTCTAAATCCATTCTCGAGATGGTTTGTTTGGCTTCTACCCCATAGATATCATGTGAGGACAATTCCAATTCATCAAAATGGAGAGGGTCTTTCATCTCTCGCGTACTTCTAATGGTGCCTTTGAGCTTCTCTCCTGCCTTTGAATTGTAAGGAGCTAAGTTGATGTTGATGAGAATTTTACAGTCCAAGGTAGTGTTTTTAACTGCCTTTTCACCATTGAAGGCTAAAGATCGACACCCCACCATGCACAAAGTCCCAGTTTCAGCATCATAGATGCCTTCTGCTGAAATTCTCGTTACTTCTGAGGTGTTATTATCCCGAAACGAAATATATATTGAATAGCTGACATTCAATAGATTGTGAGACACTGGTGCTGTGAATTTGGACACTGAGTTGGAACTGGAAGCAAAAGAATGCGGAGTATATTGGACAAAGAAAACTTGACCAATTGATAATGGTGTTGCAGAACCCGAAGCCCTTCTCGATTTAGTTTTCAAAGACATATCGAATCTCATGCCTATGAAAGAAGACCCATCTGGAAATCTCTTTCCTGAATTTCTCTTCATATCCTTATCTGCACAAGAATTCTTCACTTGACCCGATTCAGTGTAGTTATATTTCAAATCAGAAACGAGTATGGGACCGCTTAAACTCCTGAATCCAATCCGATCGAAGTAATCAGATTCATTTGACTTTCTGAGGCTCCATATGCTTCCCAAAGCAGGACTTCTCATCTTGAGCGACCAGACCTTGGGGAAGGTCAAGCTCAATCCAACAGAGCAATCCCCAACACGGGTCTCTGCCAAAGAGCCCTCAAAATTCTTCAGTGGGCAACCAACCATGCAGAGCTGGTTTTTCTCCTCATCCCAAACCCCCTCTGCAACCAACACAGTTTCGGGAATCAAAGTCACACCCTTCCAATAAGAACTCAAGTTAGAAAATCGTAGGAACATACGCATTTTCCCATCATTGGAACACTTGTATCCACCAACCGACATGTGGTGGTGCAAAAGCCCATCAAAGGGACTGCATTTCCCAGCAGAGGAATTGCTCCCGTAATTCAATTGAAACACTGTGCTCTCCAAAAGCATCAACATGTAACAGACGCTCATATGGGGCTCCAAACGCAGCGATTCCTCGCCTTTGTAGTCACCCCCACCACACATCCCTTCAATTTCCGTTGCCATCGAATACGAATACGTCTTCTGAGAAAAACCCAATACCGAAACCGGGTTGAAATAGCTGGAAGAATCCTCCGAATCAATGCTCTCAACCGTACCGGTTACGATACTAGTATGAATATCAGAACGCTTCGGGTAATTGATCTTTGTAACGGCCGAAAGCTGGATATCATCACCTTCTTCGGACAGACCTTGACCGGTACCGACCATGCAGAGCTTTCCGGTGGATTCCGACCAGAATCCCTGCATTTCGAATCTGATACTTCCTTCGCGGCCGTCCCTGAAGCCCTGCTGGCCGTGGTGGCGTGATTTCAGGATGGTAGAATTCTTGGGTAGTTGGTATATTTGGCCATCGATGAAGCCTAAGGAGGCTTGGACTTTGAGGACGCCTTCTGTATCGGTTTCGGAGAGGCTTTCGGTGTAGAAATAGGCAGATCTCAGGTAATTTGGTGTTTGGTTGCTGAGGAATTTCTGTCCGCCTTTGTAATAACCTCCTTCGAGGTAGAGGAAGCCCAAGGGGAGTTCATGACCGTTGGAAGTGGATTCTTCAACAATGGAATTACAGTGCTCGAAATAGGAGATTTTGGAGGGAGAATGAGAGGAGGTTGGGATGGTGAGGACGGAGAGGCAAATAATGAGAATGAGAGTAGATTTTAGAGTATCCATTTGGAAGTGTAGAGAGGCCATGTGTGTGGGGAGATTCCTAATCGACCCAAGATTATGCTTAGTTTATGTTTTGGCCCTCAGTCCGGTTGAAAGCATCCCGGCTACGGTGTCAGGGCGTGAGCCGAGGTCATAGGGGGCCTCGGTTCGGCTGAGGCCGACCTCATCTTCGAGCCCGGCCCGGGCATGCGTTCCGGCTGCGACTCTGAAGGCCGCCGACCGAAGCGCATACCTAGAACACCTCTTGCCCCCAGGTGTCATCCTGGCCGTCCAACCCTCTGACAGCAGCATCCAACGGTCGCGGCCCCTATCAGGGGGAGGCCCAAGAAAGGATCCGGTGAGATCTCCGCCTGCCATTGAGTCCAGACAGGATCAGGCCTAATGTGACTGGCATTTAATGCTACATGGGCTGATCGGACTGGCAATTAATGCTTTGTGGGCTGTGATGGACCTTCATTTATTGCTCGATGGGCTGGTTACCTCAGCGGTACTCGGATCATCATGCCCAAGATAAAATATCCAGGGATCCCTATATATACATGAATGGAACCAAAAACAGGTACGCAAGAGGGAATATAGATGCATTCTGTCTTCTTCCCCACTCTAAACTGGATACCAGAACTAATAGAGGCATCGGAGAGCCCTGTGCTGCCCACAGCCAGGGTCCTTTGACCTTTTCTTTCTTCCCTTTCAGGTCCCGCGAGCTAACACCGGCCAGCTCTCGACAGCCATTTGGTTAAGTCCTTTAAGGCACCCCCTAATCTTGTGAGTTACAGTTTTTGCACTTACAATTGGCGCCGTCTGTGGGAAGGTTTATTGTCAATCTTCCTTTACACTATGGCTGAGAGAGCTGCAGAAGGCAGAAAAGCACCTGAAGCAGGACCTTCAGGGACCAAGGTGAACCCTTTCCGTGAGTCCTTGAGGTCCACTCCTATCTACTTGCGGGGAGACCAGTCCCGCCCGGAGTCATATCCACAGGAGGCGGTGACCCCCCTTCCGCCTCCGAGAGGAAGAGATCTTGCCCATAGGCAGGCTCGACGTAAGTCTCCAGTTTCGCTTGATCAGACGAGACACAGTGAGGCTTACGGCTCTGATGAGAGTTTCGATCCTACTTATGAAGAAATTCAGGCGCAGAATGCTACCATCCGGGAGAAGGACGCCCTTATCAGGCATCTCCAGCAACAGCTTAAGGAGACAACTGAAGCGGCCTATGTTACTGGACAGCGTCTGCCGCGGGCCAGCGGAGCAGGTTCATCTCACCACCAGCAGATCACTCCTCCCCAGAGGGATCTTAGATTTCGTTTGAATGAGAGGAGGCGCAGTCGGACTCACGACGAAGTCTCCAGCGGCAGCCGCAGTCATTCTAGGAAGAGGTTGGAAGGTAGTTCCGAAATCCGTCATGACACTCAGGGGTGGCTTGAAGAGCGGATTCAGCAAGCAGTTCGGCGGAACCTAGACGCGGCTGGTTTCACCCGAAGTCATCAAGACACGCGCGTGTTCGTCGAACTCGGCTCATCACCTTTCACTATGGATATCAGGGACCACCCTCTCCCAAGGAAGTTCACCGTTCCGAGATTCGTCACCTATGAAGGGGCCACGGATCCGGCTGCACATCTGCGGCACTTCTCTCAGAGGATGTCTGTCTGGGGGGATGAAGGCCATTTGAATTGTAAGGTATTCTCATCCAGCCTGGGCGAGCTTCCATTGAAGTGGTTCTGCGCTCTCCCAGAAAATTCCATCTCCTCTTGGCAGCAGCTCCAGCGTTCCTTCATACACAAATTCCAAGCTTACAGGGTTATTCCTAAAACAGATGCCGATATAATGGCTCTAAGGATGAAGCAAGGCGAGAACATTACCCGGTTTGCCAAGCGATTCTGGACAATCTATAGCAAGATCGACGGCTCTAAAGATGAAGTGGCGATTTTCGCTTTTCAGAACGCCTTGCTACCGGACAATGATCTTCGAAAAGATCTGGCTGGTAACCCTGTGACCTCGATTTCGGCATTGATGGCCCGGGTGAACCGCTTCATAGCACAAGAGGACGATCAGCTCCGAGCTCGGGAAAGCTTCCATGTTGGTCGAAGGGATAGGGACGGCAAATCCTCGAGGCAGGAAGATCAGTCCAGAAGAGAAAAGTCGAGCCGACGTAAGGCCTCGACCAGCTCGGCGAAAGCTCCAGCTTCTTCTTATAGAGATAGCAAGAGACTCAGGCTGTCTTCAGATCCTTATAAGGCTGTTGACACCATTTTCAAGGAGCCTATTCACAAGATTATGAATAAGATCAAGTCAGAGCCGTTTTTCAGCTGGCCGCAGCCCATGAAAAGCGAGTCGGCCAGCCGTGACCAGAGCAGATTCTGCGCGTACCACAAGCAGAACGGTCATGATACGGAGGAATGCAGAACACTCAGGTCCCATTTGGAGAGACTCGTCCGAGAGGGACATCTCAAAGAACATGTTAGGGCAGGCATCCAGAATGAATCCGGAGCTCGGCGTCGAAACGAGAGGAGCCAGGACAGCGATGAGTCCGAAAAACTCATTAGCGTCATCCATCTCGCTCCCCTTCCCAAGGGGAGTGATCAGGCGCGCGCCGAGGCAAGGCGGACATCCCATGGAAAACAAGTAATGGCAGCCGAGCTGGAACCGGTTGCGAAAAGGCCCCGCAAGGAGCGGCCCAAGATCTGGTTTTCTGATGACGACCTGGAGGGCGTACAACTCCCACATAATGATCCGCTTGTCGTCACTTTGAAGCTGAAGAATTGTAGAGTTCAGAGGATCCTTGTCGACCCCGGCAGTTCATCCGAGGTCCTCTACTTTGACTGCTTTAGAAAGATGGGCCTCTCGGAAGCGGACCTGCAAGAGGCCCGGACTCCATTGGTAGGCTTCAGTGCCCAGCCTGTATACCCGAAAGGGAAGGCAACCCTTAAAGTTCAGGTTGGAGAAGCCTCCTCGATGGTAGATTTTCTGGTGGTCGACGCACCGTCCCCCTACAATGCCATCATGGGTAGGACTTGGCTCCATGGCATAGAGGCAGTGCCCTCTACTCTACACCAGAAGTTGAAATTTCCATTGGAAGATAGCGGCAGGGTAAAGGTAGTGACGGTTCGGGGAGATCAGCAAATGGCCCGGCGGTGCTTGATGGCCGTGGTTCCCGGAGAACGCGAGCCCAAGCAGGTCAACGTGGCCGAACTGGAGAAAGAGCTGGATGGAGTCGGCCAGGATCCTGAGAAAAAGAGCGTAGAAGATCTGACTGAAATCAGGATCAGCCCCCTCGACCCGGAGAAGTTCTTCCTGCTTGGCGGACAGCTCACCGAGCCAGAACGGTCCGAGTTGATCGAGTTCCTGCTCCAGAACACGGAAGCCTTTGCCTGGACCCCAGAAGAGATGCCCGGCATTGATCCCGAGGTCATGTGCCATAAGCTAAATGTAGATCCCAAGCATAAGCCAGTGATGCAGAGGGCTCGCAGGACCGGGCTGCCACAGACAGAAGCCGTGGTAGAGGAGGTCGGCAAACTACTCGCAGCCGGGGTAATCAGGGAAGTGCAATACCCGGTCTGGCTAGCTAACACGGTGGTGGTCAAAAAGAAGACTGGCAAGTGGAGGGTGTGCGTTGACTTCACTGATCTCAATAGGGCCTGCCCTAAAGACAGCTTCCCACTCACGAAGATAGATCAAATGATCGACGCCACCGCAGGCCACGACCGGATGAGTTTTCTCGACGCGTATCGGGGCTACCATCAGATACCTTTGTACGCTCCGGATGAAGAGAAGACCGCGTTCATAACGCCCAGGGGCATCTACTGTTACAAGGTAATGCCTTTCGGTCTAAAGAACGCAGGTGCCACCTATCAGCGCCTGGTCACCAAAATGTTTGAGGAGCAGCTCGGCAATACTGTTGAAGTGTACATTGACGATATGGTCATCAAATCCAAGCAGGCCGCGAACCATCTGTCCGATCTAGCTGAGGTGTTTGCTGTCCTGAAAAAGTATAAACTGAAATTGAACGCCTCCAAGTGTGCCTTTGGCGTCGGTTCTGGCAAATTCCTGGGGAGTCTGGTCACGAGGAGAGGGATTGAAGCAGATCCGAGCCAGATTTCCGCCATCCTCAGATTGCAAAGCCCGGCTACCGCAAAAGAAGTCCAGAAACTTACCGGCATGGCCGCCGCACTAAACCAATTCATCAGCAGATCTTCAGATAAGTGCCAGCTTTTCTTTAAATTGTTGAGAAAAAACTCTAAATTTCAGTGGACCCCTGAGTGCGACCAAGCCTTGCAAGCACTCAAGGCTTATCTCTCTTCACCCCCATTACTTTCAACCCCAAAACCTAGGGAGTTATTATATTTGTACCTGGCGGTCTCGGATCGAGCTGTGAGCTCAGTCCTCATTAGGGAAGAGGAAAATCAGCAAAAGCCGGTTTATTACACGAGCAAATCGCTCCTCGATGCCGAGACCAGGTATACTCAGTTGGAGAAGCTTGCGTTAGCATTAGTCAGTGCCTCTCGCAAGCTCTCCCATTATTTTCAAACCCATACCGTAGTGGTAGTTACAAAACACCCTCTTAAGTCTATTTTTCGGAAGGCTGATTTTTCAGGAAGGCTTTCGCGTTGGGCGATAGAGCTCGGGCAATATGACATTCGATACCAGCCCAGAACAGCGATCAAGGCTCAGATTCTGGCAGACTTCGTTGTGGAATTCATACCTCCGGCTTCGGCGCCAACTCAGCTCGGCCCCGAGCCCGGGTATGATGAACCCGGGGTACCACTCCTGGAAAACAAGCTACCACAAGGCCAACCCCCGGCCTCGGTCTGGAAGGTCTTCGTAGACGGTTCGTCAACCGCCAAACGAGCTGGAGCCGGCGCCGTCCTTCAGACCCCAGACGGGTTGGTTATTGAGCAGGCCCTCACTCTGGATTTCAAAGCGTCGAATAATGAAGCGGAGTATGAAGCCTTGCTAGCCGGACTGAGCAGTGCTAAAATTCTCGGAGCTCGGCAGTTACTCGTCTTCAGCGATTCCCAGCTAGTGATTAACCAGTTAACGGGAGATTATCAGGCTCGAGACGACAGGATGTCTGCCTACCTTGCCCTCGCAAAGAAGTCTCTCTCAGAATTCCAGACGGCCGAGGTTAGACAGATCAGCAGAGGAGCAAACTCTCACGCCGATGCCTTAGCTAGCCTGGCCCCCGCCGTTGAGGCGGGGAAGAAGAGAACTGTTGAAGTGGGATCACTGGCGAGACCCAGCATAGAGCTTCAGCCGCCCCGCGAAGTCCTTCATCTCGACTCCGGCCCAAGCTGGATGGATCCAATCGTATCCTACCTTAAGGACGACAAACTTCCGGAGGACAAGATTGAGGCCCACCGGCTTAGGTTGAAAGCTACACGGTTCTGGTTGTCCCCTGAGGGTAAACTCTACAGGAAGTCATTCTCTGGCCCATACCTTCAATGCGTCCATCCCAGCAAAGTCGAGGACTTTCTTTATGAAATACACGAAGGGATCTGTGGAAGCCATATAGGAGGGAGATCATTGGCTTACCGCGCGATCAGCCAAGGGTACTGGTGGCCTTATATGCAAAAGGACGCGCGGTTATATGCCAAGAAATGCGAGAAGTGTAAGAAGTTCTCTCATTCTCTCCATCAGCCCGCACACGATCTGAGCCCGCTCTCTAGTCCATGGCCCTTCGCTCAGTGGGGGCTGGACATCGTGGGACCACTCCACCGAGCTGCGGGAAATAAAAGATGGTTGATAGTGGCGACCGATTATTTCACAAAATGGATAGAAGCAGAATCGCTGTCTTCCATCACCGAGCGGGATACGAAGAATTTCGTTTGGAGGAACATCATCACCAGATTCGGCATCCCGCGAGTCCTGGTCTCGGATAACGGCACCCAGTTTGATTCTGCTGCCTTTAAAAACTTCTCCAAGGAACTCGGCATCAAAAACCACTATTCCACCCCAGCATATCCGCAAAGCAACGGCCAAGCAGAGATCTCCAATAAGGTGGTGCTCGACGGGTTGAAGAAGCGGTTAGACCAGGCGAAAGGGAGGTGGGTAGAAGAGCTTCCAAGTGTTTTATGGGCCTACAGAACGACCCCAAGGCGTTCCACTTCGGCAACCCCGTTTTCCCTTGCATATGGGATGGAGGCGGTCATCCCTCTTGAAGTCGGCCTCCCGACCTTGAGGTCGGAACTCTTTGACCAAGGCCAGAATGACACGAACATTGCCCGGGAGTTGGATCTCGCCGATGAACGCAGAGAACTAGCAACCATCAGACTGGCTGACTATCAGCAGCAACTGGCCAAAGGTTATAACCGAAGGGTCAGAGAAAGAAGATTCTCAGTTGGAGAATTAGTCCTGAAGAAAACACTCCCAGGTGATCGAGATCCAGGCCAAGGCAAGCTGGCGCCGAACTGGCACGGACCATTCAAGATAGTAGCTATTGCTGGGCAGTCAGCCTACAAGCTTGCAGATATGGACGGTCGACAGTTACCGCGACCGTGGAATGTGTCACACCTCAAAAAGTTCTACTTTTGATTATGTACTCAGGTTATTCGATGATTAATGAAAGGAATTACGTTTCTTGTCCTTTCGCCAGTGTCAAGTCGGGAACGGGCGTCTGCGACCCGATGACTATGACCGCACTATGATTGCCTAGAGGTCGGTCCACTCACCACCTCGGCATGAAGCCTACGGGGCACTATGATTGCCTAGAGGTCGGTCCACTCACCACCTCGGCATGAAGCCTACAGGGCACTATGATTGCCTAGAGGTCGGTCCACTCACCACCTCGGCATGAAGCCTACGGGGCACTATGATTGCCTAGAGGTCGGTCCACTCACCACCTCGGCATGAAGCCTACGGGGCACTATGATTGCCTAGAGGTCGGTCCACTCACCACCTCGGCATGAAGCCTACGGGGCACTATGATTGCCTAGAGGTCGGTCCACGCACCACCTCGGCATGAAGCCTACGGGGCACTATGATTGCCTAGAGGTCGGTCCACGCACCACCTCGGCATGAAGCCTACGGGGCACTATGATTGCCTAGAGGTCGGTCCACCCACCACCTCGGCATGAAGCCTACGGGCACTATGATTGCCTAGAGGTCGGTCCACGCACCACCTCGGCATGAAGCCTACGGGGCACTATGATTGCCTAGAGGTCGGTCCATGCACCACCTCGGCATGAAGCCTACGGGGCACTATGATTGCCTAGAGGTCGGTCCACTCACCACCTCGGCATGAAGCCTACGGGGCACTATGATTGCCTAGAGGACGGTACACTCACCACCTCGGCATGAAGCCTACGGGGCACTATGATTGCCTAGAGGTCGGTCCACGCACCACCTCGGCATGAAGCCTACGGGGCACTATGATTGCCTAGAGGTCGGTCCACTCACCACCTCGGCATGAAGCCTACGGGGCACTATGATTGCCTAGAGGTCGGTCCACTCACCACCTCGGCATGAAGCCTACGGGGCACTATGATTGCCTAGAGGCTGGTTCATGCACCACCTCGGCATGAGTCCTTAATACCTTGGAGGCCTCGGCGTCGAATAATGTCATTACCTCTTTAATTACCCATTATGACTTTGTTAAAAGATAAGCACAAGCACTGACGAAATCAAGCACGCAAACAAAGTGGAGTGAAGAATGATAAAAAGTTCAATTCATTGATCACTGGAAATTTACATTTTTAAGCATGAATTACACGGGTAAAAAAAAAAAAAAAAAAGAGAGAGAGAAGCAGAACAGAGGCACCGAAGGCTTCAGAATTCCGGCGAAGTCGAGCTGCTGGGGACATCGGCTGGAGCTTCCCGTGGGTCTGGGCCGCTGGGGGCGACGGCCGTGCGTTCGATGATAACCGTGTTGTTCGGGGCCGACGGGCCAGGGCAGCTCGGCGGGTTTACAAAGGAGGGATGGTCCTCTGAGACTCCCGCCTCCCTCAAAGCGGCACGCCATGCCTTGAGCCACGTCTTGTCGCGGACGCGGAACACCTTAGCGCCGTAGTAAACGGTCGCTTGGGTGGCCGCATCCTGGAAAGCGGCCTCGCTCTCGGACTTGACTCTGGCTGCCGCTTCGTCCGCCCGCTTTGACTCCGCCTCAAGGTCGCCCCTTAGGCTCTCCACCAAGGCTTCGAGGTCGGCGTTCTTCTTCCTCTCATTCTCGATTTGTTCTGTCGCCTCCCCGAGCCTCGCTTGCAGATCGCCCTTAAGTGCCTCCAACTGGTCCACCCTTGAAGTGCTGGCCCCTAAAGCTTCTTCGAGCCTCTGCTTCTCCTCAGCAAGGCTATCCACCAAGGGACCTTGCTTATTAAATCTGTCGATGAACGCCATCGACTTTTGCAGCGTCTGCCAGAAGAAACCAGATGGAAAGATTAGTGGCCGAGACGGAATAACAATGTAAAAGAAATGGCGAACAATCAAGAAAATTACCTGGAAGCAAGAATGCAGCAGCGACATCATTAACTTCGGGTCGCTCATCTTTTCCAGCCGCTTCATGTCGCGCGGGAGCGCGCAAGCATGGCTGAGCGCCTCGAGCACATGGGCATCTGGCCTCTTGTGGATGTGGTCCTCCACCGTCATTGGCCTCCCTGACTCAAGAAGGAAACTCGGCGCCCAGATCGCCGGTTCGGCCGACCGCGGCCGCGGCGCCTGCCTCGAGCTCCCCTCGTCTTCCCTCGGTCTTTTCCTCGAGGGGCCTACGTCGGGCGCGACCTCGGGTGACTGCCGGGTTCCTGGGCCCGGATCCGAAGTTAGTAGCTCCTGCTCGACCGGGGTGGGCTCAGGAGGACTGGGGGCTGAACG
>QPKB01000012.1:3342436-3387646 GCA_003546025.1 Camphora micrantha | reverse complement strand
GAGTATTTACTTTTACTTATGCTTGAAAATTAAATGTGCAGCATGTTAAAAATTTGTCATTTTTGAAAGATTGATTTGAAGTATTGTCAACTCATCTCCTTTTGTTATTGTAGCATGACTCCAACCTACATCAAAAGGGTTCGGATTTGTGGTTGAATTGGCTTTTCTCTTTTTTCTTCTTCTGAAAATCTAGAAACTATCTTGAGAACTATAAAGTTGGATTGTCATGCCAGATTCTCACAACATAGCTTGATTCCTATAGTTTGAATACAGCATGTAGTTGACAATGATCTTATCATGTTATTTTAGTTATTTTTGGAGAAGTTTCAAATAAGGTCTTAAGTTTTTCTACTTATTTCATAAAAGGACACAAGTTTCAAAAGTTCTTAAATTAGAGTCCATAGGCTTATCTCGAAAGTTTTCAGTTAAGGACCTCCGTCTATGTAAAGCTATTTTTTCGAAAACTTCTTCTCTCGATTTTTTTCTCAAATTACCCTTTATTGAAATAATCTATCATTTACTTTTTCTATATTCTCCTCATATTTTTCACTGGCGCCTCACAATGATCAAGGACAACAATGTATGCCCGTGCAATCAGTTGCATGTAGTGTGTTACTGCGAACTATATCATGGCTTTAAATGATGGTTAATTTGGGTATTTAAAAAAAATTGAGAATAAAAGTTGTCAGGAAATTCCTTTAAATAGCCAGATGTCTTTAATTGAAAACTTACTGCGAAAAACTTAGAGATTAATTTGAAAAACATTTAAAACTTATGTCCTTTTTTGAAATAAGGCAAAAAACTTAAGATCTTATTTGAAAATTTTTCATTATTTTATACTTTCAATCAGATGCTCCAGTGATACAGTCTCCTTAGTTTGCACCATAGGAACCTCGACATTCTTAACCCTTCCAAGAATAGATGATCTAGTAAATTTCTAAGAAAATGTGATAGAATGGTAGCTACATCTAACAAGGAGAATCAGCAAGCAAATCTTACACGGCTAAGGCATGCATTCTCAAGCACAAAGCAGCTCAATGTCTACATGCAATTTTAAAAGCATGTCTCTGCAACAACGTACAATGCCCACCCCAGTACCTAGGCCTGTCAATGGACGGGCCGGGCCTGGGCTTAGATTGTCCAATCCCGTCCTGAAAATAGGACGGGCCTGCCATGTGTTGTCCAATCCCGGCCCAAAATTGAACGGGCCTACATCAAATCCCGTCCCGTACGGGCCCGGGCTGGATAGGGCCGGGCCTGGGCTTAGCCCGATCCTAAACAGAAGCAAAACATTCTCTAATTATTCCTGCTGTCACCAGACAACCGATGTGAACCGGACTTTATACCCTCCTCCTTTTTTTCGAGCTTGGGACCGACAATACAATGCAACAAGTAACATGGAGAAGTTAAAAACTTTTTTTTCTTTTTTTTGGCCAGTGATAGTAGAAATCAGAAAATCAATAAAAATGAATGAGTATCCTATAGGTTATATGGGTAAAGAAATGAATGAGTATCATATATGAGTCAAGTGAAAGTAATGTAGGATCAATTAATTTTTTATTTTTTTTTACGGTGAAAGTAGAAATTCAAAAAATCAATAAAATGAATGAGAATGAGTATCCTATTTTCCTATGTGGGTCAAGTAATTTAAAAAGGAAATGAATAGAAATGTATTGTCCAAACCCAACCCACTAGGCTCAAATTTTTTTAAAAGCCATGTATTTTAGGGCTTGGGACGGGCCGGGCCTGAACGGGCTGGGCATCCTCTGCCCAGTCCCAGTCCCATTTTGGCCGGACTTTAAAATGTCTTGTCCAAACCCAGCTCACTGGGCTCAAATTTCTTTTAAAAGCCCTGTATTTTAAAGCTTGGGACGAGCCGGGCCGGGCTTTTTACTCGTTTCATCCCGTCCCATTGACAAGCCTACCAGTACCCACATCATCCAGTGAGGAAAAAATAAAGGAAGAAAAAAAAGTAGTCATATCACCTTATTATACATCCCATCAAGTGAAGCTGAAAAGAAGAAATTCACCACAAACCCTTTCATAACTAAATAACAGCTAATGTTTTAATTCTTCCATAGATACCACTCTTCTTTCTATGGTTTTAAGGCTGTTTGTTGGGAAGAATTGCGAAATTCTTGTCTAAGAAAATCCCCGCTCCCTAGCATTTAGAATGCTGAAATTCTTGTAATTCTTAAGGCTAAAAGTATCCTTTTACATGGGTAGAAATTCTGTATTCTTGCCCCCAAATAGAATATTTGGAATGCACAGGAAATAAAAAAGGGAAGGCATATAAGAAATTCTCAACAACCATGGCCTGATTGAGTGCATAGATTGATTCAAATGTGTGGGATCGAGTACCCCTTGTCTCTGTGCAACGTTAACAATTCAAACAAAAGACCACCAAGAAATTCTCGCCATCTTACTCGCTACCTGCCAATAGCAACGAAAGCGAATGGATAAACAAATGACTCTTGTTTTCTCCGTCGAATTTCAAATTCATCCTCCACATCATGGCAAAAATTATTCATGTTTTTAACTGTAGTACCCACCTATCATCCATACAAACCCTCTACCACACATCTAATCTCTTTTGTTGGCAGGCCATCCAATTAGACAGTGATCCAAATACTATAGTCCATCAGATTAAATAATGATTAAGAAAGACACCCACACAGCCATTGAACTTGAAAGTGATATTTGGCCAATTCCCAATCCCTGTGTACCCCTCTCTCATGCTCTAATCCATTGATTGATGCATAGAGATAGGCCCCATATAAACAAAGACCTGGTTTTAAAAACAAAAGGCAAGGTGTTTTTTTCTCCTACAAATCGCTTGTGACAAAGTCCCAGTAGCTTTCATGGGAATTTATTTGGAATCATCTCAATACCCAACCGAAAAGTCAATTTCCCCAAGGCCATCTCCAGCCATCAGTAATCTTTTGAGCGATTTAAGGTTTAAAAAGCTATTCTAAATCTTATCAGTAAAATAACTTGATAATCTTACAAGTGCTTAATTAGTTTTCATGATCAATTGCAAGGCTAAAAAAGAACAATGAGTGATAATCACTAATACTGTGGACAAATGAACGCGTTGGCCCATTTGTGTAGGTGGATTTCAGCAGAAGAGTGAGAATTGAGAAATCATTTTCCGTGCCATAGTAAAAGTTATATTTGGTGCGGCCAACTTTTTCCTGTGTAAAGGCATAAAAATGAGTTAAATTTTTTAGTTTTCCTTGTAAATATATTCCTATGGATTAAGAAAAGAATATTTTCTGCATAAAAGAAAATTTTCACATAATCAGTTTTCCACAACATGTACACAAATGTGTATATTGGTCATAGGGTGTCCACAAGATGGTTAAAATTCCACATTATAAGAAAGATTTTCCATGATGAATTGCATGGAGACTCGGGAAAAATGCTTCCTACTTTCATAGAAATGATTTTCCATGACATCTTTCAGCTTCTATCTTTTTACACCTAGTCCAAAATATCTGCAGCAGAAAATCTATATAAATCCGTCTGCATGCATGGCCTCTCTACACTTCCAAATGGACACTCTAAAATCTACTCTCATTCTCATTATTTGCCTCTCCATCCTCACCATCCCAACCACCTCTCATTCTCCCTCCAAAATCTCCTATTCCGAGCACTGTAATTCCATTGTTGAAGAAGCCACTTCCAACGGTCATGAACTCCCCTTGGGCTTCCTCTACCTCGAAGGAGGTTATTACAAAGGCGGACAGAAATTCCTCAGCAACCAAACACCAAATTACCTGAGATCTGCCTATTTCTACACCGAAAGCCTCTCCGAAACCGATACAGAAGGCGTCCTCAAAGTCCAAGCCTCCTTAGGCTTCATCGATGGCCAAATATACCAACTACCCAAGAATTCTACCATCCTGAAATCACGCCACCACGGCCAGCAGGGCTTCAGGGACGGCCGCGAAGGAAGTATCAGATTCGAAATGCAGGGATTCTGGTCGGAATCCACCGGAAAGCTCTGCATGGTCGGTACCGGTCAAGGTCTGTCCGAAGAAGGTGATGACATCCAGCTTTCGGCCGTTACAAAGATCAATTACCCGAATCGTTCTGATATTCATACTAGTATCGTAACCGGTACGGTTGAGAGCATTGATTCGGAGGATTCTTCCAGCTATTTCAGCCCGGTTTCGGTATTGGGTTTTTCTCAGAAGAAGTACTCGTATTCGATGGCAACGGAAATTGAAGGGATGTGTGGTGGGGGTGATTACAAAGGCGAGGAATCGCTGCGTTTGGAGCCCCATATGAGCGTCTGTTACATGTTTATGCTTTTGGAGAGCACAGTGTTTCAATTGAATTACAGGAGCAATCGCTCTGCTGGGAAATGCAGTCCCTTTGATAGGCTTTTGCACCAACACATGTCGGTTGGCGGATATAAGTGTTCCAATGATGGGAAAATGCGTATGTTCCTACGATTTTCTAACTTGAGTTCTTATTGGGAGGGTGTGACTTTGATTCCCGAAACTGTGTTGGTTGCAGAGGGGGTTTGGGATGAGGAGAAAAACCAGCTCTGCATGGTTGGTTGCCCATTGAAGAATTTTGAGGGCTCTTTGGCAGAGACCCGTGTTGGGGATTGCTCTGTTGGATTGAGCTTGACCTTCCCCAAGGTCTGGTCGCTCAAGGTGAGAAGTCCTGCTTTGGGAAGCATATGGAGCCTCAGAAAGTCGAATGAATCTGATTACTTCGATCGGATTAGATTCAGGAGTTTAAGCGGTCCCATACTCGTTTCTGATTTGAAATATAACTATACTGAATCGGGTCAAGTGAAGAATTCTTGTGCAGATAAGGATATGAAGAGAAATTCAGGAAAGAGATTTCCTGATGGGTCTTCTTCCACAGGCATGAGATTCGATATGTCTTTGAAAACTAAATCGAGAAGGGCTTCGGGTTCTGCAACACCATTATCAATTGGTCAAGTTTTCTTTGTCCAATATACTCCGCATTCTTTTGCTTCCAGTTCCAACTCAGAGTCCAAATTCACAGCACCAGTTTCTCACAATCTATTGAATGTCAGCTATTCAATATATATTTCATTTCGGGATAATAACACATCAGAAGTTACGAAAATTTCAGCAGAAGGCATCTATGATGCTGAAACTGGGACTTTGTGCATGGTGGGGTGTCGATCTTTAGCCTTCAATGGTGAAAAAGCAGTTAAAAACACTACCTTGGACTGTAAAATTCTCATCAACATCAACTTAGCTCCTTACAATTCAAAGGCAGGAGAGAAGCTCAAAGGCACCATTAGAAGTACGCGGGAGATGAAAGACCCTCTCCATTTTGATGAATTGGAACTGTCCTCACATGATATCTATGGAGTAGAAGCCAAACAAACCATCTCGAGAATGGATTTAGAGATAACCATAGTGCTCATCTCCCTCACACTAGCATGTTTGTTTATTGGGCTACGGCTCTACTATGTGAAAAAGCACCCTGATGTGCTTCCCTCCATATCAATTGTGATGCTAGTTGTTCTCACTCTGGGGCACATGATTCCTCTGGTTCTGAACTTTGAAGCATTTTCCTTCAGAGACCACAAGCGGCAGAATCTTACGCTGTGGAGTACTGGTGGATTGCTTGAGGCGAACGAAGTTCTAGTGCGGGTCATTACAATGGTAGCATTTCTGTTGCAATTTCGCCTTCTCCAGCTTACACTTTCTGCAAGATTTGCTGAGAGCAGCAAGAAGAACTTGTGGGATGCAGAGAAAAAGGCTACCCTTGTGTGCTTACTACTGTATCTTTTTGGAGGCCTGGTTGCTTGGTTGGTCCATTCAAAGAAGTTCACGCATACGGAGTCACCAGTTGTATTAGCTGCGACATCACTGCATTCTAGTTGGAAGGATCTGAAATCTTTTGTTGGATTGGTTCTTGATGGTTTTCTTCTTCCCCAGATTCTGATGAATTTGTTTTGGGATTCAAAGGACAAGGCTCTTGCCCCTTCCTACTATGGTGGAACCACCATTGTTCGGTCTTTGCCGCATGCTTATGATGCTTATAGAGCTCACAAGAGTCTGCCTCATGTGAATTCAGCTTACTTCTATGCAGAACCAGGTTGGGATCTGTATTCCGCCATTTGGGATGTCATTATTCCTTGTGGGGGTTTGCTGTTTGCTTTCCTTATTTTCCTCCAACAGGTGTTCGGTGGTGCTTTCATCCTTCCTAGGAGATTTAGACAGTCTGCTGAATATGAGAAGGCTCCAGTAGTCAGTGGATAATAATCTTAGAAAGAACCATATGCAGTCTTCTTGATTTGTATGCCTAATATTCACCCGTTCTTTTACCATTGTTGTATCTTGTTTGTGAGTGTCTTCTCATTCTCTGTATGTGGTATTGTGGAGCTCGTAGGTGCAATGGTGTCTCTCTTAGGTTAGTTGTTCCTTCCAAGTGTACTATGGTTTTCTGAATTGTACTTCCAGCTTCCAATGAGTAATGCTGCAATGGAGATGGCAATTAATGTCTGAAAGGGCACCCATTGTACGTAGTTTAATTAAGTGGATTAAATTGAACTTTTGGCAATGAGTCTTAGCAATTATGGTCTTTCCTTTTATGAGTTTTTTTCCGAGTACATCATTTGAGGATTGATCAGAGACAACTCATCCTAATCTTAAAATAAGAACTTACAAATGAAGTAATATAAATGTCTATGTTGATCATCATTGGTACAAATGCACAGCTTAAGCAATGTTAGAGCCTGCAGCACCGTTGGAAGGTGCTCATCATCGAAAGATTGTGGGTTCGAGTCCTGCTACGTATCAAAATAAAGGCAATGAAAAGAAAAGAAGGAATTTTTACAATATTAGAATAGTGGGAAAACTACCAAGGATTACCTGTTCATTTTTACCCTAACAATTGACAAATTCCTACTCCAACTTAAGCAATTCCATCTTGAAATTATAGGGAGGTACAAATCTAAATCAGACCTGCCAATCTGATCAAAGCCCGAGCCATTTTAGGGCCCAATAACTCTACTTTGCAAGAAAGTGTGTAGCAGTCAAAAAATATATCATTTTGAAGATTGGTTAAATTATTTCTTAACTCATCTCTATAAAATTTTTGGTAATGTGACTCCAACCTGCAACTCTGTAGTTGAAACACCAACTAACTCTCAGTGTAGAGAAATGTTAGATGATAAGTTCAAATAATTATATAACAGAAAAACCACACATGAGCATCGGTGCTTACAATAAAGTGAGCACTACATGCATAAATACCTAGTGGGACCTACCCAGCGATCCATCTAAGTGGATAATAAAACAGGGACCCTCCGCCCGCACTCCGTTTTCGATAGTCACTAATTAATTTTAGATTTGACACCCATCCAAATGGACTAAACCGTTAAATTGACTGTATACTCATTTTGAACATTAAAAACTTATCGACCATTGATCAAGTAGTTAAGATGATAATTCAAGCTTCCATCACCATACACAATTAGCTTTGTTGCGGGTGGTATTAACCTATATGATCATTATCCTATTAGAGATATAAAAAAAAAAAAAGTTATAAATTTGAGCTAGAGGTTATATATTTGTTATAAAAAAAAAAAAAAAGAGTAATTTCTCATTTGTATAATAATAATTGGTAGTCTTTTTGTTTAGACATATAAGCCCATTATGATCAGTTTAATCCCTTCACAAACATCTGTGCCATTTGGAATACCATTAATACTAGTATGATACTTCGAGACAATAACCACTATTGTATTTTATCACAATAAATTTGAGGAAACTCTATCTTGGATAAAGTGGAGGAAAACCATGGAAATGTTGGCGGGCATCTACACAATCCACCAGTGCAAGCGTTCAGCAAACTCTGAAGCCAATGCCTTGAACAGAATTTCCTACACAGTGACGGTCCTCCATGTGCCCATCCAAAATGACTACTCATACAAGACCAAAAGCAAGCTTATTAGGAATACATAAAAGCCTTTTACATCCGGGGCTCCATGATCCAATATTCCAGTGCAGTGACGCTGCATACTATCATAATGCAACGTCCGAGTCGCACCTATCATGGCATGCCACGTCATTTCCTTAATGCTAAAATTGATAGTTGTTTTAAAGAGTCATTTATGGCTTGTTTTAGAAATAATATTTCCAAATCTGCCTCTTATATTTCTATTACTAAGAGTCCAATTGATTTTAGCACAGCATTATATTTTCTAGTAGTCCATATCAAGTCTCAACTATACATTCAATCATGTACTTGCTTCACAAGCCTTTCTCATTATTTTATTATTTCCGTGCATCCTATTTCAATAAGATTTTATGCATGATGTGGTTGTAATAGATCCATACCTTGGGATTTCAACCCTATAATAGATCTTAAAGTTTAAGATAAGCAATGGCCCCCGTGGTGCATATGAGCACCATGCATCTGTAACATCCAAGACGTGGGACACACTTTTGAAGTCCATCTTGAATGGCCCTGACTAATGGTGCATATGCCCACCGTGCGAAGGTGAAAATACTCCGGGCCCAACTAGTGGCTGGCTCAAGATTTTCATTCGTGCGGGCAGAGCCAAATATGTAATTGGATTTTGTGGGCAAACCCAAAATTCTCATGTTGAGTTCTGGTGGCGGGTCCAGAATTTTCATATGGGTTTTAAAGGTGGAGTTAAAATCTTCATGCACAATTTGAAGGTGGACGCAAGTCTGGGGCGACTACCCACATAACCTTATATGTGGGTATGCCCTTCGGCATTGCAATTGCAACGTTAGTGCAATGGATTACTCGAAGAATAGATGGATGTACCATCAAATGGGACCCACAAGTGATCTGATTGGATTTATGTAATAGTCACAATAGATGCATCTACCATCGCATATAAATCAACAACAAAGAGAAGCCATCGATTGGACAAGCAAATGGGGCCCACTATTATAAACTAGTGGACCCATTGTTCTTCTAAAGCTTCTTCAATAATAATAATAATTATTATTATTATTATTATTATTATTATACCTGATGTCCCAAGTTATACATCTTCTGCAACTACATTGTTGATCCAACTCAGTGGGCCCAGTTGAAATGTATACAAAAATAAAGAGGGCCTGTGATGAATGGCTGAGATTTGATATACATGCGTTTCAAGGACCACAAGAAATATGATAGTGGGACCCATAAGAGAATGCATCTTTCTTTTGCTAAAATCAATTTTAACTCTCTATAGAAGAGTAATAGAAATATAAGAGGCAGATTTGAAAATATTGTTTCTAAAAACAAGCCATAAATGACTCTATAAAACAGCTATGAATTTTTCTATAATAGTATGCTGCACAGCGGATCCGGACCCTTTATGACCACCCTGAATTTTGGGCAGCGAATTCGAGCACTGGTTAGAGGTCTCCAGAACCCTCGGCTTAGGAAGCCCAGCTTTGGATCTGGGCCCTGAGTTAGATTTGGTTTATTTTTAGCTAGGCACATGTATGGTTTGTATTGTCTCTACGTATGGTCTGATCTTTACATATGCTTGACCATGTAGGTTTTATGGATGGCAATTTGTATCTTATCTTTAAAGTTGAGAAGTATGATGGAGGGCATAAACACTTGGTAACGACCATGAAGAGGACATCTCTTCTATGATAATGATATTATAGTCTTATTTGCCTTTTTCTTTTTTCTTTTTTTTAACTTTTTTGCTAAGTTTGGCTAATGATATCATGGAATTTCAAATTAGTCCATGATATAATAGGATAGAGGTTCTCTGTCGTAATTATGAAGTGTATGAACCATCCTTCATATTTGTCAACTTTAAAGGAGTTTTTTCGTAAAAAAAAAGTTATTGCATCGACCATTATTTATATTCAAAATGTGTGCTTTTTATAATACTTTATTTAACTACTTCAACAGTTATTAATTTGAAGTTGCTGTTTGACTTGAGTAAAATTTGATGCAGAAGAGGCCATTTTTTCAATGGTTTGGATTCTTCATGTGGGTTCACTAACAGGCCATAAGAAATTCTCATCTAATTCAAACAGACGCTCTCATTTATTTATCCTAATAGCAAATCAGCTCCACCCACTCAAAGAAAAACAACCTGCTTTTTCTACATTATTACTAGCATGAAGCATGAAGCCCATGTGCAAGGTTAGTTTCTGAATAATATATTAAACCTAATATCTCTTCAATATAAATATATGTATAAATAAATTAATTAAAAAATTTTAACCTACCAAAAAGTTATGAAAACCAAACCTTTCTTCGCTTAATCCCCGTCAGCATACACGTTTCAACTTAAAAACAAACAAAGGATTTGTATGCATTTGTGCTCATTTTGAATACTATATAAAAATTTTGAAAATAACCTTAATTTATAAAGTTAGAAGGCATCTCTTAGAATTTGGTTACATCCACACAAAAGGGCTTAAAAGATATTTTATTGAAAAGGCACATATTTAGCTCAAGAGACGTGTTTTATTGAAAAATGCACATATTATGTGTTTTTGAAAGGACACATTCACAAATGGGCTCCAAAAAGCTAATGTGGATTCTTCTAAGGATTCATATGCATTTATACTCATTTTGAATTGAAAATAACATTAATTTATAAAGTTGGAAGGCATAACTTTGAATTGGGTTACATCCTCACAAATGGGTTTAAGAGAATTTTATTGAAAATGCACATATTTATCCCAAGAGACATGATTTTTTGGGAAGGCACATATTATGTGTTTTTTAAAGGAGACATCTACAAATTGGCCCCAAGAAGCTGATGTACCTTCTTTTAAGGCTAAAATTATTATTTTTTTTTTTTTTTTAGCTTTTTTGCAACCTTCAGTTCTAAAGAGAAAGAGTGTCCTTAGCTTCTCTCTAACTATATCATGCCCTTTTCTGCATTCTGCCATCAAGTATTCAAGTCATTTACATATAAATATATCAATAGACAATGAGCCGAGCCAGGCTAGGCTGGGTTTGTCCGTGGCACTTGCTTTCAGACAGGGAAGTGAGAAGCCGGCCGGATGCATGCAGGAGAGGAAAGTTTCGGCTAAACAAAGCACCTGAAATCTTGAAGCCGCGGAATTGTCATTGCACCAAATGGGTAAAGGATGACACCGGAAATTTTGGCGCCTTGTTTCGTCCCTTTTCCAGGCTTTCAAAATTTGAGCTATGCCCTGCCCTCGGGCTTTAAAACAAGGTGAAAATCCCTCACGTTTGCAAGCTTTAGAGAGCTGGCCCTCCACATCAAAGGCCCGGATTGATAGCTCCACTCTCAAGAAACGTAAGGATTCTTTTCTTCCATCTTGTACCGCTCACTTTTTTCATGTAGAGAGCAATTGGGATTTCGAGTGTGTGGGTGAGGGGAATGGGGGTATGGATGTGATGAGAAAAAATCTCATAGCGACTGGATCATTCACAGTCTGCTACATCACTCCAATAGCTGTTATGCATTTCCGCGGTCACATGGACATTCATGGTTGAAGACGTGTTGACTTTGTCCATGCTGACGTGGCGGACATTCATGGGTGAAGATGTGGTGACTTTCTATGGCTTTTAGAGTGGCACTCAGAAGTCAAGTCCTCCTGTCCTCTCACATTTTAATTAAAAGTCAACAAGTCAATGAAGACTTGGAAATTTTCATCCATGACTGCTTCCCAAACGACAGGCAAGCAAGTCACTGAAAGGGGTGGGCGGGCGGGGTTCATGTACCGCCCCCACAACACGGCAGCTGAATAATGACACGACAAAGACTCTGCTTTCTAGGTCGAATTTCAAATTAGTCCTCCACATAAAGGCCAAAAAACACCTTATTGATTTTTATAATTATAATTATAGGACCCACCTATGATCAATCCTAACTCTCTAACACATATCTAGTCTCCTTAGTTGGCATTTCTATTAGTTAGATTGTGATCCAAATAATATACACTGTTAAAATTTACTTACAATAAAAAAAAAAGCCGCTCATATAGCCATTGAATTTTGAGGCCCTAAACTAATAATTAAAATGATCTAATTAAAGTGATATCTTACCGCCATTAATATGTTGTATATCCCCTCCCATATTCTATTTCTAACCCTCTGATCTTATGCATACAGGTGGGACCCAGACGGGCGGAGAAGTATTTTTGAAAAGAAAAAAAGCAGGGTTTTACTATGTGTGCGGCCATGTATGTACCCTTAAGGAGTATTTGGATGTGTGGTGAAGTGAGGTGGGGTGAGGTAAAGGCTCTATTATCACAAAAAAAATGACAATGGGTCATATCAAAAGTACATAATTTTAAAATTCTCTTTATCTTTTTTAAAAAAAGTCAAAAAAGTAACATCTTTTCTCCACTAAAAGACAAAAAAACTTTACTTTTCTATACAAAAAGTCAAAAAGATTCCATACCAAATAACTAAAAATAAAATACCATCATAACACCTTATATTTTATTCTTTCTTAATTTGATGTTTCACCTCACTATACTTCAATTCACCGTACATCCAAACAGACCCTTAGATAATAGTATTTACTTGTCAGAATCGGATAATCTCCCAGAGTCGAAGGCCAAAGGTCTCAAGGATGGGCTGATGAGAGATACCATGGGCCATAAAAAGAAAAAAGAATTATTATGATTTTTATTTATTTTTTTTAACTCCATTGTGAAGAAGTCCCAATAGTTCTTCCTGGAAATTTCCTTGAAATCCTTATCCTCCCAAAATTCAACAAAGTCACTCAATGCCATTAAGAGGCCACATTTAATGTCCTGTTGAAAGGGTGGATAATGGGGCCCACCTATCAAATTAAAAGCCTGCCTCGCATATGGAAACGTAGGTCATACGGTGAGACTAGACTTTTGATTTTAAAAGAAATATATATATATATATATATATATATATAACACTGGTTTAATCATAATTTACTCATATAGTCAATCTTACTTGTAGTGGAACTGAGACTTTAGATGTTTGATTAGAAAAACATGATTAATGAACATGCATAAGACTGTTAATATTACTGGGGGACAACTCATATTGTAGTGAAAATTGGTGGGCTTAATTAAAAGGGGAGGGCTTGTATGTTAAACAGTTCAGATTTTTCAAAAGATGGAGTCCACAATAGATTTTCACTAGGTAAAAATGGGATAGTCATGTAGATCAAACCTTATAAGGCATGCAGAGTAAAAAGGCAAAATAGGTGAGATATTTTTTAAAACTGTTTTAATGGTTGATAGACTTTAAGGCACGTTTAGTAAGAAATGAGGAATCCAAAGATTCGATGATTCTTCACTACCACCAAAACAAAGTATCGTTACTGGAGATTTGTATAGTCTAGGATTTCACTTTGATATTGATGTGTATCGATGCAAATAACTAAAAAAAATAAGGTTAGGTGTGCAAATCTAGTTAAAGAGAAGATTTTCAAATACTATGGGGGGTAGTCGGATCTAAAAATCCCAATAAATGAGGATTTTCATTCATCTAAATCCCTAGGAATTTACAATTGCCAAACATGGATATACCCCAACTTTAAGGAAATAAAAAATCTTTTTCCTAAAAATTTGGTTGCCAAACATGATCTAAAAGTTTCCTATGCAGTAGTCTTTCTTTCGGAAGAGGAAAAAAAAAAAAGGATATGAAAATGTTTATTATGCCAGTCATGTACACATGTAAATCACTTTCCTATCACATGTAAATTTGACAAACGACCACTTAGCCTAGCATTTCTATGAAATATATAGTTGCATAAATGCTAAATTTGCACGATGAATTCAAAGGCCTACAAAGATAAACGAGCACCAAATCTTAGGTAATCGAATCACTAATTCACAGGATTATTGAATGTTAGATGTTTATATACTGATAGTAAAGAGGCCAGTTCACAGACTTGTGTGAACTTCAAAATTCAACATTGTGAGAAATTTAAAATAAACTTTATAGATGGAGACTTTTTTCTCTCTCTTTTTTTTTTTTTTTTTTTTTTGACTTGAAGATGTAAAAATGTCCCCAACTTTCATAGAAACTGGATTCAGTGGTAGCTTTTCAACTTCTATCTTTTCCACATATCCAACAAAATCCATAGCAGAAAATCTATAAAATCCATCTTCATGCATGACTGAATCTCCACACTCCTCGTTCTCCTCCCAACATTCAAAATGGCCACTTTAAACCCCCATCCAAAATCAACGGTCAGGATCTCTCCCCTTCTCATCCTCACCTTCCTCTCCATCTTCTTCACCCCAACCTCCTCTCGTTCTCCCGCCAAAATCCCATATTCCGAGCACTGCAGTTCCGTTATCCCAAAATCCACCTCCAACGGTCATGAACTTGAACCCCTCGACTTCCTCCAACTCCATGGCGGTTTTTTCAAAGGCGGGGAGAAATTCCTCAGCACCCAAACACCAGATTCCTCCTCCTATTCCTATTACCCGAAATCCGCCCGTTTCTACACAAAAAGCCTCCACAAAACCGATACCGAAGGCGTTCTCAAAGTCCATGCCACCTTAACCTTCAACGACGGACGAGCATACGGACTTATGCAGAATTCTTCCAGCCCGAAATGGCGTCGCCGACGCCAGCGAAGCTTCTATTACGGCGGCGAAGCAAGCGTCAGCCTCGAGTTGGAGGGCTTCTGGTCGGAATCAACTGGAAAGCTCTGCATGGTCGGTACCGGTTACGGTCTGTCAGAAGAAGGTGATTATGTCCCTCTTTTGGCCGTTACAAAGCTCAATTACCCGAAACGTTCCTATATTAATACTAGTATCGTAACGGGTACGGTTGAGAGCATTAATGAACCAGAGGACTCTTCCGGATATTTCAGCCCGATTTCGGTATTGGGTTATTCTCAGAAGACGTACTCGTATTCTCTGGTGGAGGAAATTGAAGGGAAGTGTGGTGGGGGTGATCCCAAAGGCGAGAAATCGCTGGGTTTGGAGCCCGGTACGCTCGTCTGTTCCGAGCTTTCTCCTTTGGCGGGAAGGAGCTTTCAATTGAATTACGGGAGCGACTGCTCCGGTAAAAACTGCAGTCCCTTTGGTGGGTTTCGGCCCAAATTCATGTATTTTGGTGGAATTCAGTGTTCGAATAAAGGGGAAATGCGTATGTATCTACAATTTTCTAACTTGAGTTATGCTTGGTTTGGTGATCCTTTGAATCCCGAAACTGGGTTAGTTGCAGAGGGGGTCTGGGATGAGGAGAAAAACCAGCTCTGCGTGGTTGGTTGCCATTTGAAGAATTTTGAGGGTTCTTTGGCAGAGACCCACGTTGGGGATTGCTCTGTTGGGCTGAGCTTGACTTTCCCCAAGGTCTGGTCGCTCAATATGAGAAGTCCTGCTGTGGGAAGCATCTGGACCCTCAAAAGGTCGAACGATCGGATTGGATTCCAGAGTTTAGGCGATCCCATACTCGTTTCTGAGCTGAAATATAACTATACTGAATCGGGTGAAGTGAATAATTTATGTGCGAAGAAGGATAGGAAGAGAAAATCAGGGGAGACATTTCCTGATGGATCTTCTTTCACAGACATGAGATTCTCCATGTCTTTGAAAACTAAGTCGAGAAGGGCTTGGGGTTCTGCAACCCCTTTATCACTTGGTGAAGTTCTATTTGATCCATATTCTTCATCAGTGTCCTTTTCCAGTTCCATCTCAGAGTCTCCAGAAGTCTTCCCCACTTCCAGTTCCATCCCAAAGTCCAACACCACAGCACTACCGGCCAACTCTAACCACAATCTATTGAATGTCAGCTATTCAATAGATGTTTCGTTTTGGGATGTGAACACAACAGAAAGAATGCAAATTTCAGCAGAAGGCATCTATGATTCTGAAACAGGGACTTTGTGCATGGTGGGGTGTCGATCTTTAGGCAGGGATGGGGAAAAAACTGTTAAAAATGTTACCTTGGACTGTAAGATTCTCATCAACATCAACTTCGCTCCTTACAATTCAGAGGCAGGAGAGCATCTCGAAGCCACCATTAAAAGTACGAGGAAGGAGAACGACCCTCTCCACTTCGAGGAATTAAAGTTGTCCTCTCATGATATCTATGGAATAGAAGCCAAAGACACCATCTGGAGAATGGATTGTGAGATCGCCATGGTGCTTATTTCTCTCACACTGGCATGTGTGTTTAATGGGCTGCAGCTCTATTATGTGAAAAGGCACCCTGATGTGATTCCCTCCATATCAATTGTGATGCTAGTTGTTCTCACTCTGGGGCACATGATCCCTCTGGTTCTGAACTTTGAAGCATTGTTCTTCAGAGACCGCAGAGACCGCAATCAGCAAAATTTTATGCTGTGGAGTGGTGGATGGCTTGAGGGAGATGAAGTTCTAGTGCGGATCGTTACAATGGTGGCTTTTCTCTTGCAATTTCGCCTTCTGCAGTTTACATTTTCTGCGAGATTAGCTGAGGGAAGCAAGAAGAACTTGTGGGATGCAGAGAAAAAGGCTACCTGGGTGTGTTTGTTACTGTATCTTGTTGGAGGCCTGTTTACTTGGTTAGTCCATTCAAATCAGTTCAAAGATACAGTGTCGCCTGCTATGTCAGTTGCAAAGTCACACCGTGATATTTGGCAGGATCTGAAATCTTTTGCTGGATTGGTTCTTGATGGTTTTCTTCTTCCTCAGATTCTGCTGAACCTGTTTTGGGACTCTAAAGCCAAGGCTCTTGCTCCTTCCTACTATGTTGGAACCACTCTTGTTCGGTCATTGCCCCATGCTTATGATGCTTATAGAGCTCACAAGAGTCTGCCTTATGTGAATTCAACCTACATCTATGCGGACCCTGGTTGGGATTTATATTCCGCTGCTTGGGATGTCATTATTCCCTGTGGAGGATTGTTGTTTGCTTTCCTTATTTTCTTGCAGCAGCGGTTTGGTGGTGCGGTCGTCCTACCTCGGAGATTTAGACAATCTGCTGAATATGAGAAGGTTCCTGTAGTCGATGTGTCATAATCTTAGAACCAGATACGGTCCTTTTGGTTTGTATGCCTAATACTCACCTGTACATTTACCATTGTTGGGTCGTGTTTGTGTGTCTTCTCTTTCTCTGTATGTTGTGTCCTGGGAATATAACTGAGGCTCAAGCATATGAAGTCTCTCTTAGGTAAGTTTTTCTCTTCCAAGTGTACTTTGATTTTCTGAATCGTGCTTCCTGCTCCCAGTGTCTCTTGCTGCAATGGAGATTGCAATTGATGTCTGAATTGCATCCATTGTAGTTTATGTCAATGAAAGTGAACTTGTGACATTGAATCTTTGCAATTATGGTCTTTTTTTTTACAATGATTTTTCCGTAATACATCATTTGAAAAATGGATTGGAAGAGTAAGTATTAACTAGAGCAAAATGTTTGTTTCTTGGCGCGGTTATGCCTGTTCATGTATGCTAATTTTTCAGTTTTCTGTTGTCTAAATTGTAGTGACATCTTCTCCAACTCTCCTGAAAGCTTCTTAGGCATACTAATATGAATAATTAGTAAGTCAGTGATGAAATTAAGATTCAGATTTGCCTGGGAAACAAATGTGGTGTTCACATCCCACACAATGCATCAACTACCTGGCAGGTGTAGGTTGGCAATTGGCATGTGCACTGCCCTGTGCAGGTCCACTTTAAACCAACCAGATTTGGGCTGTCTCTTTCACCATGGGCTTTGAAGCCCATTTTTCTGAGCACACGAGCTTGACCTATGTCCACCTGAATGCCTGTCAGGCCCACCAAGTTCAGTGGGCTTATTCAAACATTTCAGTCTCAATTATACTACTGTCTAATACTAGTAGCATAATTGATTTCTGAGGCAGAATCCATTTGCTAATTGTGGACTCACTTAACTTTCCATAGTAGACCCATCAAATGTATGAGAAATTTGGGTAGCATTTCACCAGCAGAGACATGAGATCTGACTGCTGTATGTAGAGGATCCAATGAGGATTGTGTTGTGATTTACTAGAACCCGTTTGTTTTCTTGGAATTGATTTCCTACTGAATAATGTTAAAATGTGTTCCAACAAAGGAATAGTAAAGAGGTGAGAGGGGTGAATGATCTTAGGCAGAGAAGCAAATGGGACCTTGAACTTTATTTACTAGGTGATGGTGAGTACCTATTACCATCTCCCATCAATACCCAGAAGTTTTTGGAAATTTTCCAAATGAACAATTTGGGTGAAATCTTGTGTGTTATTTGCACCCTGCTATGTAGTCTCATTCATTATGCTCCATATTTTAATACCCAGAAGTATCAAACAGTTCCGATCAAACAATTTTTATAATGATTTTTTTTTTTTTTTTTTTGGTAAATATAGCTCATCACATGGTGGCCCATCAGATCAATAGCTGGGATCATCAACTCAACACAGCACTTCTCATGTCAATTCTCCACCAATATCAATGAATGCCATATGAAACCAACCAGACACAGTTACGAATTTAAGCTTCATTCCAACACAACTTGTCATCCACTCAGTGAGTATCACAATAATCCAAATCAATCAAAGACAACAAAACTCAGAGTGCTGCCGGACATTCTCAGGTTAAAGCCACTGTAGTGAGATCGGGGCTTCACTTGACGGATTTCTGAGGCCTGGTTGGTGATTTGATCGATGAGGATTGGTCGGCCCAGGTGGAGTGGAGTCTGAGATGCATAGAATGGTGATGAAGATCCTCCCCTTGAGATGGATCCTATTAGAATAAAATCATTGAGGAAGATCAGAAGTAAGCATTACTGCATTAGCCTACAAATATGAATTTGCAGTTTTAACAGCTATACAAATGTCCCAGCTAAGGAGTGCTGGGACCCATGAACCCTCGGGTGAGGTAAGGGAGCCCTCGGACCAGGATCGAAACCTAGACAAATAGGTGAGAATTATCGCTCCTTACTACTCGGGAAAAGAGCCATTCACTTAAAGTATTTGATATTCTAAAATTTAGGTATTTTTTAAGGTATGTAAATCATCATTTTTTAGCTCCTAAATTATCTCTATTCAAAGCCCAATTTGTATTTTCTAAAAGATACAAGGTTTAACACGCATTTGAAATTCCAATCAAGCGAGTACCAATTACAATTTCCACTTATCAAATACATCCTTAATTTTATATGCAGTTGACAAAATGGAATTCCACTAGAGTGACATTTGGCAATCGCTTATGTTATAGATATAGGTTAAACTACGAATGGGAGCCTGTATTGATGCGTTGAAAAAATGAAAAGTTATAGGAAAATGAATGTGATCTTGATTTTCTTTTGGAGATTCGGACTAGAACGCTTTACTTACACACCCATGTCCCTAACAAGCTAATACAACAGAATGACTGACTGTTATTTTATTTTCATTGAAGAAAACCCACTATAGTATTAAGTTCTTAAAAGAGATACATCTATCGGCTAATTCAGTACATTTTGGCTGATATTTAAAACCCTATTCGTGTTCCTTACTTCTTATTCCTACATTCTTTCTAGCATGATATTTTGAAAAGAAAAATCCTCAAAATCTTGGAATGCTTGCAATTCTCACAATTCTAGTTTTCTAACAATGGCTAGCATATTCCGGAATTCTACTGAGTAAACAGCATCTTGAATTCTCAAAATGCTTCAAGTAAGATGAAGCAATCCTAGAATGCCTGCAATCGAACAAGCAAATGATGTTTCTTTTATACCGAAATCCATTAATACCAGCCACCCAAAAAAATTGAAAGTAATATTTGAAATTGTCTGAATTCCAACATCCTCGGCATTTTTTAATCCACAGGTGGGGAGAAAGATTAAAAACTTCCACATGTGAGATAGCTTTATCCTACCAATTTCCACTCCCCCCATCTAACCCAAAACCAAAACATCTATTTGCAGCCCCACCGAATGGTGTGCACACCCACATCGCCCTTATGTCTGTTAAGGAGATATGTGTGTGCTAGCCCATAGATCAATGGTTCAGACCATACCACTCAGTCAACGTGAACGCAGAGAGAGATCAATGGTTCAGACCACACCACTCAGTCAACGTGAACAGAGAGAGAGAGAGAGAGAGAGTGGACCAGGTCTTCGGTCGACGCGCGGAGGACAAACGAAAGGAAGGTGCAAGGATGCTCTCTTTATTTTAAACTTATGCTCCCAATCAGGTTTTACCTCAAAATCTTCAGTTTGTACCTTTTCAAATGGGTCGCAGTAACAGCACTAGAAGAAGACCATTTCCATGTCTTTCTCCTCCTTTTCAAACCCTTCGATCAATCCAAGACCCTAAAACCCAAAAAGATTCCATCTTTCGAGGAGGAAGAAGAAGTGCTGATTCGATTGAATCCAGAAGAGGATGGTGTCGGATGCAGGGCGGACCAATCTCCAGTCCGCGGCGGCGGAGAAAGCGGTCTCCGTCATCGGCTTCGGCTACGACCTCTCGAACGACATACGGTTCTCGTACTGCAAGCCCGGGCCTTCTGGTTCGCGCCTGATCCAGCTCGACGAAACCCTATCTCGAGACCTCGTCTTTCCTGGAGGTGTTACCGTCCCCAACGTTCCCAAATCTATTAGATGTGATAAAGGAGAAAGGACGAGATTTCATTCTGATGTGCTTTCGTTTCACCAGGTATTCTATTCTAACTTTCTGCCCCTCTTTTATGGGGAAATTTCCGATCTTTCTTCTTTTCTAATCCAATATGTTTCGACTTTCTAAAAGAAATTTCTCAATCTTGACTGTTATTGCAGATGTCGGAGCAGTTCAATCAGGAACTCTCATTGTCTGGTAGAATCCCATCTGGTCTATTCAATTCTGTGTTTGTCTTCTCAGGCTGTCGGCAGAAGGATATATCTGTAACTAAAAGCCTTGCTTTTGATGGTTGGTTCATGACACTCTACAATATTGAGCTTGCAAGATCCCAAATAGTATTGCAGGAACATGTGAAGCAAGAAGTTCCATCCTCATGGGACCCTGCTGCACTGGCTGGGTAAGATTTTGCTCTAAAAAAAACTAAATGGATGCCTTTCAATAGTATCAAATAACATAGTCAAAGGTCTGTATTTAATCATAGGGAATCAAATGGTTAGTATTAATTGATGGGGCACTCCATTGTAGGATCCATCATAGAAATGTGACTACATAGAAGGACGACTGGACCAATTTGAATGCAACTCATGTGGGTCTTGGCCAAAACTCAGGTTTAGTCCTGGGATAATTGCTGCTAAATGGAATACATGCCCACCAACTGAATTCAGCACATCATCAACAGTACCCAGCTAGCAACCTATTAAATCATAACCAACCCATGAGCTTCAGTGCTAAAGTTTTACAGCCAATAGTTAATTCAATTCAACAAATTTCCCAGATTGAATGCCTTGCCTATCACAGCCAGATTGAAAATAAAAATATAACTTCTAGGATGAAAGCACAGTGGATGTGTAAACAGTCCCTTTCGGAATTATTTGCATGTGTATTGTAATCGTTACACGCTAGCTGTTACCTTTGAATGAGGACTTGTAAAACCTTTGGAAAGGCCAATGTTTCAGCCCTAATTTGTCTTCTTCTTCGTCACTGGATCAACACATTTTCTGGCTTAACTGATCCAACATTCAAGATTAAATAACACAGGTCTGTCTTACCGCCTTTAATTCAGAAGAAAGGGAATGTTGCTTCACACATGAGTAGATGCATTTCAAGTTGAAATATGGGCTATGCACCTATAAGACAGTGGTAATAGTATGTAAATTATGTTATCAAAAAAAAAAAAAAAAAAAAAAGAATAGTATGTAGATTATGAGGGAAGGAATTATGCTATTCAGATTACACTGTTCCAAACCTTTTCTTATCAAAGGTTTTTTGGCAAATGCATTAAAGTGTATTCCAAGCATCATGGAAGCTTGCTTTAGTCGCAAATGATATAAGGTAATTTGGTACTTTAAAGGTGATAGTGCACAGGTGCCTAGGTAATGGAATGAGGTAGAACTGAAGAAGACACATTAGTTAATTCAAGAGTTACGTGTGTGAGTATGAGTGTATGCTCATTTTGGCTCCCTCCCACGCCATACAAACTCACTGTATATGACTTCATTCCTTTGTATAGTGTCCTCTGCCTGGTGTGTTCAAGTCCAGGTGTGCTGCTTGTAGCCAGTATGACTTTGCTTCAAGCTGGCATCTGAGCTTCCAGTTGATTGAATGAGGATTTTCCTCTGCCTTTAGGGCACATTTGTGTCGTGTCCACAGAAAAGGAAGTATGCAAACTTCTGCTTTTCCGCGGAACACTTCACCTTCCCTCCCCATCGGAAAGGCTTTTCCCCAGATTTGCGGAGGATCAAGCCCCAAAAGTTAATCTTTCTTGCAGAAAAATGT
Source organism: Camphora micrantha (assembly GCA_003546025.1). Classification (NCBI taxonomy): domain Eukaryota; kingdom Viridiplantae; phylum Streptophyta; class Magnoliopsida; order Laurales; family Lauraceae; genus Camphora; species Camphora micrantha. The sequence goes on along the minus strand of QPKB01000012.1, from coordinate 3,365,373 downwards.
CTACACCAAATGATGGATAAATAAGTCTGCTGAAAACCAAAACACTTTTCCTTTCCTTTTTTTTTTTTTCCAAGGAAAAGGCGTTGCATAAACGCGCCCTTAAGGAAGATTGTTCCTCATGGAGGCCAGTTTTCTCTATGTTTGATTTCTGGCTCCAGCCCTTTGGTTGTTTAACTATAATCTTCCAAAACAGAAGTCAGGAGCTAATTTTTTGAGTCAATACCGGTATATGTTTTGCCACTGTTGTAGTTTTGAAAAGCTTGATGAGGTTCGAAGAAAACCTTGCTGGGCTGTAAAGCTTCTTTTCTGCTTCATTCTTCCAGGTTTATTGAAAAATATGGAACTCATGTTATCGTCGGCATAAAGATGGGAGGTAAAGATGTCATTTATATCAAGCAGCAGCAGAACTCACTTCTCCAGCCAATTGATGTTCAAAAGGTGTTGAGGAAGTTAGCTGATGAGAAGTTCACTGAAGATGTCAATGGGAGTTCCATGATGAAAACAAATGAATCAGCAGCAAAGCTGAGGGTATTTTTTTTTTTTTTCCTTTTCTTCAGAAGAAATAGATTACAACTTAAAGGGGGGAAAAAGAACAAATTAATGTAAATAAAGGCATGTTTAGGAACAAAGAAGAATGGGATGAGATTGGTCGCATGGGAACTTCAGACGACACGATTTTCAACTTTCAAGTGTGAACAAGAACTGAGACTGAGGATCCTCTTTACCATCACTAGAAATGAATCTTCAGAGAAAGTAAATATTCACTCTTTCTTTTGGTAAGCTGCCAGCCTTGTAGCCTTTCAGTGGGCTGCAACTCTGGTGCAATCTTTGAAATTCAATATCCCTTCCACCACACAGTGCATTTAGGGACAAAGATTTGCTCATTTCACACACCGCTTAAGCTGTAGAAGTAGAAGAATGCTGATTTCTCTCTTATTGTCCATCCCACAACCCAAAAGATTGTGTACTTGTTTTTCAAGGCATATTCTCTTGCTGAAATCTGAACTAAAAAACTATGCACTGATTGTTTAGAGAGAGAGAGAGAGAGAGTACTTTGCATTTTCATATTCTCACAAACTCTTTTTGTATATGTACATCATATATATAATAAAATACATTCACTCGATCTCGAGTACCCATGCATCAGTTCATAGTGTTGTCAATACACTTTTACCTTTTTACCACTGGGCCTATTTGCCCAAATATTGATTTTAGAAGCCTCTTTGCAGTACATGCCAAGTGCCAACATGGCTTATGTCTGTGCAACCAATATTTAATCTTCCCTTGTCCTAAAAGCAGGCTGGACCATTCATTGGGTCGTACAAATGTAGGTTTACAGACGGTTGTCTTTTATTCAAAATATCTATTCTTAGTTTCTTATCATACATGTGTGACCTTACCCGGTTTTTCCGACTGGGAATGCTCATAATGGCACCAGTTGTTGAATAGCCTTGACTCTGCACACATCCCAAGCTGTCACATGCACTGTAAAGATGGTTTTCATTCATCTACATGTGGACATCATTTACTTTTCTTTTTTCTTTTAAGGTTTGTATTTTTCCGAGGCTTAGAATGGTTTCCTGGAAATCCTCTGTTTCTCTTTCAGGACAAACAGTTGCCCGCTTGGGAACACTATCCAGCATTAGCAAACTCCATTAGACCTGTTGTTTCGAAGAAGGATGTATGCTTCATTTTCTTCCCCTTTAAGCAGTTATTTATAAATTTTGAGCTGGAATAAAGCAGTTAACTTCCATTTTAACATTTCATTTTTACTCCTTCAGGATATGGTGATCATTCGTGTCAGACGAGGAGGTATCGATAAAGGCCAAAGTCATAGCCAATGGTTGCCTACTATTTCACAGGCCCCTGACGTGATATCGATGTCTTTTGTGCCAATAATTTCTCTCTTGAATGGTGTTCAAGGTAGTGGATTCTTAAGTCATGCAGTAAACCTGTACCTGCGATGTAAGTGCTTTCAAATTTCCCTGTTGTGCTTGTTCTCTAGCATTCAAGACCATAGTGCCTACTATTCATTGATGCCAGTAGTTGTCTATATGCTGCAACACATGTAATGTTTTTATATTTTGGCGTGTTCTCTCTATATTAAAATAATTGGGTGTGTTATCTTTTGGTATGTTCTCTCTATATCTCTAATGTTTAAGAGAATTTTTTATGCACCTGCTCTTTTTTATAGATAGCACCCCTTCCTTCAACTTCTAGTATTGAAATAGTGCGTTTCTATATTTTAAAGATTATCAGTATGCTTTTCTCTATCATTGTACCCGAAGCAGAAAAAAACTTGTATATTTACCAAAAACAACGGTGATAAACTTATATATAGTGATCCCATATTCTAAACCAAAGACATGGTAAAACACTAATTCCATCTGTATTGCAGGTAAGGATTTGTTTGAAAATAACCATCCTAGACAATAGGCCAAATGCAACCTGATTAATTATTTGTCATGTGACTGAGAGAACTTACGTCAGTCTGATCCAGAGTACTATTAGTCATGCAACCAGTTTGACATATTCAACCCAATCACCCAAAACACGATCTCTAGCATGCACGCTGACGAATTATAGAACTTCAACCTTGAAGATTTAGATACATGTCACAATAAATTCCACCATAGAATGCAGAAAGGTGTTCACGGATGGGAAAATTGAGACCCAAACTAATTCCTATCCTACGCCTAGCACAGTAGCTTCAGATCTCGTTACAGGTGATTACCAGAGAACTTCAATTAACTTAAATGAAATAGTTTCGTGAGTATGTTTTTGGGACATGAGGTGTTTCAACCCTCAACAAATAATCAATCACTTACTGTCACTGGTATCTTTAGCAGGAGAGATTTTAGATATGGTGTTTTTTTATTTATTTTGATAACTTTTAGATTTGGTGTATTTTGCTCCTGGAACGCCAGCAAATTAAAAATTCTAGCTTTCTTCTTATTACATGGCACAGTATTCACAACTAAAGAGGCTGATTCTTATTTTGTCTGATCATTCAGATAAGCCACCAATAGAGGAGCTGCATCAATTTTTAGAGTTTCAATTACCCAGGCAATGGGCCCCTACTTACAGTGAACTCCCCCTAGGCCCTCAGCGTAAGAAGGCCAGCTCACCTTCGCTTCAGTTCTCCATCATGGGTCCCAAGCTTTACATTAACACAACTAAGGTCAGTATCTTTTGCTGGCACAACATGCATGAGGTTTTTACATCTTGCAACATTGTTTGCAAATGCTCACATTAGTCAATTTATTTGAAGGTGCAGTAAAAATGAGTGTCTTTGACAATTGAGTACTCTATAACAATATTTTCTTTCATGGTTGTTGTGTAAGTAAATGTCGAAGGAGAAAAGGAAAATATTATAAACCGCCACTTGGAACCGCTATGCACATTAAGTGGACCCTAGATTGATGGGATGAAGCTAAGAGAACCACTATGCACACATGCATGCATGTGAAGGAATGCTGATTTTAGTCATAGGTTAAAGAGTATTTATTCAAATTTTCTTGAATACCAAAAATATCAAAACAAGCTTTCATTTGTCCAAGACCCCAAATTTAGAGGTTGTCTGTCAACCACTGAACCTTTCATGAGGTGTGTTGGAGTGTTCATTGTTCATTTTATGGTTCATTTTGTGGTTCTTCATTCAATTCTATATTGATATAAACTTCAAAATGGATCCTCTAGAAATCACCGAACAATTACTTCTTTCTGTTGTATCATCATCCAAGGCATAGTTTGGAACATCAGTCTATCAACAACTAACACAGATCATAAAAACCAAAACAGAGAAGCTCAACACATTTACACATGGCATGGCATAGAAGTTTACACCAACTCAATTCAAACATCAAAGAGCAGCCGTAGATCATCGAAAAATAGATCGATCCATCGAAAGAAAAAAAGAATCCAAAAAAAAATATTGAAGACTCTGTTTGGATGCGTGATTTAAAAACTTTTGGTGGCAACTGGTCTCATGAAGTGGTCAAGCATCTGTTTGTGGTGCTAGTGGAGTAGGTTTTTAGATTAGCACCCTTCCCGCCACACCTTTCCGTTCATTTTTCTGCTTCAATTCATGAGGATGGGAGAACAATTGTTTGAGGAGAAAAACCAGCTCTGCATGGTTGGTTGCCCACTGAAGAATTTTGAGGGTTCTCTGGCAGAGACCCATGTTGGGGATTGCTCTGTTGGGTTGAGCTTGACTTTCCCCAAGGTCTGGTCGCTCAAGATGAGAAGTCCTGCTGTGGGGAGCATCTGGAGTCTCAGAAAGTCTAATGAATCTATGTACTTCGATCGCATTGAATTCCGAAGTTTAAGCGATCGCGCACTCATTTCTGATCTCACATACAGTTATACTGCACTACTGCACTGGGTCAAGTGAAGAATTCTTGTGAAAAGAAGTATATGAAGAAAAAATCAGGGAATAAGTTTCCTGATGGGTCTTCTTTCACAGACATGAAATTCAACATGTATTTGAAAACTAAGTCGAGAAGTGCTTGGGGTTCTGCAACTCCTCTATCGCTTGGTGAAGTTTTCTACGATCGATATTCTTCAGAAGTCTTCTCTTCCAGTTCCATCCGGGCGTCCAACATCACAGCACAAGTGTCCAACTCTAATCACGATCTATTGAACGTCGGCTATTCAATACATATTTCGTTTTGGGATGAGGACACATCAGAAACTATGCAACTTTCAGCAGAAGGCATCTATGATGCTGAAACTGGGACTTTGTGCATGGTGGGTTGTCGATCTTTACGTGTGGATGGTGAGAAAACAGTTAAAGTTTTTACCTTGGACAGTGAAATTCTCATCAACATCAACTTTGCTCCTTACAATTCAAAGGCAGGACAGCATCTCAAAGGCACCATTAGAAGTACGCGGGAGAAGAAAGATGCTCTCCACTTCGATGAATTGGAGTTGTCCTCACGTGATATCTATGGAATAGAAGCCGAAGAAACCATCTCGAGAACGGATTTGGAGATCACCATGGTGCTCAGCTCTCTCACACTAGCATGTGTGTTTATTGGTCTCCAGCTTTATCATGTGAAAATGCACCCTAATGTGCTTCCCTCCATATCAATTGTGATGCTAGTTGTTCTCACTCTGGGGCACATGATCCCTCTGGTTCTGAACTTTGAAGCATTTTTCTCCAGAGACCGCAATCGGCAGAATCTTATGATGTGGATTGGTGGATGGCTTGAGGCGAATGAAGTTTTAGTGCGGGTCCTTACAATGGTGGCTTTTATGTTGCAAGTTCACCTTCTCCAGCTTACATTTTCTGCGAGATTGGCTGAGAGCAGCAAGACGAACTTGTGGGATGCAGAGAAAAAGGCTGCATGCGTGTGTTTACTACTGTGTTTTGTGGGAAGCCTGACTGGTTGGTTAGTCCATTCGAACAAGTTCAAAGATACAGAGTCGTCGCTGGTTACGTTAGTTCCAAAGTCGCACCAATCGGGTTGGAAGGATCTGAAATCTTTCTTTGGATTGGTTCTTGATAGTTTTCTTCTTCCTCAAATTTTGCTGAATTTGTTTTGGGATTCAAGAGACAAGGCTCTTACCCCTTCCTTCTATGTTGGAACCACCATTGTTCCGTCTTTGCCGCATGCTTATGATGCATATAGAGCTCACAAGAGTCTGCCTCATGTGAATTCAACTTACTTCTATGCAGAACCAGGTTGGGATTTGTATTCCGCCATTTGGGATGTCATTATTCCTTGTGGGGGTTTGCTATTTGCTTTCCTTATTTTCCTCCAACAGATGTTCGGTGGTGCCTTCATCCTTCCTAGGAGATTTAGACAGCCTGCTGAATATGAGAAGGTTTCAGTAGTCAGTGGGTAATAATCTTAGAAAGAACCATATACAGTCTTCTTGATTTGGATGCCTAATATTCACCTGTTCTTTTACCATTGTTGGATCTTGTTAATCAGTGTCTTCTCATTTCTCTGTAAGTTGTGTTGTGGAACTCTCTTAAGTGGCAGTGTAACATATGAAAGTCTCCCTAAGGTTGGTTTTTCCTCAAGTGTACTTTGTTTTTCTGAATTTTACTTCCAGCTTCCAAAGATGAATGTCCGAAAGGCATCCATTGCAATTTATGTGGATCAAAAGATCTGAAATTCAGGTCACATCTCAACTAAGATTCTGAATTTCTGCATCTCAGCAATTTCTACCCGGTATATCGACCATATTGTAAGTTATGATCCAGTTTGTTGGGTTATGATCCGGTTTAGTGTAAATAATGAAAATTTATATTTCTACCTTAACACAGGCAGAGGTCCCAATAACCTGTCCCAATAACCTGATCTTTATTGAATATTAATCCATAAGTGATTAAACTAATAATTAATCTTAATCCAGATTAAAAGCAATCAAACCACAAAGAGAGAAGGACGCAGGATTTTTACGTGGAAAACCCTGCTCGGGAAAAACCACGGGCCTTATCGTCTAGGCCAACAGACAACCAAGCACTATATGAATTGAAAGTTACAAAAGACACCTACAATCCTTTCCCAGTTGTTGACTCAACCTAAGGATTGCTTTGGTCTTGCCGACTGCTTGTAGTGCACCTTTACCGTGCTTGAACCAATCACCTTGAATGCCTCTTCAAGATGAATCCACTACAGAAAAGTAGCAGGAAGAACCTCCAAATACTTGAACATCAACACAACAACTTGAAGCTTTGGAAAGGAAAATAATCTCTCAATAGATCTCTAGAAATTAAGATGGGAGAGTTGTCCCCTAGAGTTGAGAGAGGAAGGCAATATATAGGCTTTAATTCGTGCCTCAATACTTGTAGAGCAAGTAGGACTTAAAGAAGTAAATTTGAAACAATTAGAAGACAGTTCCGGGCAGGTTTCCAATTTTGCGTCTAGGTTCGCTCGAGCGAGTAAGGAGTTCGCTCGAGCGAACTGCTCTCTGTTTGCAGACGTTCAGCACAGAACCTTCTTCGGTCGAGCGAAGTAAACTGGCGGTCGAGCGATCAACGTTTTATGAGGTGTTCGCTAGAGCGGACATATGGTTAACTCGAGCGAATTAATTTATGTCTTCAACTTTGCATTCCAGAACCTTGATGGCTCAAGCGAGCTGGACATTGGGTCGAGTGAAGAAACTATGCGAAGTGTTCGCTCGAGCGAATGGAGGTTCGCTCAAGCAATCTCTGTCAAGTGATAAGAGTCTGGAATTTCTTAAGATTATCTTGAGTAGTCCTTTCCTAAACAAAATATAAGTTTTAAAGAATCCTGGTTTTGTCCATTACCCAATGAATTAGCCAACCTAAAAAAACCTTACAAATAAGATATCACTACTCTCTATCTAATCATTTGGGCTTATTTCTATGTAAAAATGAAGATTACAAGTGAATTGACAAAAATGAATCACAAATAATATTTTCTTTAAGAAAAATATAATAAAAAGAAGATGCTATTTGATTCTTAATTTTGGAAAGTCACTTTTATTTTTTATTTTTTAACCACCCTACATGTTCAATTCCTATATATATATATATATATATATATATATATATATATATAGGGGAATGTTCATGTGCATCTATCCCTCACCATAGGGTGAGGGACACTTCCATAAATGGGATTTTCAAGTACAAAAAGTAAGTTTTCAAGTACATAGGTGAGGTACACTCCTTTGTCTTCATGTACAAAAGGGGGAAGTGTCCCTAACCCTATGGTGAGGGATGGATGCACATGAACATTCCCCATATATATATATATATATATATATATATATATGCAAACAAACTGACTTTGGTATTGAACAAGATGGAAGATGGCTTCTGAGAAACATTAAACACCAGATTCTCAATATAGCATTACAAACTACAGGGAGGAGACCACATTGAGTGCAAAAGATCAAAACAGAAATTTATCTTGAATTGCTAGAAACCAGAATGGAAATGACAGTATTCTGACAACAAATATCAATTAAACTAGAAAATCCGATGCCTTGTCTCCCTCCCTTTTCAGCAGAAAACAGCGCCGTGCAAATGCCTCCTAAAAGTGTGAGTCCAAGGATATTGGAGAGAAAGAGGAGAAGCACATGGTTGATTGATTGCCATTGAATTATTTGCTTTGGTAGAAAGCTCTTGGTTGACTGAAGTGAATCCAGATTAAGGAAGTCCAGCTCATCTATGGTAGCGATTTCACGAGAATCATGTAACAAATGCCTGAGACTCCATCGTAGGGCCCATATAAAGGCAAGACAATCTGAACTATTCAATATGAATTTCATCCCCTCCAGTGATATATCCTCAAATTTCAAATCAAAAGAATGGGTCCATCTATCTCATTTAGCACATGACTGAAACGTTATTAACACCATGTTAGTAGAGATGTCATGTTAGCGCCTAATTACATTTTAGTCATTTGCTTAATCAGATGGTGGGACCCACGCCTATTAAAATTAAAATCTGATAATATGTCGCTAGAAGTGATGGGACTCATCTTGAACGATATGGATTATCTTTTATGCAGGCCCCACGATAGAGTTTTAGGTGGGCCTTACGTAAAATTGATGACGTGATTATCACAATCTTATGCAATATAAATTATATGTATTAGTTACGTTATCAATCATGTTCTCAATCTTACAGTGAAACCAACTCTTTTTGAAGTAAAACTCCACCTACTGATATCCTCGAGTTTTACTTCAAAAAGAGTTGGTTTCACTGTAAGATTGAGAACATGATTGATAACGTAACTAATACATATAATTTATATTGCATAAGATTGTGATAATCACGTCATCAATTTTATGTTCAATCTTATGGTACGTCATCAATTCTACGTTCAATCTTATGGTGGAAACCTCTTGGAATAGGCTAGTTAGCGCAAGAGTTTCTGGTATGATCTAGAGGCTACTTCATCGAAAACACCACCCCAAGACTGGGCAAAGACAGTTGGTGTAAGCCTTGCATCTAGGTGTGCTTTATGTGGGAGACGTGGAGAATTGGTTTATCGCCTCTTCTTCACTTGCTCCTTTGCCTCAAGTCTATGGACATGGCTTCTTTCAGCTATCTCCTCCACAATATTCAATCCAATTTTAACTTCCTACATCTAGTCCACTCTGGCAAAGGGTAGGAATACAACCTCTAGACAATGAGCTGCTTTGGTCTTTTTCCTTTTTGTAGGAGACCCAGACTTACAACCCATCATGGTGCATTCTATGTACGACTCATGCTAAGTCGTGGGCTGCTTTGGTCTTCTACCACTTCATCTTTATTAATTTGGTATTAAGGAAATGAAACAATATATAATAATAAGTCTATTTCTTTGAGCTAGGCCAATAGATGCCTATCTGAACACCTTTCAAACTCCATGTTGTCCCTCTTGAATGATGTTCAGAGGCCGTGTCTTGATCTGCTGCTAGTTTTTTTTGGAAATTCAGCATTTTTTGTTTGTTGCTTAGCTCCTTCTCTTAGTTTTCTTTGTTCCTCCTTATTTTGGCTCTTTTGAATCTATTCAGTTGGCTCTCTTCTTTTGGGGGCTAAATCTCTTGTATCTCCCCTTTTTCTCTATAATACATTTACCTTTTAGTAAAAAAAAAAAAAAAAAGACTTATGGTGAAACAAAACAACTTATTTTGAAGTATAATATCAAGATACGTGATTTGAGGGGACGACATTCATTTTTGGGTGGTTCGGATTATCAATAGTGGACTTCATGGTGGAGTTCCACCCCTCCCACTCACAAGAAGCATGTGAGAGACCACTCATGGGATTTGGACTCTGGACTTGTCAATGGGTTGGGTGGGGGTAAATCCTAGCCTAGTCTGATTTTAGCAGTGGCTCTAAGTGGAGCACTAAAAAAAAAAAAAAAATAGAAAGTTAAGCCCAAACCATGTTAGGGCCCAATATGTTAGGGCCCAATAAATCTTAGCAAATGAGTATTTTTACTTTTACTTATGCTTGAAAATTAAATGTGCAGCAGTTAAAAATTTGTCATTTTGAAGATTGATTTGAAGTATTGCTCAACTCATCTCCTTTTGTTTATTGTAGCATGACTCCAACCTGCATCAAAATGGGGTCGGATTTGTGGTTGAATTGTGCTTTTTCTCTTTTTCTTCTTCTGAAATCTAGAAACTATCTTGAGAACTATAAACGTGGATTGTCATGCCAGATTCTCACAACATAGCTTGATTCCTATGGTTTGAATACAGCATTGTAGTTGACAATAATCTTATCATGTTATTTTAGTTATTTTTGGAGAAGTTTCAAATAAGGTCTTAAGTTTTTCTCTTATTTCATAAAAGGACACAAGTTTCAAAAGTTCTTAAATTAGTCCATAGGTTTTCTCGAAAGTTTTCAGTTAAGGACCTCCGTCTATTTAAAGCTATTTTTCAATAACTTCTTCTCTCGATTTTTTTCTCAAATTACCCTTTATTGAAATAAATCTCTCATTTACTTTTTCTATATTCTCCTCATTTTTTTCACTGGCGCCCTCACAATGATCAAGGACAACAAGTATGCCCCGTGCAATCAGTTGCATGTAGTGGTTACTGGAACTATATCATGGCTTTAAATGATGGGTAATTTGGGTATTTAAAAAAAATTGAGAAAAAAAGTTGTCAGGAAATTCCTTTAAATAGCCAGATGTCTTTAATTGAAAACTTACTGGAAAACTTAGAGATTAATTTGAAAACATTTAAAACTTATGTCCTTTTTTGAAATAAGGCAAAAACTTAAGATCTTATTTGAAAATTTTTCATTATTTTATACTTTCAATCAGATGCTCCAGTGATACAGTCTCCTTAGTTTGCACCATAGGAACCTCGACATTCTTAACCCTTCCAAGATAGATGATCTAGTAAATTTCTAAGAAAAATGTGATAGAATGTAGTTACATCTAACAAGGAGAAATCAGCAGCAAATCTTACACGGCTAAAGCATGCATTCTCAAGCACAAAGCAGCTCAATGTCTACATGTAATTTTAAAAAAGTGATGCTACTTGGACAAACTTTTTGGACAGAATTTTGGACAAACCCTATGGTATAGCTTGAATATCATAGGGGATATTCAAGCCATACCATAGGGTTTGTCCAAAATTCTGTTCAAAAAGTTTGTCCAAGTAGACTTTTTGATTTTAAAAGCATGTCTCTGCAACAACGTACAATGCCCACCCCAATACCTAACATCATCCAGTGAGGAAAAAATAAAGGAAGAAAAAAAAAAGTCATCATATCACCTTATTATACATCCCATCAAGTGAAGCTGAAAAGAAGAAATGGTGCATAACAAAGTATGATATTAGATTGCTATCAGTATTGCAATTCACCACAAACCCTTTCATAAGTAAATAACAGCTAATATTTTAATTCTTCTATAGATACCACTCTTCTTTCTATGGTTTTAAGGCCTGTTTGTTGGGAAGAATTGCGAAAATTCTTGTCTAAGAAAATCTTGAGAATTCCAAATGCTCGACCCCGCTCCATGGTATTTGGAATGCTGAAATTTTTGTAATTCTTAAGGCTAAAAGTGTCCTTCTGCATGGGTTGAAATTCTGTATTCTTGCCCCAAAATAGAATATTTGGAATGCACAGGAAACAAAAAGGGAAGGCATATAAGAAATTCTCAACAACCATGGCCTGATTGAGTGCATAGATTGATTCAAATGTGTGGGGTCGAGTACCCCTTGTCTTTATGCAACGTTAACAATTCAAACAAAAGACCACCAAGAAATTCTCGCCATCTTACTCGCTACCTGCCAATAGCAACGAAAGCGAATGGATAAACAAATGACTCTTGTTTTCTCCGTCGAATTTCAAATTCATCCTCCACATCATGGCAAAAATTATTCATGTTTTTAACTGTAGTACCCACCTATCATCAATACAAACCCTCTACCACACATCTAATCTCTTTTGTTGGCAGGCCATCCAATTAGACAGTGATCCAAATACTATAGTCCATCAGATTAAATAATGATTAAGAAAGACACCCACACAGCCATTGAACTTGAAAGTGATATTTGGCCAATTCCCAATCCCTGTGTACCCTCTCTCATGCTCTAATCCATTGATTGATGCATAGAGATAGGCCCCATATAAACAAAGACCTGGTTTTAAAAACAAAAGGCAAGGTGTTTTTTTCTCCTACAAATCGCTTGTGACAAAGTCCCAGTAGCTTTCATGGGAATTTATTTGGAATCATCTCAATACCCAACCGAAAAGTCAATTTCCCCAAGGCCATCTCCAGCCATCAGTAATCTTTTGAGCGATTTAAGGTTTAAAAGCTATTCTAAATCTTATCAGTAAAATAACTTGATAATCTTACAAGTGCTTAATTAGTTTTCATGATCAATTGCAAGGCTAAAAAGAACAATGAGTGATAATCACTAATACTGTGGACAAATGAACGCGTTGGCCCATTTGTGTAGGTGGATTTCAGCAGAAAGAGTGAGAATTGAGGAAATCATTTTCCGTGCCATAGTAAAAGTTATATTTGGTGCGGCCAACTTTTTCCTGTGTAAAGGCATAAAAATGAGTTAAATTTTTTTAGTTTCCTTGTAAATATATTCCTATGGATTAAGAAAAGAATATTTTCTGCATAAAAGAAAATTTTCACATAATCAGTTTTCCACAACATGTACACAAATGTGTATATTGGTCATAGGGTGTCCACAAGATGGTTAAAATTCCACATTATAAGAAAGATTTTCCATGATGAATTGCATGGAGACTCGGGAAAAATGCTTCCTACTTTCATAGAAATGATTTTCCATGACATCTTTCAGCTTCTATCTTTTTACACCTAGTCCAAAATATCTGCAGCAGAAAATCTATATAAATCCGTCTGCATGCATGGCCTCTCTACACTTCCAAATGGACACTCTAAAATCTACTCTCATTCTCATTATTTGCCTCTCCATCCTCACCATCCCAACCACCTCTCATTCTCCCTCCAAAATCTCCTATTCCGAGCACTGTAATTCCATTGTTGAAGAAGCCACTTCCAACGGTCATGAACTCCCCTTGGGCTTCCTCTACCTCGAAGGAGGTTATTACAAAGGCGGACAGAAATTCCTCAGCAACCAAACACCAAATTACCTGAGATCTGCCTATTTCTACACCGAAAGCCTCTCCGAAACCGATACAGAAGGCGTCCTCAAAGTCCAAGCCTCCTTAGGCTTCATCGATGGCCAAATATACCAACTACCCAAGAATTCTACCATCCTGAAATCACGCCACCACGGCCAGCAGGGCTTCAGGGACGGCCGCGAAGGAAGTATCAGATTCGAAATGCAGGGATTCTGGTCGGAATCCACCGGAAAGCTCTGCATGGTCGGTACCGGTCAAGGTCTGTCCGAAGAAGGTGATGATATCCAGCTTTCGGCCGTTACAAAGATCAATTACCCGAATCGTTCTGATATTCATACTAGTATCGTAACCGGTACGGTTGAGAGCATTGATTCGGAGGATTCTTCCAGCTATTTCAGCCCGGTTTCGGTATTGGGTTTTTCTCAGAAGAAGTACTCGTATTCGATGGCAACGGAAATTGAAGGGATGTGTGGTGGGGGTGATTACAAAGGCGAGGAATCGCTGCGTTTGGAGCCCCATATGAGCGTCTGTTACATGTTTATGCTTTTGGAGAGCACAGTGTTTCAATTGAATTACAGGAGCAATCGCTCTGCTGGGAAATGCAGTCCCTTTGATAGGCTTTTGCACCAACACATGTCGGTTGGCGAATATAAGTGTTCCAATGATGGGAAAATGCGTATGTTTCTACGATTTTCTAACTTGAGTTCTTATTGGGAGGGTGTGACTTTGATTCCCGAAACTGTGTTGGTTGCAGAGGGGGTTTGGGATGAGGAGAAAAACCAGCTCTGCATGGTTGGTTGCCCATTGAAGAATTTTGAGGGCTCTTTGGCAGAGACCCGTGTTGGGGATTGCTCTGTTGGATTGAGCTTGACCTTCCCCAAGGTCTGGTCGCTCAAGGTGAGAAGTCCTGCTTTGGGAAGCATATGGAGCCTCAGAAAGTCGAATGAATCTGATTACTTCGATCGGATTAGATTCAGGAGTTTAAGCGGTCCCATACTCGTTTCTGATTTAAAATATAACTATACTGAATCGGGTCAAGTGAAGAATTCTTGTGCAGATAAGGATATGAAGAGAAATTCAGGAAAGAGATTTCCTGATGGGTCTTCTTCCACAGGCATGAGATTCGATATGTCTTTGAAAACTAAATCGAGAAGGGCTTCGGGTTCTGCAACACCATTATCAATTGGTCAAGTTTTCTTTGTCCAATATACTCCGCATTCTTTTGCTTCCAGTTCCAACTCAGAGTCCAAATTCACAGCACCAGTTTCTCACAATCTATTGAATGTCAGCTATTCAATATATATTTCATTTCGGGATAATGACACATCAGAAGTTACAAAAATTTCAGCAGAAGGCATCTATGATGCTGAAACTGGGACTTTGTGCATGGTGGGGTGTCGATCTTTAGCCTTCAATGGTGAAAAAGCAGTTAAAAACACTACCTTGGACTGTAAAATTCTCATCAACATCAACTTAGCTCCTTACAATTCAAAGGCAGGAGAGAAGCTCAAAGGCACCATTAGAAGTACGCGGGAGATGAAAGACCCTCTCCATTTTGATGAATTGGAACTGTCCTCACATGATATCTATGGAGTAGAAGCCAAACAAACCATCTCGAGAATGGATTTAGAGATAACCATGGTGCTCATCTCCCTCACACTAGCATGTTTGTTTATTGGGCTACAGCTCTACTATGTGAAAAAGCACCCTGATGTGCTTCCCTCCATATCAATTGTGATGCTAGTTGTTCTCACTCTGGGGCACATGATTCCTCTGGTTCTGAACTTTGAAGCATTTTCCTTCAGAGACCACAAGCGGCAGAATCTTACGCTGTGGAGTGGTGGATTGCTTGAGGCGAACGAAGTTCTAGTGCGGGTCATTACAATGGTAGCATTTCTGTTGCAATTTCGCCTTCTCCAGCTTACACTTTCTGCAAGATTTGCTGAGAGCAGCAAGAAGAACTTGTGGGATGCAGAGAAAAAGGCTACCCTTGTGTGCTTACTACTGTATCTTTTTGGAGGCCTGGTTGCTTGGTTGGTCCATTCAAAGAAGTTCACGCATACGGAGTCACCAGTTGTATTAGCTGCGACATCACTGCATTCTAGTTGGAAGGATCTGAAATCTTTTGTTGGATTGGTTCTTGATGGTTTTCTTCTTCCCCAGATTCTGATGAACTTGTTTTGGGATTCAAAGGACAAGGCTCTTGCCCCTTCCTACTATGGTGGAACCACCATTGTTCGGTCTTTGCCGCATGCTTATGATGCTTATAGAGCTCACAAGAGCCTGCCTCATGTGAATTCAACTTACTTCTATGCAGAACCAGGTTGGGATCTGTATTCCGCCATTTGGGATGTCATTATTCCTTGTGGGGGTTTGCTGTTTGCTTTCCTTATTTTCCTCCAACAGATGTTCGGTGGAGCTTTCATCCTTCCTAGGAGATTTAGACAGTCTGCTGAATATGAGAAGGCTCCAGTAGTCAGTGGGTAATAATCTTAGAAAGAACCATATAGAGTCTTCTTGATTTGTATGCCTAATATTCACCCGTTCTTTTACCATTGTTGTATCTTGTTTGTGAGTGTCTTCTCATTCTCTGTATGTGGTATTGTGGAGCTCGTAGGTGCAATGGTGTCTCTCTTAGGTTAGTTGTTCCTTCCAAGTGTACTATGGTTTTCTGAATTGTACTTCCAGCTTCCAATGAGTAATGCTGCAATGGAGATGGCAATTAATGTCTGAAAGGGCACCCATTGTACGTAGTTTAATTAAGTGGATTAAATTGAACTTTTGGCAATGAGTCTTAGCAATTATGGTCTTTCCTTTTATGAGTTTTTTTCCGAGTACATCATTTGAGGATTGATCAGAGACAACTCATCCTAATCTTAAAATAAGAACTTACAAATGAAGTAATATAAATGTCTATGTTGATCATCATTGGTACAAATGCACAGCTTAAGCAATGTTAGAGCCTGCAGCACCGTTGGAAGGTGCTCATCATCGAAAGATTGTGGGTTCAAGTCATGCTACCTATCAAAACAAAGGCAATGAAAAGAAAAGAAGGAATTTTTATAATATTAGATTAGTGGGAAAACTACCAAGGATTACCTGTTCATTTTTACCCTAACAATTGACAAATTCCAACTCCAACTTAAGCAATTCCATCTTGAAATTATAGGGAGGTACAAATCTAAATCCGACCTGCCAATCTGATCAAAGCCCGAGCCATTTTAGGGCCCAATTAACTTTACTTTGCAAGAAAGAGATTAGCAGTTAAAAAATATATCATTTTGAACATTGGTTAAAATATTTCTTAACTCATCTCTATTAACTTTATGGTAACGTGACTCCAACCTGCAATTCTGTAGTTGAAACACCAACTAACTCTCAGTGTAGAGAAATGTTAGATGATAAGTTCAAATAATTATATAACAGAAAAACCACGCATGAGCATCGATCGGTGCTTACAATAAAGTGAGCACTACATGCATAAATACCTAGTGGGACCTACCCAGCGATCCATTTAAGTGGATAATAAAACAGGGAACCCCCCTCCCCACGCACTCCGTTTCCGATAGTCACTAATTAATTTTAGATTTGACACTCATCTAAATGGACTAGACCGTTAAATTGACTGTGTACTCATTTTGAACATTAAAAACTTATCGACCATTGATGAAGTAGTTAAGATGATGATTCAAGCTTCCATCACCATACACAATTAGGTTTGTTGCGGGTGGTATTAACCTATATGATCATTATCCAATTAGAGATTAAAAAAAAAAAAGTTATAAATTTGAGCTAGAGGTTGTATATTTGTTATAAAAAAAAAAAAAAAAGAGTAATTTCTCATTTGTAAAATAATAATTGGTAGTCCTTTTGGTTAGACATATAAGCCCATTATGATCAGTTTAATCCCTTCACAAACATCTGTGCCATTTGGAATCCCATTAATACTAGTATGATACTTCAAGACAATAATCACTATTGTATTTTATCACAATGAATTTGAGGAAACTCTATCTTGGATAAAGTGGAGGAAAACCATGGAAATGTTGGCGGGCATCTACACAATCCACCAGTGCAAGCGTTCAGCAAACTCTGAAGCCAATGCCTTGAACAGAATTTCCTACACAGTGACGGTCCTCCCTGTGCCCATCCAAAATGACCACCCATACAAGACCAAAAGCAAGCTTATTAGGAATACATAAAAGCCTTTTACATCCGGGGCTCCATGATCCAATATTCCAGTGCAGTGACCCTGCATACTATCATAATGCAACGTCTGAGTCGCACCTATCATGGCATGCCACATCATTCCCTTAATGCTAAAATTGAAAGTTGTTTTAAAGAGTCATTTATGGCTTGTTTTAGAAATAATATTTCCAAATCTGCCACTTATATTTCTATTACTAAGAGTCCGATTGATTTTAGCACACAATTATATTTTCTAGCAGTCCATATCAAATCTCAACCACACATTCAATCATGTACTTGCTTCACAAGCCTTTCTCATTACTTTATTATTTTTGTGCATCCTATTTCAATAAAATTTGATCTATGATGTGGTTGTAATAGATCCATGCCTTGGGATTTCAACCCTCATAATAGATCTTAAAGTTTAAGATAAGTAATGGCCCCCATGGTGCATATGAGCACCATGCATCTGTAACATTCAAGACGTCGGGACACACTTTTGAAGTCCATCTTAGATGGTCCTGACTAATGGTGCATATGCGCGCCATGTGAAGGTGAAAATACTCCGGGCCCAACCAGTGGCTGGCTCAAGATTTTCATTCGTGGGGGTAGAGCCAAATATGTAGTTAGATTTTGTGGGCAAACCCAAGATTCTCATGTTGAGTTTTGGTGGCAGGTCAAGAATTTTTATATGGGTTTTGAAGGTGGAGTTAAAATTTTCATGCACAATTTGAAGGTGGGCGCAAGTCTCACAAGTTGAAGGTGGACGCAAGTCTGGGGCGACTACCCACGTAACCTTACATGTGGGTATGCCCTTCAGCATTGCAATTGCAACGTTAGTGCAATGGATTACACGAACAACGGATGGATGTACCATCAAATGGGACCCACAAGTGATCTGATTGGATTTAAGTAATAGTCACAATAGATGCATCTACCATCGCATATAAATCAACAACAAAGAGAAGTCATCGATTGGACCGGCAAATGGGACCCACAAGTGATCTGATTGGATTTAAGTAATAGTCACAATAGATGCATCTACCATCGCATATAAATCAACAACAAAGAGAAGCCATCGATTGGACCGGCAAATGGGGCCCACTAGTGGACCCATTGTTCTTCTAAAGCTTCTTCAATAATAATTATTTTCATGAGGCGTTTGGTCGGAGGTCCCTCAAAGTATGACTTTGTTGCAAACAGTCCACACAAAAAAGTCATGCAGTTAAAGGTCCTCTAACAGATTCTCATACCTAATATGTATAATTTACCATTTCTTTAAATCATATCCCACGATTGGTAGGATATCTCATTCATAATAGTCAACTACCATTTAATTGGCCCCGATCAATGGAATCTCATTAATGAGATTTTTCAAATAAATTCTGAAAACACACAAATAAATTTCAAAATAACGTAAATAAATTCCAAAAAACGCAATAATTTCAAAAAACACAATAAATTTTAAAAAAAAAGTAATAAATTTCAAAAGAACCCAGATAAATTTAAAAAAACCCAAATAAATTTCAAAAGATCCAAATAAATTTTAAAAAATGTAAATAAATTCCAAAAGACGAAAATAAACTTCAAAATACGTAAATAAAATTAAAAAACGCAAATAAATTCGAAAAATACAAATAAATTCGAAAGAAAGCAAATAAATTTTAAAAAACGCAATAATTTCAAAAAACACAATAAATTTCAAAATAACGCAGAGAAATTTAAAAAGACGCAAATAAATTTCAAAATATCCAAATAAATTTTAAAAAATATAAATAAATTTTAAAAGATGAAAATCAATTTCAAAAGATCCAAATAAATTTCAAAAAATATAAATAAATTTCAAAGACGCAAATAAATTTCAAAAGACGTAAATAAATTTCAAAAGACGTAAATTAAATTAAAAAACACAAATAAATTTAAAAAACACAAATATAATTGCTGAAACTAAGATCAACCAATTTTCCAAATTTCAGGAAAATTTGCCAAAAACTCAGTTTGATTTGTCTAGAACTCAGATAAATTTATTCCAAAACTCAGATAAATTAGCAAAAAATTCAGTTATATTTGTCCAGAACTCAAAGAAATTATCCATAACTCAAATAAATTTGACAAAAAATGAAAAACTTAGATAGATTTATATGAAACTAAAAGAAATTTATTTCAGAACTCAGATAAATTTGCGAAAAACTCGAATATATTTGACAAAAAATCAAAAACCCAGATAAATTTGACAGAGATAACAATTTGTTGTGATCGTGTGTGCGGAAGCGTGCGATCAACAAGCAAACAAATCAAAGCCACCCAAAAAAAAAACACGGATTTATGTGTTCGGTGATTTCACATCTATGTCCACGGACAAAGATCGTTTTCTTCTTCTCCACTTCGATCAGCGCTGAGTCCGGATCTTCACCTCGCTATCTTGTTGTTCTCCGATTCCACTTCAAACTTCTCTCTCTGGTTCAGAGAAATTAGAGAATTAATCCAACGGACAGGTCCAATCCTCTTGCAACTAGAAGATGCAAACTGATCCCAGAGACTACTCCTCTATGGAAACTGATTGCAACGAAAAACTCGTCTGCCCTGCTCTCTGCAACTTCTTCGATCAATAGCCGAACCTGGGCTCGGAATCCTCTGGTTTGAATATTGTTGCAGCAGGACTCATATTCTGCGATTGCGACCCCTTCGGAATCCTTTGTAAATTCCGGGCGGAACTCAATCTCTTCACTGCTCATCTTCTTCAACTGGGTTCTGTAACAGAACCTGATGCGCCTCCACATAAGATTTTCCTTGAGGAGGAGAATTTCTTTTGATTGATTTTTATTATAATCCATAGAATTGTCTTGCTACCTCACCAACTGATCTACCTGAATAGGGATGAGCGCCTCTTGGACAAATGGCCAACTCCCCCTTGTGGATGACAAGTGTCGCTGGGGAAAGACCAAAGGGCTAGAACGATTTTAGCTATGTAAAAGTAGCCAAAAGGCACCAGTGGATAGTGTGGGACTAACAGCGATGTCTGCGTCTCGTTCTCCGGCCTAACAACGAGGGCAGCGCAAAACCGGATTGAAGAAGAAGAAGAGAGAGAATGAAATATTTAATTTTTATGCTTAATCAGTTGGAAGGGCAAAATCAGTCATGACAATGTACGAGGTGACATATCTAGGAACCTCTCGCCGAAATATATTGAGCTGTATGGACTACAGGCCTTAAATGAAAAGTTGATGGACTGGAGGCCTTACAAGACCTCTATGAAAAACCTTTCGCAAATATTCTCTTATTATTATACCTGATGTCCCAAGTTATACATCTTCTGCAGCTACATTATTGATCCAGCTCAGTGGGCCCAGTTGAAATGTATACAAAAATAAAGAGGGCCCGTGATGAATGGCTGAGATTTGATATACATGCGTTTCAAGGACCACAAGAACTATGATAGTGGGACCCATGAGAGCATGCATCTTTCTTTTGCTAAAATCAATTTAAACTCTCTAATAGAAGAGTAACAGAAATATAAGAGGCAGATTTGAAAAATTTTGTTCCTAAAACAAGCCATAAATGACTCTATAAAACAGCTATGAATTTTACTATAATAGACTAATAGTATGCTGCACAGCGGATCCGGACCCTCTATGGCCACCCTGAATTTTGGGCAGCGAATTCGAGCACTGCTCAGAGGTCTCCAGAACCCTCGGCTTAGGAAGCCCAGCTTTGGATCTGGGCCTTGAGTTGGATTTGGTTTATTTTTAGCTAGGCACATGTATGGTTTGTATTGTCTCTACGTATGGTCTGATCTTTACATATGCTTGACCATGTAGGTTTTATGGATGGCAATTTGTATCTTATCTTTAAAGTTGAGAAGTACGATGGAGGGCATAAACACTCGGTAACGACCGGGAAGAAGAGGACATCTCTTCTATGATAATGATATTATAGTCTTATTTTCCTTTTTCGTTTTTCTTTTTTTTTTACTTTTTTGCTAAGTTTGGCTAATGATATCATGGAATTTCAAATTAGTCCATAATATAATAGAATAGAGGTTCTCTGTCATAATTATGAAGTGTATGAACCATCCTTCATATTTGTCAACTTTAAAGGAAGTTTTTTCATGAAAAAAAAAAATTTTATTGCATCGACCATTATTTATATTCAAAATGTGTGCTTTTTATACTACTTTATTTAACTATTTCAACAGTTATTAATTTGAAGTTGCTGTTTGACTTGAGTAAAATTTGATGCAGAAGAGGCCATTTTTTCAATGGTTTGGATTCTTCATGTGGGTCCACTAACAGGCCATAAGAAATTCTCCCAAGTGGAGAGGCAGGGAAATGTGTAATTCAAACTGACGCTCTCATTTCTTTATCCTAATAGAAAATCAACTCCACGCACTCAAAGAAAAACAACCTGCTTTTTATACATTATTACTAGCATGAAGCATGAAGCCCCTGTGCAAGGTTAAGTCCTCAATAATATATTAAAATTAATATCCCTTCAATATAAATATATATATATATAATAAACTAATTAAAAATTTTAAACCTATCAAAAAATTATGAAAGCCAAACCTTTCTTCGCTTAATCCCCGTCAACATACACATTTCATCTTAAAAACAAACAAATAATTTAAGTGCATTTATGCTCATTTTGAATACTATATAAAAAAAACTTTGAAAATAACCTTAATTTATAAAGTTAAAAGGCATCTCTTTGAATTAAGTTACATCTACACAAATGGGCTTAAGAGATATTTTATTGAAAAGGCACATATTTAGCCCAAGAGACGTGTTTTATTGAAAAATACACATATTATGTGTTTTTGAAAGGACACATTCACAAATGGCCCCTAAGAAGCTAATGTAGATTCTTCTAAGGATTTATATGCGTTTATACTCATTTTGAATACTATATAAAACCTTTGAAAATAACATTAATTTATAAAGTTGGAAGGCATAACTTTGAATTGAGTTACATCCTCACAAATGGGCTTGAGAGACATTTTATTGAAAATGCACATATTTATCCCCAAGAGACATGTTTTATTGAGAAGGCACATATTATGTGTTTTTTAAAGGAGACATCTACAAATTGGCCCCAAGAAGCTGATGTACCTTCTTCTAAAGCCAGAATTGAGTTTTTTTTTTTAGTTTTTTTGCAACCAACATTCAGCTCTAAAGAGAAAGAATGTCCTTAGCTTCTCTCTAACTGTATCATGCCCTTTTATGCATTCTGCCATCAAGTATTCAAGTCATTTACATATAAATATATCAATAGACAATGAGCCGAGCCGGGCTAGGCTGGGTTTGTCCGTGGCACTTACTTTCCGACAGGGAAGTGAGAAGCCGGCCGGATGCATGCAGGAGAGGAAAGTTTCGGCTAAACAAAGCACCTGAAATCATGAAGCCGCGGAATTGTCATTGCACCAAACGGGTAAATTAAGGATGACGCCGGAAATTTTGGCGCCTTGTTTTGTCCCTTTTCCAGGCTTTCAAAATTTGAGCTATGCCCTGCCCTCGGGCTTTAAAACAAGGTGAAAATCCCTCACGTTTGCAAGCTTTAGAGAGCTGGCTCTCCACATCAAATGCCCGGATTGATAGCTCCACTCTCAAGAAACGTAAGGATTCTTTTCTTCCATCTTGTACCGCTCACTTTTTTCATGTAGAGAGCAATTAGGATTCGAGTGTGTGGGTGAGGG